>CM066034.1:602152850-602247421 GCA_033557465.1 Ichthyophis bannanicus
AAACCACGTATGAAGCCACAAAAGGAGAAGAGAAGTCACCACTGGAGTGGGGACTTGAGCAGGATACAGCCTTCCAGAAGTTAAAAGAAGAATTGATGTCGTCACCAGCACTTGGACTACCAGATGTCCACAAACCTTTCCACTTGTTTGTACATGAAGCACAAGGAAATGCCTAGGCATGGTGACTCAGAAATTAGGAAATTGGGAGCGGACCTGTAGCCTACCTATCGAAACAATTGGACCCTGTGGCCAAAGGATGGCCACCTTGCTTGAGAGCAGTTGCAGCTACAGCGCTACTAGTGAGTGAGGCAGACAAACTCACACTAGGACAAAAACATACGAGTCACTGTGCCACATGCAGTCCTTGCCCTTATGGAACAAAAAGCAAATTATTGGCTCACCAATTCCCGAATGTTGAAGTACCAGAGCATGTTATGTGAAAACCCACAAATACAACTTGAAGTGAGCCATGCCTTGAATCCAGCTACCTTGATACCCATCAGTGAAGAACTCCCAGAACATGACTGTATCGAAGTCATGGAAACTGTGTTCTCTAGTCGACCTGACTTAACAGATGTGCCCATAGACAATCCGACCAAATCTATTATGTTGATGGGAGCAGTCTCATCCTTGATGGACGACGCTGTGCCGGATATGCAGTCGTCACTCAACATGAAGTAGTTGAATCATCAGCTCTAGCCTCAGGCACATCAGCCCAAAAAGCCGAATTGATAGCACTCACCAGAGCATTGTTGTTAGGAGAAAAACTTGTGCTGAATGTATATACAGATTCTAAATATGCCTTCACTACCTTGCATGCCCATGGAGCTCTCTATAAAGAAAGAGGCACTCATCACATCCGGAGGAAAATCAGTCAAATATGGTCCCGAGATATTGATGTTACTTGATGCAGTCTGGGCCCCAACACGTGTAGCTGTCATGCATTGTAGAGGACATCAAGCAGGAAAAGGAGAAGTTGCCGAGGAAATAGATTTGCAGATGCCTCAGCACGACAAGCAGCTATGACAGGACAGATTGCCCCACAAGCTATGCCAATGCAAGCAGCATTGTTTCCAGTACCTTGAATCTATGGACCCCACGATATACCACCAAAGAAATTAGATTACTATTGTGACAAAGAAAATGGAGTATTGAAAGATGGATGGATTGAGCTGCCACCAGAAGAGGGCAGTCAAACCTCCGGGACGAATAGTAATTCCTGAAAACTGTTAGGACCATCTTTTGTCAAAGCTTTCCACGAAGCCACCCACTATGGGAAGAGTGCTATGGAAAAGCACTCAGACCACATTTCTACATCCCTTGATGACAACCATCTCAGCCTCAGTAGCACGTCAATGTGGTAACTTGTGCCAAAAATAATGCCAAGCAAGGCCTTATTACAGCACCCCGAGTTCAGTCAGGAGGTGTCACCCCCATGCACAACCTCCAAGTTGACTTCACCGAAATGCCAAAAGCCAACGGATTACCATTACCTACTAGTATTAGTTTGTACTTCCTCTGGGTGGGTAGAAGCATTCCCAACCAGAACTGAGAAAGCCCGAGAAGTTACCAAAGCCCTAATGAGAGAGATTGTCCCCAGATTTGGAATCCCAGCAGTAATAGGGTCAGACACATGGACCCTCATTTGTCTCCCAAGTTACTCAGCAGTTAGCAAAAGCTTTGCAGATACAGTGGAAAGCTCCACACTGCATACAGACCACAGAGTTCAGGGAAAGTTGAGCGAATGAATCGTACCTTGAAAGCCCAAATGTCTAAGCTTTGTCAGGAGACACACTTGAAATGGCCCCTAGTACTCCCCATAGCTTACTCAGAATACGCTCAGCCCCTGTAAAGTCAACAGGATTTTCCCCTTTTGAAGTTTTGTATGGTAAACCCCCACCAATAGTGCAGGGAGTCAAAGGAAATCTAGACCCAGATTGGTTCAGAAGTAACCAGACAAGAACTCCTAGCTCTTAGTTTTGTTCTGCAGACTCTCCATACGTGGATCCAAGAACCAGTTGCCTATCAACTTGAACGGAACCCTTGCATCCCTTTCAAGCCTGGAACTTCGGTGTGGATCAAAGATTGGAAGAAGATACCGTTGGAACCCCATTGGAAGGGACCGTACACCGTCATCCTGTCTACCCCAACTGCAGTAAAGGTAGCCGAGATCGACGCCTGGATCCACCACAGCAGAGTCAAGCCCGCCGCTGATCCTGAACCAGAGCGGTGGACAGCAGAGCAGCACCCTGATGTACCCTTGCGAGTTACTCTGAGACGGCAACCAGCAGCATAGACACTTCATCACAAGTGCTTTGCAGTAGCCAAGTCTTTCGAAGAGGATTGCTGTTTTCCATGCAGCAACAGTTTTGTTTTCAACGAACCTGATTTGTGTGTGATTTGACACACTACTTTGAGACTACATTGGACTAAGCCAGGACTTCACAAGCCAACTGAATTGCCTAAGTTGGTTTAATGTATGCTGGACATCTTGAGGATCTTCAATCAACACTCAGCAACCGTTAAATTGCTTCATTAGCAAACGGGACGAAGAATAATAGACCGTCGTGATCAAGATCAGCAAGCTGAGGATTCAGAAGAACTCCAATCAACAACAACATGTATCTTTGCTTCTGCATTGCCGTGGTTGCCTTCTTTGGAGGTTTTGAACAGAACTTATGCTCTACCTCCATGCACCGCTTGTATTACCTCTACTAGAACTGGACTGAATGTAACTCAGACTTTGCTTTACCATTCTTACTATATCTGCAAGGGAACAATAACTCGGTGTATCTATAACACCACTGAACTAAATGTTTGCACTCATGGCAAAATTAAAGCATGCTATAATCCGCATCAGAATCCATCCTATTACACGTTGGAAATAAGGTGGAAGGATGCAGATGGACCTATATTAGCTGATACCACCCCACTTATGGACATTACTAAACCTGCTTTTTTGAATTTTGATGAATGTAATTCTATTAATAGAGATAGTCAGTCCACCTGTGGTACATGGGAGAAAGCGTATCGAAATGACCATAAGTATATGTGTCCAGAAAGTGCCACAAATTGGTGGAAGTGTACAGGTAAAACAGGAGCAGGGTATAGTACTGCTACAGCGGCAGATTACTATTGCCCGTATTGGGAATGTGTTTTCTATGCTACCTGGAACACTGGTATAACTGATGAGAAAATAGATAACGGATGGCTACTCTAACCAAGCCAACCACAAATGATAAATGTCAGAAAAGATGCTTGCAACCCTTACACTTGCGTGTACATAATCCCCATGCATGGAAACAAGGATATAAGTTTGGTTTACGTATTGCTGGAGGAGGAACAGATCCAGGGACCATTGTGTATATTAGATTGAATACTCAAGCCCACAAGTCATCTAAATATCATATTCATAATACCTTTTATGAAGCTATGCATGTAAATAAGTTTGAGATCCCTCACCCTTCACAGAATTTGTTTCTAGAATTAGCCGGAGCAGTAGTATCTAGTCTTAAGATCACAGATTGTTATTTCTGTGGCGGAACCCAAATGGGAGATCAATGGCCCTGGGAAGCCCAAGAATTGAATTATTCCATGATTTACAATCAGACTGAATTACACAAGACAACCAGTGAATGGGTGTTAGCGCACTCAATCGTTGGACGTCTTTGCTTTGCCAGAACTGGACCCCAGTTCACCCAAAAGGTAGGACAGCTGGTCTGTCTTAGCCAGAAATACTACAATGCCACGACCAAAAAGACAGCATGGTGGTCAGGAATCAGACATCCTGAACCTCCTAACCCATTAGCTAGATTTCCTGAACTTGCAGGTCTATGGACTAACCTTGCCAAAGTCCAAGCCTGGCAAGCCCCACCTGGCCTATATTGGATCTGTGGAAATCGAGCATATGCGCAACTCCCGCCACAATGGGGAGGAGCATGTGAGGCCTTACAGATAGGCAAGTGGGAGAAGTGGCGAGGTGATGATTGGCCACCAGAAAGAATTATTGAGTATTATGGACCTGCCACTTGGAATGATGATGGTATGTATGGTTATCGTACCCCAATTTATATGATTAATCGTATTATTCGCTTACAAGCAGTAGTTGAAATAATAACCAATGAAACTAGTCATGCTCTCACGCTTTTAGCTAGACAAAGTACTCAGATGCGCACTGCCATATATCAGAATCGCTTAGCACTTGATTATTTGCTAGCAGCTGAAGGAGGAGTATGTGGTAAACTGAATTTAACTAATTGCTGTTTGAAAATAGATGATAAAGGTCAAGTAGTTGAAGAAATTGCTAAAGATATGCAAAGACATGCTTATGTGCCAGTACAGACTGGCACGCCTTGAAATTTCCTAATTGGTTTGCTAACCTTTTCTCTTGGCTGGGAGGATTTAAGACTTTCGTTATCTTAGTACTAATCCTTGTTGCTGTTGTCCTCTGCTTACCATGTTTAATCCCATGTTGTATGCGTTCCCTTCATAGTGCTATTGATAGTACCGTAGAGCGGAAGACCGCGACTAAAATAATGGCTTTATACAAAGCTAGCCCTAGTGGAACTAGTAAGAATCCTTTAATCAGGATGTGATTCTTCTAAAAGTGATTTAATTCTCACACCTTATTAAGTAATAGGGTGAGATTAATCAAAGGGGGGAATGTGGCAGGTGCAGGCCTGTGACCCACGGTGTCTGACATAGGCAGGCCAGTATGGCTAGCTTGACCTGTAAATGAGGCCTGTGGAGAGGCATATAGGATTGCACATTCCCCAATATGCTGCTATTGTAAGAAAGAACTCAGTAGAAATATTGAATTAGCTTAGGTAAGCAGAACTGCAGAATTAAGAAATGGAAAAATACAGAAAAGACATGTTTAAAAGTTACTGATAAGAAAAAGTACATTTGCAGAGAAATAATGAGGAGTGCTGACAGATGAGTTACAGAACCTTGCTCTTCTGCACGCACAAATGGTCCCATAACCTTGAGAGTGTGAAAGTAACAAGTTGATGAACTGACCATTGTAATTGGGACTAGAAGGGGGGCAGGCAGGTGTCATGCCTACAGAAGCCCACAGAAGGAACCTAATTGGAGAAACTTATCAGTACCGGGACCAATAGAAGGGCTACGGGAGGTACGGGAGAGTACCGGGACCAATGAAATGTTTTTCTATACCTAGAATGGAACAGAAGTCTATAAAAGTTGTTGTAATGCTTGAAAACTTTGCTCAGCCATTTTGAAATTGCCTTGCTTGAGACTTGTGCACAAATAAATGATTTGGACCTTCTGAACAGACTCCTGGTATAATTGGTTTGTCTGCGCTTTGCTGCTACAAAGTGGCTTGCCATGCTGCCTCCAATCCAGGCCCATTGGTGTCTCTCTCCCAGCTGACATCTTGCGATTTATGAGACTTCAGTCGCGAGAGAGCGCCAATGGGCCTGAATGAATAGGAAGTAGCATGGCAAGCCACCCAGCTTTTAGGTAAACTTGCTGCGCTGCTGCAGAAGGGTGGGTCCGGCGGAGGTGCAGCCCTGTCCTGGCCAGCACCTGCAGCAGGCTGCACCCATCACCCCGCTTTTGGTATGCCACTAGGTGCAATATTACAAGAGAACCTGACAACCCTGAGCAACTGTTTTATAGCGAGAACCTTGGAAAAGGATTGCTCTCCAAACTTTATAAGGCAATCTGAGAAATGTATCTAGCTGGCCCGGATCCACAAGTGGTCAAGTAACATAATTTGGTGGGGAAACATCTGGACCCTCAGGATTGGAAGATAATACACTGTAGGCGGTATTGCTGCTCAGCCAACAAAGGTTGTAAGCAAACTCAATATAAGATAAGCACTCAAACTTATTTGACTCCAATTTGGTTGGCTAAAGTGGTAAGAGATGGAGATGGAAGATGTTGGAGGAATTGTGGTAGAAAAGGTACCTGCCATCTTTAATGGGGGGGAATATCATCATGTTTAAGCATGTTGGACCCAGGTAATGGGGAAAATAAGAGAAAACCCCCGGATTGGCTCTTAAGAAGGGTTCGATAACTTGCTTGCTGGGCTATCTGGATATGGTAAATTTTGGAGGAAGGGTGAGTCGGAGATTAGTGGAGTTATTACTAGAGCTGCACAAATGATGGCGACAAGGGAATCTAAGAATGAGAAGGGACCAATGGTGATGGAATAATATATGCATTCTGGGGAGCTTTAAGGAGTTATCCTATAAGCTGATGGGTAGAATGGGGAATTTTCTTATTTTGCAGACTCCCTTCTGCCAATGGTTTTGTAGCTATATCTAAAAGCATGTCCCCGTGAAGGTGAATTTGGATTGTATGTCATGGGTGTACTGAATAATGTGAACTTGCCCCCACCACTGGTTTGTTTGTTATGATTTTTTTTTTCTTTTTATGTACTGTTGTTTACTATGATCCATGCTAATTGAACTAAGCAGACAGGCCTGAGCAGCTTGACCTGTAACTGAAGCCTGTAGTTAGGCCCAGAGGAATGAAAACCCCCCTGAATGATGACACCATAGAATTGAAACTTAACTCAGTTTAACTGAACATAGCTAAGCAGAAACGAAACTTGGAAAATAGAAGAAAAACAAGTTTAATTGGTACTGATAAGGTGTGCTATGCTTCTATGGAATTAATTAACTCTGCAGAGAGCAAGGTCACAGTGCCTCTGCTTCCCATATGTTTTAACAAGCTCAGCGACCTTGGAGGAGAGAAGTAACAAGTTGGAGACACTGACCATTGTAATTGGGACTAGAAGGGGGGCAACCAGGTGCTGGGCCCAGACCAGAGTCCCGATTGGGTAGCCATATCAGTACCGGGACCAATAGATGGGTGAGAGGGGTACTGGGACCAATGAAAAGTTTGCCTATGCTTAGAATGGACAAGAAAGCTATAAAAGTTGTTGTTTTACTAGAAGCCATTGCTCAGCCATTTGAAATTGCTTATTGCTTGAGCCATGTGCACATTAAACTGGCTTGGATCCTTGAAAAGACTCCTGGATTTATTTATTGCATGCTTATCTGCTGCTACATTCTTGGTGCGTTGGCCGAGAAGTGCGAGTGGTGGATAGTGTTCAAGTGAATAAATCCACGTAATTCGCCTTGAGGTTTGGTCCAGTTGGAACCATGCCAATCCGACGCAGGGGAATTTCCCTGGGCCCACCGATCCTCTTGTATCGGAGGGAGTTCTGCCTGGCCTCGGCAGGCACTGAGTCCAGCTGGCCAACACTTCCGACCCGGGGGAGTCCAGGATCCAACTCAGAAGCTTGGGAACCAGATCTGGTAAGTATAGTTTTGAAAACCTGTCTAGACAGATGAGTTAGAACTGAAGTTTTGAAACTTGTAACTTGTAATCTCGAGAACTTGGAACTTGGAATTTGGAATTTGGTAATGAGAGCACTGATCCCCTCTCAAGGACGGTCCTATTAACCTTGCATGAGTATGCGCGAGGTGAAGCCATCGTCCTTCTTGTTTGGTAAGACTTAAGTCTTTGTTTGAAAATCCTTGCATGAGTATTCGCGAGGTACAGCTGTTTAAAAAAAAAAAAAAAAAAAAAAAATCATGATTTAGTCTAGTCAGAACAGACAGGAACTTGGAATTTGTAATCTCGAGATATTGGGAATTGGTAATTGAGCATGATCACCTCTCAAGGAAGGGCCGAGTAACCCCGCATGGGAATTCGCCGGGTGAAACCCTCATCCTTTTTGTAATTGGGAAAAAGACTAGTCAGAATAGATAGAAAGGAATGCATTCTGAGATACGTTGCTAGCATGATTGTGTGAATGAAGTGTGAATGAGAGGTCTGGCAGCACGGACCAAGCAGAGTGGACTCTGGACTAGCGCAGTTCCTAGTCGGGTGACTGCGTCTAGGTCGCGAAACGGATGAAGCGTTTGGTGTATTGTCTGTCCTGTGTATTTGATTTTTTGCTATCTGTTGAAACTGCGAGTTTCCCTTCTGTTATAAGTGTGAGATTATTCTGTTGAGTAACTTGTGACAGTTCACTGATTAAGAAATTGTATTAATAGAGCAGAATGAAGACCCAAAACACCTACAGTCATTTTTAGAAATCAAAAAGCTGGTCTGACCCAGTTAGTTTTTCTACTGCAGTGTGAAAAACTGACAGGGGGCGTGTCTGAAGGAAAGAATGTGCAGTGTCTTTCTAACTCTGTTCAGGTTTAAATCTCAATGCTGTTAGTTTAATAATAATGTTCCTTCTGCTGTGGTTATGTAATATATATCATTTATATATCATTTAATAAGAATGTTTAGTCAGGATTATGGGTCCCGATAGTTTTGGGGCTTAGCCTGGAATGCCGGCATGTCTCTGTCTCTGTGTGTGTGTGTGTGTGTGTGTGTGTGTGTGAACAGCTAAGCTGTTTCCAACGAGCCACACAGCAAGAGGACAGAAAAAAAAAAAAAAAATGAAACCGCAGTTCCCGATTGAAAAGTTTCTTGCTTGTTTAAAATAAAGGATTCATTCAAAGTGTGATAGGAGATGAATTTATAATTAGTTTTCTAGTGATTGCTTTAAATTGTACTTAGCCGGGAAAGGGTTAAATTCCTGCTCGAATTCCCGTACAGATCAACAGGACTTTGCAGATCGCAACTTAAAAAGTGCTTTGAATCCTGAGTGAATGAGGGGTTAATCGTGTATGAGTTTTTCGTTCCTGATACAGCAAGCGCCTCATAGAAGACATGTTTATTGTTAATAAAATGAACTAGGAAGGAAAATGTGTATTTGTGTTCTAGATGTCCACCCGCTTTATTGAAAAAAGTATCCGGAATGTCTTTTGAATATCTCCTTCCTAAACTGTAATCTTTTGCAGAGACGTTATTCACCTTAAGTGCAGATTACGGCTGGCAGCTAGTTTCTTCCAGCCATACGTAATAGTTCTCTCTGTTGGGATTGTTGTTTATAACATGTTGCAAAAAAATAGTTTTATATTTGAAGGAATTTATCTAAATTGTATTTATTTAGAATGAGATTATTATGCCTAGTCACAGGAAAAATGCAGCCTTACAGACCGCCTTCTGTCTGTTGTTAACTACGTCACCATGGGGGGAGGAAGGGGGGTCAGAGTCCATGCAGATTCCAGAGTTACTTCATGGCCCCGTAGTTTCCCGTGTTTATCAGATTGTACAGAGAATAGTTCCCCTATATAGGATTCTTGGTTAAATGTTTAAAAAAAAAAAAAAAAAAATCCTGCCTGTTTATTTCCCTGAGCTCTGCCATCATCCCGGGCAGAGCCTGGAACAAGGGGGGGGGGGCGGAGGGGGGATGACTTCTCCCTACAGATTCCCAAGTAGTTTGCTAGCCACCTCTGCAACAGGGGAATGTCCACCCCCTCCGGACTAGAAGTGAAAGTCAGCTGACCAGACTTGTTTAGAACTGAAAAAAAACTGCACTGAGAAGTTTTAGGACTTGATTGAACTAATGAACGGAAATTGTAGAGAACTGGATGAATTTGCGGGCATAATGGTTAAATGAAAGTTAATCAGAGGGTGTGTGAATTGTGAAAATAAATGTAACAGAGAAAGTGAATGATATTTTAGTTGGATGATGTGGAGTTTTTCCTAATCGAAGGAGCAGCGGATGTGAAAACTGGGTGTGAGTGCGCCCATTATAGAAAAAGAAGGACATTAGAGAAGTGAATGCCCGTATCTTGACTCCCGAGGGAGTACTTGATTGCAAAGTCATAAAACAATAAACCAAGCACAGTGTTTCAGCACGAGAGTGAAGCAGCTATAGCGTGAGTGGCAGCCGAAGAGGGCTACAGCATGGATGAAGACTAGGCCAGACCGGACTCTCCAGTTTCCCTGGGTCCCCAGGAGTCAGTCTGAAAAATAGGGGACCAATATATGGACTTTTATGGGGGATACAGGAGCAGAATACTAAAGCCAGTAGCCCCTGTGTTTTTCTCGCAAAGCCTTTTCTGCAGAACCACATGTGTGAACTAGAAAAAAAATAATAATAATAATGTACCAGTTCCTGTATATGCCTGAATGCCCTATTCCATTTTTGGAGCCGAGATCTGCTTGCAAAGCTTCAAGCACAGATATCCTCTATTGAAGGAAGAAAAAAATGAAACTCAAACTGTCCCCAAGAAGAAGAATGGCGGTTCTATTCACCTGCATCCAAAGCAACAAGCTGTACACTTACCAACCTCATAGCCCCACCTGGAGGATGGGCAGAAGATAATCCACCTGGCCTAGCGAAGAACATAGCCCCTGCCATTGTCACCCTCAAGCCAGTCAAGAAGCCTGGGACAGGTGATTACCGCCCAGTGCAGGATCTAAGAAGAATGAATGATGCAGCTGAAACTATACAACCAGTGGTACCAAAATCCTTATATTCTCTTGGAACTGATCTCTGCTGAAGCTATACATTTCATCATTCTGGACTTAAAAAGATGTTTTTTCTGTATACGCTTAGCCCAAGACCCCACTACAAGGAGGTAGGGCCAACTCACCTAGACAAGATTACCACCAACTCAGAAAGTGAATGTCCACCAGCCACCAGTGAACTCTTGCACCTTTTTAATGAGGCTGGATACAAAGTCTCAAGAGCCAAAGCATAATTATGTCAAACAAGTTAAATACCTAGGATTCCAGTTGTCCAGCGGAATTCGACGCCTGGAACCCTTACCAGAACGCAGAGCAGCTGTATGCAGTATTCCTACTCCAACCACCAGGAGGCAAGTGAGAGCCTTCTTGGGTGCCACAGGGTACTGTTGTATATGGATCCCCAATTTTGCGCTGCTAGCAAAACCATTGTATCACATTGTATCAAGCTACCAAAGGAATGAAAAAGTCTCCATTGGAATGGGGACTTGAATAGGAATGCAGTCTTTTGATCTTTGAAAACCCTCTGATGTTATCACCAGTTCTGGGTCTACCCGATGTCCAGAAAACCTTGCAGTCTCTATGTTCATGAGTCGCAAGGAAATGTTCTGGGAGTGTTGACTCAATCTCTTGGACCTTATTTGAGAAGCTGTTACAGCTATAGCCTTCCTAGTAAGCAAAAACTAAAAGAAAAATCACTTTGAGATAGAATCTTCAAGTTACTGTACCACACTCTGTTCTAACCATTATGAAACACAAAGGAAATTACTAGCTAACAAATCTATGAATGTTGAAATATTAGAGTATGTTGTGTGAAAACCCCAGATACAACTGAAGGGTCAGTCAAGCTTTCAATCCTGCTATGTTGTTATCAGTTGGTCTTGATCCCTGATCATGACTGTTTAGAAATTATGGACACTGTATTCTCAAGCCGCCTGGATTTGACTGATGTCCCTATGGAGAACCCTGAACAGACTTTCTTTGTGGCTGAAGGCAGTTTCATCATCAATGGACATTGTTGTGCTAGATATGCAGTGGTGACCCCTGATTTGGTAGTTGAGTCCTCAGCCCTGGCCCCAGAAACTTCACCACAGAAAGCTGAACTGATAGTCCTCACTAGAGCACTAAGAATAGGAAAAGAGCCCTGTCTAAATGTGTACCCAGATTTCAAGTATACCCTTACAACCTTGCATGCATATGGGGCCCTGTACAAAGAATGAGGGTGGATAACCTTAGGAAGCAAGTCCATTAAGTATAGCCCAAGATATCGATATTAATAGATACATACTGCCTATAGATCTCAGAATTTAGGAAAAGTAGAATGTATGAATAGAACCCTGAAATCTCAGTTGTCTAAACTTTGCCAAGAGGTTTACCTGAAGTGGCCCCAGGTTCTTCCCATAGCCCTTCTTAGGATATACTTAGTCCCTGCTAAGTCTTTAGGAGTTTCCCTTTTGAGATTCTGTATGGGCAACCCCTGCCTATTGTATAGGAAATAAAAGGAGATATGAGACAGATAGGATCTGAAATTATTAGACATGAACTATTGGTTTTAAGTTCTGTTTTGCAGGAGTCTTCATACCTGAGTACAAAATCGATTACTCATCAATTTGCCTGCACCCCTGCATCCTTTCAAGCCTGGAGTCTCGGTGTGGATCAAAGAGTGGAGAAAGATACTGTTAGCCCTGCATTGGAGAGGACCCTATGTCGTCATCCTGTCTACTCCAACTGCAGTAAAAGTCGCAGAATTTGATCCTTGTACCATTCATAATCAAGTGAAGCCAGCAGCTGCTCTTGAACCTGATCACTGGACTACTGTACAGCATCCTGAGACTCCATTGCACCTCACCCTACAACAACAACCACGGACCTAAGACTTATTGGTCCCTCAGAAACTGCACTATTTCAAGACTGTTTGTTTATCTGAAGGTAAGCCTCGCATCTTAAAAAAAAAACAAAAAAAAAAACCCTGCAATCATCAGAAAGAGACTGTGTTGTGTTAAGAAATTGAATCTTCTAAGAGACTGTGTTTAAATACTCTGAAAAGACTGTTTTGATCTCCTAAAGAGTGAACTGCTCTAAGGAAGCAATAATAGCCTAAGAGACTATGCTATGATATTTTAAGAAATTGAGACATCCCAGAGGACAGTGATACTTTGGAATCTACAGCCCTACTCCTGCCAAAAAGCTGGTAGGTCTACGTACGGCAGAAGCTTGAGGATCTACAATCAACCCTACATCTGTTATCTGTTGTGGAAGTCGACAGTTCCACTAATTTTCCAGAGACTATGCCCATTATGAATTATTATTATTGCTTTATTTTGGCAGCAGCCTTGGAGTGCTCTGAAATGACTTTTGCCTTATCTCCCTGGGCAGCCTGTATAAGTACAACATGAACTGGACCGAAGGTCACTCAGACCTTGTTTTATCATTCTTCCTATACTTGCATTGGTATACTCTCCAATCCAAAAGTTGTTCTAGATCTTGACTTTCTACAAGGCTATGCAAGCCACCGTTGCAATTCCTCATACCACCACCAGAACTTGTTTCTTGAACTTACTGGAGCAATAGCATCTAGTCTCCACACTTCTGACTGTTTCTATTGTGGAGGAACTAAGATGGGAGATCAGTGGCCCTGGGAGACGCAAGAACTGAACTATTCTATCCTATACAATCAGACTGATTTACATAATACTACTAGTGAGTGGGTATTGGCCCACCCCATTGTTGACAGTTTGTGTTTTGTTCGGACTGGACCACAATCTACTACGAAGGATGGACAGCTGGTCTGTCTAAATCAGAAGCTTTACGACAGCACAACAAAGATGCAACCGAACCTTCTAATCCTTTAGTTCTTTTTCCCACTCTTGCCAAACTATGGACTTTGACTATCTGCCTGTTGCTCCCTTGTTTCTTGCCATTTTGCTTGCAAATGATAACTTCAGTTATTAATAACACTGTAGAGCGTAAGACAGCTACAAAGATGCTAGCTATGTGAACTTACTACCCTATACCACAGAGTGATACCTTTACCTAGTATTATGTGATTTGATTCTCACACCTTATTAACATGCGGGTGAGAATAATCAAAGGGGGGAATGTGGTAGGCGACGGCCTATGATCCATGCTAATTGAACTAAGCAGACAGGCCTGAGCAGCTTGACCTGTAACTGAAGCCTGTAGTTAGGCCCAGAGGAATGAAAACCCCCCTGAATGATGACACCATAGAATTGAAACTTAACTCAGTTTAACTGAACATAGCTAAGCAGAAACGAAACTTGGAAAATAGAAGAAAAACAAGTTTAATTGGTACTGATAAGGTGTGCTATGCTTCTATGGAATTAATTAACTCTGCAGAGAGCAAGGTCACAGTGCCTCTGCTTCCCATATGTTTTAACAAGCTCAGCGACCTTGGAGGAGAGAAGTAACAAGTTGGAGACACTGACCATTGTAATTGGGACTAGAAGGGGGGCAACCAGGTGCTGGGCCCAGACCAGAGTCCCGATTGGGTAGCCATATCAGTACCGGGACCAATAGATGGGTGAGAGGGGTACTGGGACCAATGAAAAGTTTGCCTATGCTTAGAATGGACAAGAAAGCTATAAAAGTTGTTGTTTTACTAGAAGCCATTGCTCAGCCATTTTGAAATTGCTTATTGCTTGAGCCATGTGCACATTAAACTGGCTTGGATCCTTGAAAAGACTCCTGGATTTATTTATTGCATGCTTATCTGCTGCTACAGTATGTCATGGGTGTACTGAATAATGTGAACTTGCCCCCACCACTGGTTTGTTTGTTATGATTTTTTTTTTCTTTTTATGTACTGTTGTTTCTTAGTTTGGGTAATGGGCCATGGGGGCTTACAGTAACTGCTACTGGCTGTCCTTCTATTCTTTCTTTCTTTCAAAGCAAGATTTTTACCTTCTTGCTTCTTTCTATGCAACTACTGGACCAGCATTACAAACTATAAGAAGACAGATGTTTCTTCCTTTGTCTGTTTTTCTTTTTGTTAGGATGAGCAGGGGTGCTGCTTTATTAATGATAATGTATTTTTGTGTAATTTGATGTTGCAGTAATGGAATGTCTGTAAACAATAACTGTGGTTGACCATGTGTTTGTCTGTTACCCTCAGTTTAAAGATAAAGTTTCAAAAAGAAAAAGAGGGAAGGGTTTGTATTTTTCTTCCACCACGTCCTTGAGAGTAACTGGGGCTCCAGGGAGGGGTGCAGGGCCTAGCAAGGTTATCAGGTGCCCTAAGTAAAGCTTCCTTCTGGCACCCCCTCCCATGCCCCCACCTACCTACTGACCAGAGTGACATGCAGCTCAGCCCCCCCCCCCCCCCCACACCTCACTCTGTGGCCAGTAGGTGGAAAGAGCTTAAGAGCGCATGTGTTTCCTCTGGGCCATGGGGAGCTGCACAAAAGGCACTGAAGAGCATGTCAGTTTCCTCTGTAGTGTAAGGTCAGTCTTATGAGATGATCTGTGAGAATGACTCCACGCAGCAGAGGAAACTGATATGCTTTTTCACGTGCCAGCCACTAAGTGGGAAGTTGAATTGCTGGGATGTTTGCTAGTACTATCACCAGCTCCCTATGCCTGCAGAGGAAACTGATGTGCTCGTAAGCGCCTTTCCTCCTGCATGTCACAGAGGCAGGGGCTGAGCTGCCGGCCTGTCGCTCTCCATTTGCTACCCCAGAACTTAGGTTGCTAGGTAACCACTAGCCCTGTAGGTGTACCTCAGGCTCTGAAAGTGGGTCATTGAGCCAGGAGAGACTGAAGGTTTGGAGGCAAGATCCCACATAATGTGACTAAATGCTGTGTCTTACTGGGTTATTTTCACAAGTATTTCCCTTTAAGAGTGATAGGAGTTATTCAGTAAGTCAGAGAGAAGAAAGAGTATCTTGTCTGTGAGGTAGTCAGCAAGAAAGTGCTGGCAAATGGAGAAGACAGAGCAAGGGATCTAGCTTCCAGAGAAGGAGAGTGAAATCCTTGAGAACAGGAAAGAATATCGGGCCCAATATTCGAAAGGCATTTACACGGTTTACAGGGATATTCAACAGCTCTTACACGGTTAGTACAGTTGAATATCCCCTTCTAACCCCGCTACACACTCCAGTGCTATGCAGTTAGTATCAGGGCATGTTCAGGGTGGAGTGGAGGCAGAAACTGTCGCTAACCGGGTAACAGCAATATTGCACCGCTACCTGGCCTTGTTTTACCCATGGAAGCTAACCGGGTAGCAGTGCAATATCGCCTGCTACCTGTTTAGCACTGGCAGCTCTAGGGCATGTGCGGTGACCCCAGATGTTCAGTGTCGTCACCGCAGCATTGAATATCCGGGGTTATGGGTTGGCAGGCAGGGCTATGCACCATAGCGGCGCACAGCCTGTCCAATTCAATTTTGGGCCCATCTTTTCCATCCTGCATGTCAGTTTTCCCTAAGATCACTAAAGACTTAGTTTAATTTTCTTTGATATTTTGATGTAAAACATTTCCTGCCAACCTTTTGTTACAGTTATGTTTTGTTTTTTTGTTTGTTTTTTTAACAATCAGATCCTGCTAGACTTGAATTTATTTCAGGTGTATGCTGACATGGGACATAGAGAGAAGACACTGCAGAGGTATGGCCAGATGTAAGCAGAATGGTGTTCCAATCCCTACTCGCACCAGTACCCTGAGAACCCATTTAGAAGATACCCCAGGGTTACACTGGGATAAGAATGTGAAACCACCCAGCTCAGCAAGTGTCATCCTTACTTTTCCCCTTTGAAATGTTCAAGTCACAGTGGGTATGATATTACCTCGAGTTAACACTTACTGAAGGGATGGCTCACAGTTTTACACTAAGTCCCTCTGATGAGATACTCTTTTATAAAGAGTGATAACCCCAGGTAGGGAAAAATGATAAAAACTAATGGATAAGACTAAACCACTTGATGGTACAACAGGGGTTTATTAATGTCCAGGTCCCAATGAAATACAGATAAGTATGGACCTGACTCTTATAATAAGAGTATAAACAACAATATATTTTTCAATTTGTCTTAAATAAACATCTTTGAAAAAAAAATCAGGGCATACACTTGTTTCTTTCTTTCCTGGTTAGAAGTCCCTGAATGATAATCAAACTCAATTAAATAACTCAGTTCATGTAAAGCACAGTTACTTACCTGTAACAGGTGATCTCTGGGAACAGCAGGAATTAGTCCTCACATATGGGTACGTCGGTACCGACCGGACGGAGCCTGCGCGGGAATGCTCCCCAGCTTCCCAGAATGAAAGCTTTTGGGGCATCCCACAGCGCATGCGCGCTGCCTTCCCGCCTTTCCTACCAACTCTCCTCAGTTCAAGTTTAAAGCTGAGACAATAGAGAGAGAGAGGAAAGGAAAGACAAAGAGAGATACAACTCCTAGGGGAGGTGGGATGGTTGTGAGGACTAATTCCTGCTGTTCCCAGAGATCACTTGTTACAGGTAAGTAACTGTGCTATCTCCAGGAACAAGCAGGAATAAGTCCTCACATATGGGGACTCCCTAGCTAAGATGCCTGGGAGATCCCCAAGGGTATGAGACCCTGAAGGGTTCCTCGTCTTCCTATGGATCTCAGGCATCCATTCAGGGAAGGAGGGCAGGAGTTGTTCAAGAATGGAACAGGTGTCTGAGAACAGCCTGACCAAACAAGGCATCCCGGCGGGAGTCCTTGTCCAAACAGTAATGGGCTGTGAAGGTATGAACCGAGGCCCAGGTGGCTGCTCGACAGATCTGGTCGATGGACACAGAATGAAGATGAGCCATAGAGGTGGCCATGGCCCTCACATTGTGAGCTGTGACATGGCCCTCCAGAGAAAGGTTCTTACTCTGGTAAGCAAAAGAAATACACTGAGCAATCCAATTGGACAGTGTTCTTTTAGAGACTGGAAGTCCTAAATGAGAAGGATCAAAAGCAAAAAAAGCTGGGAAGACTTTCTATGTTGCTGTGTCCTTTGCAAGTAAAAAGCAAGAGCTCTTTTACAATCTAGAGTATGAAGGTTCCTCTCTGCAGTGGATGCATGAGGAGCTGGAAAAAAGACAGGTAAATATACCTCTTGATTAAGATGAAAAGGTGAGACCACTTTAGGCATAAAGTGAGGATTTGTCCTAAGGACTACCTTATCATGATGGAACCTTGTATAAGGTGGATTAGCTACTAAGGCCTGCAGTTCACTGATGCGGCGAGCAGAAGTGATTGCAATAAGGAAAATAACCTTCCAGGAAAGAAATTTCAAGGAGGTAGTGGCTAAGGGTTCAAAAGGTGGCTTCATAAGGTGACCAAGAACCAAATTTAAATCCCATGCCACCGGAGGAGGTCGAATGGGAGGTTTAGTTAAAGTTAGGCCTCTCATAAATCTTGCAATAAGAGGATGAGAGGAAACAGGTTGTCCATTGATAGGCTTAAGGGATGCTGCAATAGCACTTAAATGGACCCTTACTGAATTCGTCTTAAGGCCTGCATTGGAAAGATGCAGGAGATATTCTAATAGAGAATTCACAGGAAGTGCCAGAGGGTCAAGACCCTTTTGAGCACACCAAATGGAAAATCTTTTCCATTTAAAAGCATAGGAACGCCTAGTGGAAGGTTTCCTGGAAGCATGGAGGATATCCTTCACTTGCTGCGAAAGATTGAAGTCTTGAAGGTCTAGGCCTTCAGTAACCAAGCTCTGAGGTGAAGGGACTTGGGGTTTGGATGCCACAAAGTCCCCTCCTCCTGAGACAGAAGGTCTGGAGCAGCTCCCAAGTCCAGGGAGGGGGCTTGGGAGAGATGCAGAAGTAGAGGGTACCACACTTGGCGTGGCCAGCGTGCAGCTATGAGGATCATAGATCCTTGATCCCTCTGAAGTTTGAACAGAGTCTTGGGAATCAAAGGAATGGGTGGAAAGGCATACAGAAAGTCCTGACCCCAATGAAGGAGGAAGGCATCCTTGGCCTGAACTCCCTGACACGGAATTCTGGAACAGAACCGGGAAGTTTGGCATTCCACGGACTTGCAAATAGGTCTATGTCCGGGGTTCCCCATTCCTGGAAGATTCTGAGTACCTGATCCATGTGCAGGGACCATTCGTGTGGAAGCAGAACTCGACTGAGTCTGTCTGCCCAAGAGTTTTGAATTCCTGGGAGGTATACTGCCAGGAGATGGATTTGATGCTCTCTGGCGAAGGCCCATAATCTTAGAGTTTCGTTGCAAAGCGACAGAGAGCCAGTTCCTCCTTGCTTGTTTATGTAAAACATGGCTACCTGATTGTCCGTTTGAATGAGGACTGTCTGGTAGCTGAGGAGGGTATGAAAGACTTTGAGAGCTAGGAACACTGCTCGAAGTTCCAAGAGGTTGATATGAATGGAGGTCTCCTGTGGGGACCAAGTGCCTTGGGTGGAGAGGTCCTGTAGATGAGCTCCCCAACCTGTTTGGGAGGCATCTGTTGTGAGGATTGCTTGGGGCAACAAAGGTTGGAAGGGGGACCCCAGAAACAGATTTTGAGTGGACATCCACCATTGGAGAGACCAAAAGAGACGTTTGGAGTTTGCTATTTGGTCTGAGAGAGCTCCTGAAGCTTGAGTCCACTGGGTGGACAAAGTCCATTGAGCTGCTCTCATGTGTAGGCGAGCATAGGGCACCACATGAACTGTGGAAGCCATGTGGACTAGTAGTTGTAGCATCTCCTGGGCAAATAAGTGGTTCTTTGACTGAATCTGGGAGGCTAACTGCACTAGACGTTGGCAACGAGCCTGGGGAAGATAGGCTCTTGCAGTAGTGGTGTCCAACCAGGCCCCTATGAATTCTAGGGACTGAGTAGGGGTGAGCTGAGACTTTGGGAGGTTCAGCACAAGTCCCAGATACTGCAAAATGCACCTGGTGCTGTCCAGGGAAATTTGGGTTTCTGACTGAGATGGAGCTCGGATGAGCCAGTCGTCCAGGTAGGGGAAGACAAATATTCCCAGAGTGCGTAGAAATGCAGCAACTATTGCCATGCATTTGGTGAACACTCTTGGAGCAGAGGCTAGACAGAAAGGAAGCACTCTGTATTGGTAATGTTTTCCCTGGAACAGAAAACGTAGGAATTTTCTGTGGGATGGATGGATGAGTATATGAGTGTACGCATCCTTGAGATCTAGAGAACAAAGCCAATCCTGACTCTGTAGGTATGGAAGGAGAGTGCCTAAAGAAAGCATCTTGAACTTCTCCTTGCATAGAAATTTGTTCAATTCTCTGAGATCTAGAATGGGTCTGTATCCCCTTGTTTTCTTTGGAATGAGAAAGTAGGGGGAGTAAAACCCTGACCCCTGTTGAAGAAGAGGAACTTCTTCTATGGCCCTCTGGGCCAGAAGGGTGGTTACCTCCTGATCCAGAAGGTCAAGGAGAGATGTGGGAGAATTGAAATGTCTCACCATGGTGTAGGGAGGAAGGTCTGAGAAATGAAGTTTGTAGCCCTCTCTGATAATGGAGAGGGTTCACTGCTCTGATGTGATTTGCTCCCATCTGGGAGCAAAATGAGCTAACCTTCCTGGAATGGTGAGAGGTTCTGGCTGTTGTAGAGCCAGAAAGGTTAAGTTCTCTAGTATCAAGTCAAAAACCCTGAGGGGCTTGGGACTGCTGGGTTGCAGCAGCCCCTGCAGGTTTAGGCCTGGCCTGTTTAGGTTGCTGACGCTTAGTAGCAAAGCGACATGTAGAAGACTGTTGACCAGAAGTGGAAGGAAATCTGCCCTTCTTGTAAAAAGACTTTTTAAAAGATTTTTTCTTGGCCGGAGTGGAGGTAGACTTAGAAAGTCTATCCAGAGCAGCATTTTCTGCATCCATTTGAGTGGCTTTAATTTGCCACTCTTTGCCAAATAGATTTTCACCTGTACAGGGCAGATTTCCTAAACCATCTTGAACCCAGGGTTCTAGATCAGAAGCCTGGAGCCAAGCAATTCTATGAGTAGCTATAGCAATGCCTGAGGCTCTGCTGGCACCCTCAAAAGAATCAAAGGCTGCCCTGTTGGAAAACTTTGAAATGTCTTGAGTATGCTTAAGCCAAAGAAGGAATTCATCCCTTTTATCCTCTGGAATAAAAGGGAGAAAGTTGTGCAGCTTTTCTGCAACCTCCTTCAGAAACATACCCATATAAAGGCTGTATGAATTGCTTCTGGCAATAAGCATGCTAGCTTGGAAGATTTTCCTACCAAAAGCATCCAAGGTCCTGCATTCTCTTCCTGGAGGAGTAGAAGAGTGTCTTTTGGTACTCTTTATCCTCTTCATAGCTGACTGCACCACAATGGAGTGGTGAGGAAGCTGAGTTTTTTGAAATCCAGGAGAAGGAGGGACACGGTACATAGTTTCCAATCTACGAGAATGAGGAGAAAGGGTGAGAGGAGTCTCCCACAATTCAATCAAATGTTCTTGAAGAATTTCATGAATGGCAAGGTGACTGCCTCTCTGGGAACCTTAGAGTATCCCAAAATATCTAATTTTTTTGCTGTAGGTTCTTTTTCAGAGGTTACTGAAATAGAGAGTCCTTTAGCTACTTCTATTATGAAGTCTTGAAAGGACAAATCCTCTGGAGGAGACATTCTCCTTTTTGGAGAAGAAGGCTCCTCAGGAAGGGTGACAGATACTTCAGGGGATTCATCCGATGACTCAGAATCATCAGAAGAATCGAAGTATCGTCTGCTGGATTCCAAAGATCGATAGGCGTATCGATCGGTACCGACATCGGGTGTCCCCGGTACCGGGTCAGTACCGAGAAAGAGCCCAGGACAGGGAGCCGGAATCGGCATCCTGGCCGATGTCGATGCAGCCGGTACCGGTATCGAAGTTGGTACCGGTACTGGTGCCGGTACCGACAACAGAGCTTGTTGTGGTACCGATGGCGTCGCAGCCTTGATGAAAGCCAGTATAGCCTGCTGCATGGATTGCACAGTGTGATCCATGGACGCCACGACTGCCTGGATGTCGGTACCGGGAGATTGTGCCGGTACCCCAGAGCAGTCTAACAGGTGATCGGTCGAGGCCGTGCCATCGATGTCAACCTGTAACCCCATAGGAGGAGCTTTGGAAGCCGGAGCTTCCCGCCGGGGTTGTTTGGCTGGGGCAGGATCCTCAAGGGCAAGCCCGGAGGCATCTCGATGCTTAGAGGGAGATTTGCCCTTTGAGGACCTGCTAAAAGTATGTTTGGTTACCTGAGACCCATCAGGAGAGGAAGACCTGGAAGTTGTCGATGCCACCGCCGGTGCATCCATGGGAAACAGCACATGGAGCTTGGCTGCCCGGTTCTGTAACCCTCGTTTAGACATTAGAGAACAGGACTGGCAATCCGGGATGGAGTGTTCAGGCCCCAAACATTTAAGACACCATTCATGGGTATCTGTAACAGAAATTGTACCGCTACACTTAGTGCATTTTTTGAAGCCGGAGGCTGGTTTTTCCATGAGGGAAAGTTTCTTGTGGGCCTGGAGGCCTAAGAAGAAAAATACACCAAGCGAGGGAAAAATATTATTATTATTTTTTTTTTTTTTAGAAAAAAAGAAAGAAAAGACCGGCGGTACCGGTCCAGCGTCGGGGAAGGCAGACACGCGACCAAAGAAATAAATTAAAATAAAGAACTTCTTCAGCGGTGACAGGAACATGACCTGCTGGCTCCGCAGAAAAGAAGAACTGAGGAGAGTTGGTAGGAAAGGCGGGAAGGCAGCGCGCATGTGCTGTGGGATGCCCCAAAAGCTTTCATTCTGGGAAGCTGGGGAGCATTCCCGCGCAGGCTCCGTCGGTACCGACGTATCCATATGTGAGGACTTATTCCTGCTTGTTCCTGCAGATTGTAGGCAACAACTTCACTGTCCAAAGTCTTCTCTTGTTGGGGCCCGAGATTAATCTGGCTGCACTCTGGAGTACAGGATCTCTTCTTTCTTCTTGATCATAGTAATTATAGCTCAACTCCTTAATCTATTTCTCCTCCCTCCCTTGTACCTAAGGAATACCTCAACCAGCTATATCTGTTTGCAAGTACTTCGAGGTCAGTAGACCTGAAGAAAAAGATATCTACTTGTGTGACTTTCCTCAAGAAGTGAGGAAAATGGAAATGAGGAATGGTTAAAATGGAAAAACATAAAAATTATCATTCACTTCCCCTCTCCTTTACTAATGTACTACATCATCACTCTACTTCCACAGTTTACTCTTACCAGAAAGCATATAGTTACTCACTTGTAATAAGTGATCTCTGGAAACAGCAGGAATCAGTTTCACATATGGATATCGTAGGTACCGATGGAGCCTGCGTGGGAACGCTCCCCAGCATGTGACTAGGAAAGCCTATGGGAGCACTCCACTACACCTGCACATCTACCTTCCCAACTCTTCTCCTCAGTTGAGTTTATAGCTGAGAATACAGGAAAAGAATACCCAATAACTCCTAGGGAGGAGGGTGGGTTGTGAAGACTGATTCATGCTGTTTCCGAAGATCACCTGTTGCAGTCTTCACATATGGGACTCACTAGCTCCCAGGCACCAGACTGAAAAGACATCTTTGAAGCTAAGGAATGGAGCCAAGAAAGTATGGACACAAAGTGGCCACAGCGGACTCAAGTACAGCAAGCAGGAGCATGGAGCGAGGAGTCAGGTGCCAAAGAAATGTAATGGTAGGAATTCTGATTAAGTCTCAAAAAGATTCTGAAGAACTGCCTGGCCAAAGACAGCAACCCAACAGGAGTCCCTGTCAAGGCAGTAGTGAGCAGCAAAGGCGTGAACAGAGGATCAGGTAGCTGCCCTGCAGATCTCCTCTATGGAGACAGAAGGGAAGTTGGCGACTGAGGTTGTCATGGCCCTCACATTGTGAACCGTAACGTGACTCTTGAGAGAGAGTCCCACTTGAGCATAGGCAAATGAAATGCATTCGGCAATCAAATTGGATATGGTGTGTTTCAACATAGGAAGACCTAAGTGGCTTGGGTCAAAGGAAATAAATAATTGGGAGGATTTCCTAAAAGCCTTGGACCTGTCCAAATAGTAAGCAAGGGCACACTTATAATCCAAGGTATGCAACGCTGCCTCAGCTCTTGAGGCATGTGGCCAGATAAAGAAGACCGGCAGCATCACAGATTGGTTGAGATGTAAAGTTGAGACTACTTTTGGAAGGAAGTGCGAATGAGAATGGAGAACTACCTTGTCATGGTGGAATCGAGTGTATGGGGTATCCACCACCAAAGCTTGTAGTTTGTTGATGCGACAAGCTGAGGTAAGGCAATGAGGAAGATGACCTTCCAAGATAAGAGTTTTAGAGGAGTGGTTTCCAGAGGCTCAAAAACAGCTTTTAGAAGCTGTGCTAGGATCATGATGAGGTCCCAAACCACCGACAGTGGTTTGATTGGTGGCTTGGTAAGCAGAAGACCCCTCATGAATCATTGCACCAAGGGATGTGAGGAAATATTGTGCCTATCCAGTGAACTGTGATAGACTGCAATGACACTGAGATGAACTCTAACTGAGTTAGTCTTACGTCCTGTGGAAGAGAAGTGAAGAAGATAATGTAGAAGAGCTCCACTGGGCAATTAGAAGGATTAATTTGCTATGAGATGCACCAGAGGGTGAACAGCCACCATTTGAAGGCATAAGAGCATCTGGTAGATGGCTTGCTGGAAGCAAGCAAGATGTCCTTGACCGAGGGAGGGAGGTCGAGGCCATCAAAGATCATGCCTTCAGTAGCCATGCTGTGAGAAGGGGGGCTTGTGGATTGGGGTGGAGGAGTTGCCCTTGATCCTGAGAGAGGAGGTCAGGGGCATGACCCAAATTTAGGGGTGGAGTCTGTGTTAGACAAAGCAGGAGAGGAAACCACAGCTGACGAGGCCAATAAGGGGCTATTAGAATCATGGAGTCCTTGTTGGCCTGCAGTTTGAACAGAGTTTTGGGTATATGGGGGAGTGGTGGGAATGCATAAAGCAGGCCCGTGCCCCAGTGAAGGATAAATGCGTCCGCTGCCAGACTGTGTTTGGTGGGAATCCTGGAGCAAAAAAGTGGAAGATGCGCATTCTTTAGAGAGGCAAACAGATCTATTTTGGCAGTCCCCCACATACTGAAGATCCAATATGCCGTACCCTGATGTAGAGTCAACTCATGTGGACGTAGGATACGGCTATGTCTGTCCACCAGGACATTGAGTTCACCTGGGAGATACACCGCTTGGAAGTGGATGCGGTGTGTAATGGCAAAGGACCAGAGGCAAAGGGCTTCTTGGCAGAGGGGATAAGAACCCATTCCCCCCTGCTTGTTCACATAGAGCATGGCTATTTGGTTGTTGGTCTGAACTAAGACGTGTTTGCCCAAAAGTTGGGGTTGAAAAACCTGAAGGGCATTGGTGAGAGCACGAAGCTCTAGGAGATTGAGCTGCATTTGAGATTCCCACGCTGTCCACTGTCCCTGTGTACTAAGACTGTGCAGATGTGCTTCCCATCCTAGCTTGAAAACATCTGTCGTTAGGATGCATTGAGGTGGAGGCATCTGAAAAGGTGCCCTCCTAGAAAATTTTGGGGGGAGCACCACCAGTGAAGGGAGTTGACAAGAAGTGATTCATAGTAACATAGTAAATGACGGCAGATAAAGACCAGTATGGTCCATCTACAGTAGTCTTCCCAGTAAGATGGCCGGAGTAAGATAGCAGGAGTAGGTGCCACTCTGTTCAGGCCACCCCTCCCCATGTCTCTGTTTAGGGGTGAACCCACCACTCCATGCAGGACACCCCTATTTGTTGAGAAGTTAGATGGTTCAGTTTATTTTGATTTTATTCTGTTGCTATAAATGGATCCATTGTGCCGGTCCCATGCCATTTTGAATTCTGTCACTGTATTTGCCCCCACCACCTCCATCGGAAGGGCATTCCAAGCATCCACCACCCTCTCAGTGAAACAGTATTTCCTGACATTGCATTTCAATTCAAATCTTGTCTGAGAGATGCTCGGTTGTCTGAGTCCATTGGCACGATAGGGTCCCATGGGCTTGTCTCATGTGCAGGCGTGCATATGTGATGACATGAACCATGGAGGCCTTGTGTCCCAGAGGATGCAGCATGTCTCGAGCTGTCACAACACCATGACCTTGTATAGTGAGGGCCAGCTTGATGAGATGAACAGAGCAATCCTGAGGACGGAAAGCTCGGCCCTGACGAGTGCCTAAAAACGCTCCAATGAACTCGAGCTGCTGGGATGGAACCAGGTGAAACTTTGGAAAGTTTAGCACAAAACCTAGACTTTGGAGCACTGTGATGGTATGAAAAAGTGACTGTTTTATGACCTCTGGGTATTCTCCCCTTATCAGCCAGTCGAAGGGGACGACAAAGACCCCCAAAGTATGCAGGTATGCTGTGACCACTGCCATGCATTTTGTGAATACTCTGGGTGCGTATGCTAGCTCAAAAGGGAGCTCCTGATACTGGCAGTGGATTTGCTGAACTCGAAAGCACAGATATTGTCTATGGTGAGGGTGGATCAGCAAATGGGTGTAAACCTCCTTGAGTTCTAGAGAACCACATGATTTTCGAATGGTTTTCCAAGGAATGGTACTACCACACTTTGATTTTTCTAACGCCATCCTACAAGGTGTTTTGAAGAACTCCCTACAGCCACTACAGCTCACCCAACATGTGGCTTTACGAATCCTGATGTGCTTACCTCGGCACAGTCACATCACACCCACTCTGAAAGAGCTACATTAGCTACCTTTACTCAGCTGAATTAAGTATGAAATTCTGATAACATTCAAAATATTCCATCAATCATCCTCTCTATACCTACAATCCATCATAACAAAGACCCCAGAAAACCATCAAAGAAGAAGAGCCTCTAGTCCTGCCTCCAACACTGACCAAGAGTATTCATACAACCTGTGCTGGCATTTTCCTTACATGCCTCCCCCCACCACTGGAATGCCCTACCATACCACATCAGAGGCACTCATGACCTAACAACCATTCAGGAAACTACTAAAAACCCATCTATTAATGGAACACTTCGATGGAATTACATGATTCAGCCCTCATCTTTTCAACCCTCTCCCCTACTCCTTCTCGCCTCACCTCATGTCCCTAAGTAAGATAATTCCATCCTCCTATCCCTACTGAAGAAAACTTCTGGTAGACTACAAGCAACCTCATTATATTGTATGTAGTTAACACGAACGCTTAATCTCTATTCGTCTACGAGGATTGCCTATCAACACAACTATAATTCAAGTATATGCCCCAACAACAGCTGCAGAAGAGAATGAAATTGAAGAGTTCTATGAACAAGTACAAGCTGAAATTGACAGAACATGCAAACAGGATATCCTGATAGAAATGGGTAACTGGAATGCAAAAGTTGGCAACAAAGAAGAAGGCAAAGTAGTTGGAAAATATGGACTTGGCAACAGAAATGAAGCTGGAGAAAGACTGATAGAATTCTGCAAGACCAATGATCTATTCATCTCAAACACCTTCTTCCAGCAACACAAGCGGTGACTGTACACATGGACTTCACCCAATGGATTGTATAAAAATCAAATTGACTACATCTGTGGAAGTCAACGATGGAAAAGCTCTATAACATCAACAAAGACAAAACCTGGAGCTGACTGTGGTACAGATCATCAACTACTAGTATGCAAACTCAAGCTAAAGTTGAAAAAGAGCAAACCACTCATGAATGCAGCAAAATATGACCTTGAGAATATACCACTGGAATTTAAAGACTGCCTGCAAAATCGATTTGCTGCTTTAGATATAAATGACAGAGCTCCGGAAGAGTTATGGAATGACATCAAGAAGGTTGTGTTGGAAGAAAGCGAGAAGTCTCTACAAAAGGTAAAAAAGCAAAAACGGCCAAAATGGATGACGGAAGAAACTCTGAAAATTGCCCAGAACGCAGAGAAGCTAAAGCCAGAGGAGAAAGAAAGACAATCGCAGAACTCAACAGAGATTTCCAACGTGCAGCAAGACAGGACAAGGAAAAGTACTACAACGACGCATACAAGGAAATAGAAGCAGAAACTATTAGAGGAAGAACAAGATCGGCTTTCCTAAAGCTACGAGAATTAAAGAAAAAGTTCCAGCCTCGAATTGGAATGTTACAAGATGCTCAAGGTTCTATGTTGAATGATGCTGAGAAGATCAAGAAAAGGTGGAAGGAATATACAGCATTTTTATATGATAAAGATCAAGTGGACCAACAGCCGTATCAACCTGTACCTTATGATCGGGAACCATTGGTGATGAAGGAAGAAGTTGAAGCAGCATTGAAAGCCTTATCAAAGAACAAAGCACCAGGCATTGATGGCATTCCTATAGAAGTATTGCAGCAATCTGATGCAGCTGTTACCATACTTACAAAGGCTCTGCCAAGAAATATGGGAAGACAACAACATCATGGCCAACTGACTGGAAAAGATCTGTGTTTATACCAATACTAAAGAAAGGTGATCCAACTGACTGTGGAAATTATCGAACAATCGCTCTGATCCCACATGCCAGCAAGATTCTACTGAAGATTATTCAAAAGAGGACTACAACCATACCTGGAACAAGAACTACCTGAAGTGCAAGCAGGGTTCGGGAAAGGGTGAGGAACGAGAGACATCATTGCGGATGTGAGATGGATCCTTGAAAAGACTAAAGAATACCAAAAGGATATCTATTTGTGCTTTATCGACTATAGCAAGGCTTTTGACTGTGTAAACCATGAGAAACTCTGGGCCACATTAAGAAGCATGGGTATACCAGAACACCTGATCGTTCTCTTGCACAATCTGTACATTGATCAAGAAGCAACAGTTCGAACGGAACAAGGAGAAACAGAATGGTTTAAAATAAGCAAAGGTGTAAGACAAGGATGCATACTTTCCCCCTACCTGTTTAATTTATATGCAGAACAAATCATCAGAGAAGCAGGATTGTATGAAGACAACAGAGGTGTGAAGATTGGTGGAAGACTCATCAACAACCTTCACTATGCTGATGATACTACATTACTGGCTAAAAGTGAAGATGATCTGAAACATTTGCTTCTCACAATCAAAGAACATAGTCTCAAAATGGGCCTGCACCTTAATGTAAAGAAGACAAAGATTATGACAGCTGGCATAATCAACAGGTTCATCATTGAAGGAGAAGAAATTGAAATTGTGAACAACTTTAACCTACTTGGATCAACTATCAATAAAGAAGCAACAAGCAGTCAAGAAATCAACGACGCATTGTTCTTGGCAGAATGGCTATGAAAGACCTAGATAAGATTCTCAAGAGCAGAGATGTCTCTCTCCATACAAAGATTCGACTTGCTCAAGCCATGGTATTTTCAATAACATCATATGGATGTGAAAGCTGGACAGTGAAAAAGATAGACAGGAAGAAAATTGATGCCTTTGAATTATGGTGCTGGCGGCGAATACTGTGTATACCATGGACTGCCCGAAGAACAAACCAGTCGGTACTAGAGGAGATCAAACCTAAGCTTTCTTTAGAAGCTCAGATGACAAGACTTCGACTTTCATACTTTGGACACATCATGCGAAGAGAGAGATCATTAGAGAAAGACATCATGCTTGGCAAGATAGAAGGTCAACGCAAAAGAGGAAGGCCAGCAATGAGATGGATCGATACAATAACAGCAGCTATGGGTACCAATCTGTCAACAATGAGCCGCCTGACTGAAGACCGAGCACAATTTAGGATAGCTATCCAGAGGGTCGCCATGAGTCAACTCCGACTCGACGGCACTTAACAACAACAACACTGTTCTAGTTTATCCCTAGTTTCCATCCATTATACTATTAACCTGTTATATGTAAAATTGTTCAATGTAATGTTGTGTTATATTCTCTGTAAACCACATTGATCACTGGAAATGTGGTATAGAAGACTAAATAAAATAAATAGAGAACATAGCCAGTTGTACTTCTGAAGGTATGGCAGAAAGGTGCTGAGGGAAATCATTTTGAACTTTTCCCAAACAAGGAATTTGTTGAGATCCCTCAGATCTAGAATTAGTCTGATGCCTCTTGTTTTCTTGGGGGTAAGAAAGTAAGGAGAGTAGAAGTCATTGCCTTCTTGGGTGGGGGGAAACTCTTTCAAATGCCCCTTGGGTTGCAGGATGGCCACCTCTGAGGATAGGAGACTGGCCTGCAAAGGATTTGCAGGATAATCTGTTGTGGAAGTGGTTGGGGGTAAGCGCTGAAAGTGAAGCAAATAGCACCCTTGGACAATGTTGAGAGTCCATTTCTCTGATGTAATGAGATGCCACCTGTGGGCATAAGCAGAAAGCCTGCCTGCTATGTGCAGGGGCTGGGGTTCTTGCAAAGGCAGACTAGCTATGCTCTCTAGGAAAGAGTCAATAACCAGGTGATGGCTGGGACTGAGCAGCTGGTTGGTGTTTGGGGCCTTTGACCTTCTTAGGCTGACGTTGACCCTGAGACCTTTGCTGCTGCTGCTGCTGCTGCTGAGGTTGATAAGTAGCAGAGGGATGGTATGAAGAGTAATATCTCTTCTTCCTGGTATAGAAAGATTTCTTGGAAGTAGTGTTTCCCCTAGAGGGGTCTGAAGTCTTTCTTGAGAGATGTTTGAGGCAAGATAATTTACCTCAAACTCTCCTGCTTTCTCTCTCCAACCCTTACCAAACAAGTTTCTCCAGAACAAGGAATATTGGCTAATTTATTTTGAACCCATTGCTCGAGATCCAATGCCTGAAGCCAGGCCATCCTATGGGCTCCTATGCAGACTGTAGCAGTTCTGCTAGTCAATTCAAAGATATCGAAGACTGACCTGGTCAGGAACTTGGAAGTATTTTGAGTTTGCTTGACAATAGTCATGTAAGCATTGCATTTATCATCTGGGAGAGTAGGAGCAAGGTTTGCTAGATCCCTGGAGACATCTTTGAGGTACATGCCCAAGTAGAGGATGTAGGATGTAATCCTAGAAGCAAGCATACTTGCCTGGAAGCAGCAACATCCAAAAGCATCGAGAGCTCTGGCATCTTTGCCAGGCGGCACTGATGAATGAGTCTTAAAATACTTGATACATTGCATTGCCGATTCCACTACCATTGAGTTGTGCAGTAATTGAGTCTTTTGAAACCCCAGGTATGGTGGGACTCGGTACATAGCATTGAGGTGTTTACTAATAGGCGGAACAGTTAGCAAGGCCTCCCACATATGTAGCATTAGATCCTGTAGGATCCGATGCACCAGTAACATTGCCGCCAATTTGGGGGTCGAGGGGTATTGGAGGATTTCTAACTCCTCAGCCCTCGGTTCCGTTTCTGATGCTATGGTGATCTGGAGACTCACTGCCATGTCCTTAATGAAGTCCTAAAAGGTCATGTCCTCTAGTGTGGACCAACACCTCGCATGAGGAGGAGAGGGGTTGGAAGGGATATGCTAGGTGGCCCTGGAATCATCCAATGTCTCTTCAGAGTCAGAAGAAGAAGACTCTGATTCAGAAAGGAAATCGAAGTATCAATGATCTTGAGCCGATGATGATGCTCGATGTCAATATCGATGTTCAAGTCGTGCAGTACTTGAACCGGAAACCAACTAGATACCAATGGCACTACCAGTTCCAAGGGAGGAAGTGGAGGTAGGGGCCCATTGATACCGATTACAGTGGAGGAATCAGAGGGAGTGGAACCGCTGATACCTGTTCCAGGGCTGGTATCGGAGGCAGAGGTTCCGGCACCTAGCTGGAAGCAGGTGCCTGACTGGCTGTGACTGTCGATGCCTTTGGTACCACAGCAGCCAGAAGTGCCACCAAAGTCCTCTCGATAGCTAAGAAACACTGATTGATGGAGGACACCAATTCCTGGGTGAATTTGAGTGTGGGGCTGTGTACGACTGTCTCAGAGCATGGTACCAGTAGCTCTTCAGAGGTCGATGCCTCGGGAGTGTCATGGAACCCCTGTGTGGCTTTGGAGGATTGCTCCTCCTGCTGGGGCTGTTTGGCCAGCCAGTCAGCATCAGATGCCCCTTTTGAGGCATCTTGTGAGTGCAGGGTCTTACCTCGATGCTCGGTATCAGATTTCAATGCCGAGGACTTAATCTTTCATTTATGTTTGGACTTTTTGGAGACCTGGGAACCAGCTGAAGATGCCGACATCCTTGACAATGCCGAAGCACTGAAATAGAGTTTGGGGTAAACAGTGAGTCATACTGTTGGCCCTGCTCTTTAGGCCTCATTTGGTCATTTGTTTACACAAAGAACAATTGTCTGGTATATGATTTGGGTCCAACATTTTAGACACCAGTCATGAGAATCAGTGACTGACACAGTGCCGGAGCACTTTGAACATTTTTTAAAGCCACTGATGCGTTTGTCCATGGTAACCAACAGAAAAAATTTGAGCTGAAGCCTAAGGCCTCACAGAAAAGAAAAAAAGTGATGAAAAAATAAGAAAAGAAAAATTAATATAGGGGCTGGTATCAGGAAAGGTACCAGTGTCGACGGAAAGGCAGAGCACAGATATCAAAAAAGAAAATAAAAGTTTTTCGGCGGTGATAGGAAAGGTGCTTCCTGCTGGCTCCATGGAAAATGAAGAATTGAGGAGAGAAGGCGGGAAGACAGATGCACAGTCATCCTTTCACACTTTCTGTCTAGGCTGAACTTAATTTACCTCCTTAACCCCTCTAAAGGAACAACAATTATTACTTGAAGGATGAGTATTCTCAATCAAACTCGATCCTCTCCCTCCATCTTCCCTGCCTTTTCCACTTCTCCTTACCTTAACCAGGTAAAGTATAAAAACATTTTGTATAACAAACTAACCTCTCCTACCTCTCAACTGTTTTCTGCCCTAGGAGAAACCCCTTTAAACTCTTTCCATTCGCTTACCTTCATCTTACTCAAATTTGGGAAAATTAGACTAAAATAAACATAATCAATGAATTAATACAGCAGAGGATACCAACTCAGTTTAAACCTTCTGTCCCTTTTTCCAACTCTTCCCTGACCCTTCCTATATGACCTTCAATTGTACAGAAAATAAAATTAACATTGTTCACACTCAATTACTCCTCACTTATTTCTCTCCCACACTTCATCCAACATCCAAATGTCACACTTTCTGACTCATTCAGAGGCCTAGGCCAGTAGACAACCCAGCACACACCCTTTCTCATTCATCACCAACCACCAACTGACAACCTCCAGGCACCCTCACTAACATTCCAAACATGAAAAATCATTGCCCCTGCACTTAGTGATGTAAACAAATATCCATACGAGTCCCTACTCTCAATGCTATTCCTCACTTTGAAAACTTGTCATTTCTCTTCCATCTAGGCAGGGAAATATTTTAACCTATGTCAGCAGTAGCTTGGTAAACAGCTGTGCCAATGTGCAGCAAAGTAACAGTTGGAATCTCTACACTCAGCTTCCATTCAAGCCCTTTTTAAAATAAATAAACTTTACATTTTACAAGTAAAATAACACCATACTCATGCATTTTTGCATCATTTTATTTCATATAACAGGGGCATACTGGCTATACTTTCAAATTTAAATAAAACCCTTTCCCTTCTTTCTTTAAAACCACTTTGCAGTGTTTCTCATACCCCTTCCCCACCTCTCCCCCCTCCACCCGGACTCCATCCATACCTCAGCAATTCAATTTTGCCTCCTTTTTCCACCTTCTTAAATTGCAGCAAAAATACACTATAAAAAAATAAAATGAACCCCATCAGGTTCTCTCTTAACTTCCCGCTTTCCTCTTTAACCACCTCTTATCCTAAACAGTTCATTTTTATCCCTATTTCCCATCTGTCTCTAAACGGAGCAAAAAGAGACTTTCAACTAAATAAAATTTACTACAGAGGATGTCTCTCCTCTTATTTCCCTCTTCTTACATCCCTTTTCCCCCTTCTTCTCTTAAAAATTATTTTTCTTATTTTTTGGCCGTTTTGACCATTTAATAAGAACTCTGGCCCCTTTAAGGCTGGATCCTCCAACTGTTGTCCATCTTCGGTAGACCTCAGCCTTCCTGGAGATTCTCTATGCATCCCCCCTACCCCAATGCCTGCCCAATTGCTCGATGTCTCACTTTGGGCCATTGGGACACTCCAAGGCTCCCTACCTTTATTTTTATTATTATTTTTTAAATGGAGCCTCCCAGCCCACTTCTCCCCTTTCCCAGGTCCTCCTCAATTTGGGCCTTTCTGGCCTCTTCTAACTCCAGGCTTTGCCCTAGAGCAGGGGTGTCCAAACCTGTCCTGGAGGGCCGGAATCCTGGCAGGTTTTTGGGATAGCCCTAATGAATATGCATGAGATATATATGCATTAGAGATATCCTGCCAACCTGACTGGTTTGTGGCCCTCCAGGACTGGATTTGGAGACCCCTGTCTTACATCTCTGTCATTTAAGATTGTGAGTGGGCAAGGTACAGATGTCCTAGACATCGAAAGGGTATATAGAATGTGTCACATTCCTCCTCGATTCTCACCACCACCAAAAAGGTGGCTAATAGACAATTTTTAGGTGGTGGTGAGAAGTGAGGAGGACTGTGACAAATTCTATCTAACCTTTTTGATGTCTTGGACATCTGCACCTTGTCCACTCACAATCTTAAATGACAGAGGTGTAAGGCAGGGGTCTCCAAATCCAGTCCTGGAGGGCCACAAACCAGTCAGGTTGGCAGGATATCTCTAATGCATATATATCTCATGCATATTTATTAGGGCTATCCCAAAAGCCTGCCAGGATTCTGGCCCTCCAGGACAGGTTTGGACACCCCTGCCCTAGAGCCTTGGAGTGCACGCAGTGAGATTCAGGCTGTGCCCCCTCCTCCCCCCTCCCCCCCTCCCCCCTCCCCTCACCCCCCCCTCACCTCACTCATCGTTGAGAGCTGTAAGAACCGTGACCTTCCCTGAACCTGTAGGCCCCCTCTCCCTGTGATTGGGGACAGCCACGGTTCTCGCGACTCCCCGTTTATAGCTTCCCACTTCTGTCAGGCCCTCCCCAGGACTGCAGGCCAGTTCCTGACCTCAGCTGTGGCATTCACGACTCCATGAAGGCCTGTCCTGCAGCCTTCTTTGGCTCTCTCTCTCATTTTTGTTTAAAAAAACAACAACCTGATTTCTGCTTCCTTGGCAACTCCTGCCGCCCGACCCTTCTTCTATTTTTCTTTCCCCTGCGGCTGCACAACCAGCAGTCCTGAAGCTCAAGATCATTTTTTTTAATTTAAAAAAACAACAACCTGTGGCACTTCTTCTCTCTTCCCTGCCACCACGGGGAAGACAAAAGCATCCCGGAAGTCTCTGCCTTCCCCGCAGCCACAGGGAAGAAGGAAAACAGGCTGACTACCTGGTCTTCGGCTGCTATGCAGCCCTGATGTCCTTCATTTCTTGTTTTTCATTTATTCCCTTCTCTGCCTTCCCCGAGGCTGTGGAGAAAGAAAGAAAACTGCTTGACTGTTCACCACAGCCCCAGAACAATGCCGGATCCCTGAAGGGAAAAAACCTACTCAGGTATATGTTTTTTTCTTTTATTTTTACCACCTGCTTACAGGTGTATGCGTGGCAAAGGGACTTTACATACTTCTACATTATGGATAGATGAGGGTTGCCAGATTTTTCCTTATTCTCAGTGCCAGGCTGAATAAGCCCTAACTTTACACTTGACTGTTTTTCATCAAGACCCTAAAAAAATGCAAAAAATGAGGTCAGGTTCAGCCTATCTCTGATGATCTGAGTTGAATGTGCATAATTCCAGCTGTTCCTGTACTCTGGTTGTACAAGCATATTAAAAAAACACACTTTCCTGCAGCAACATTCAACAAACTATAAAAATTAAAATTTGAAATGTACATGGCAAGTTGCAAAACTGTCTATTGCTTACATTCATACTTTTGGAGGGGAGGGTCTTTTATTAGAAGGTGCAAAGGTGTTGCACCTATCCCACCAATAGTTCCAAACCATGGCCCATTAGGTGCAACACCACCGCATTAACTGTTCGGGGTGTGGACAGCATTTTTCGCAGCAGTTAACGCAGAGCTCTGTCTTTGAACATGCATCACATTAGTACAGGTGCACTTAACTCCACATATTGAGGTGATGTTAGGTTAACCTACGCCAATTGCAAGCATCACAGTTAGCACGCAATGTTTACCCCATGATAATTGTGCCTTGTTCATCATGCCCACTCTCTGCCTCTAACTCACCCCCTTACCACTCCAACGAATCATTTGCAGCATGGAAATTGGCCTGTGCTGTCATGGCCCCACGCTAGCTGTCAACGCATGTCCCAACACACCTTCAGTGCACGCCAGAACATGTACCAACAGCTAGTGCCCTTTAGTAAAAGACCCCCTTGGAGTCTAAAGTATGGATGCGCATTCGTTAGCACACATTCGTTTAGCATTCCTTAAAAAATGTAGTGTGCGTTAAATCAGTCTAATGCAGGTTAACATAAATTAATTCATATTAGTTTGATTAATATATGTTAAGAAGTTCTAACATTTGTTTACAATTTTTATTAATATAAATGCATGTATGAACCAAAAAAAGTCTCAAAACTGGAGGCAAAAATCCAAAAATTACTCGACAATGATCCAAAACCTTTTTTTTTTTTGGTGCACATCTGTAGAGGTTAACAATAAAGAGCTGAACAGCAGAAAGTTCAAAGGAAATGTAGACCCAACTTTAATGAATTGTTAGAACTCACTTTTTCTCCTTTCTTTTGGCTCTGCTGTCTGTGAGAAGTGAGAGATCCTCTAGAGAGTGAGATATACTACCATCTTTGCATGATGAAGGAGATAGGGGATTTAAGGTCACTTTCTGTAGTCCTTTGATTTTGGCAGCTTTCAAACTGGCTATGTGTATCGCCCCCGGGTGACTAGAGAAAGCAGGACAGAGGGATTTAATTGCATAATTCTCACTGAAGCATCTCCCTTGTTTAATCAGCCATAACTCCACCTGCATCTTTGCATTATTTTACATGTTAATATGGTCTCTTGCCTGCTGAAGAATAAAGAAAGGTTTAATTGGCTGCTTGTCTTTCAGCTATCCTCCAGGGTAATTTCAATCTCATGTTAACTTTCAGTCTACCTAAGGAAGACCCAAATATAGGTAAACTGGGGCCTTCCATTCTATTAACTGTGTCTGAAACTAACACCATGGTGTGGATACAAATTATGATCGATAGGATGTGGAATGTTGGACACAGGACCCTTCACTTCCTGCTCTGTTGTCATAGTGCAACCTCACCTTTACTCTGGCTTTAATTACATAACAATAAGTACTGAAGGATGGGAATGACAAAGTGGTCATCTTTAATGGCTTCTCTCATGAAATGCATCCAATTGATGCATTACACCTCTTTTTCCTCTTATGCGTTCACACATCCTGTTTCCTTCCTCTCCTGGGCCCAGAAATTGCCATGTTCTCAGAAGTGAGCTCACATCCTATCTCTAGCAAGTTTCATAAAAATGGGCCAGGGTTCATTAGGTGTTTCCTACACACACACATGGAATGCTTGCTTGCAATAAGTCATTTATAGTACCAGGTACTTCACTCAAAGAGGGTGTGGTTTCCTCTAAAATCTGTCTATGGAAAACATTAAAATAGTGGCTAAAAAGAACATATATAGGAGAGATATACTGAAGGGGCTTTTTTCCCATTTTATATCTAAGCTAAAATTACTTAGTAACATAGTATATGACGGCAGATAAAGACCAGTATGGTCAATCTAATCTGCGCAGCAAGGCGGCAAGAGTAGGTGCACCTGCCGCTCCGTGCAGGTCACCACTCCCCATGCCTTTGTTTAAAAGTGTACCCACCGCTCCATGTAGGTCACCCCTATTTGTTGACATATGAGAGAACGTTATGTTTATTTTGATTTTTTCCTGTTGCTTTATCTGTCCCATGCCATTTTGAATTCTGTCACTGTATTTGCCACCACTGCTTCCATCGGGAGGACATTCCAAGCATCCACCACCCTTTCGGTGAAAAAGTTTTTCTTGATGTTGCCTTTCAGTTTACCCCCTTGCAACTTCATGTTATGCCCTCTAGTTTTACACCTTAGCCATCTTTGGAAAAGGTTTGTTTATTCATTAATACTCTTTAAGTATTTAAAGGTCTGAATCATATCTCCCCTGTCCCTCCTCTCCTCCAGAGTGTACATATTTAGATCTTCAAGCCTCTTCTCATACGTCTTCTGATGCAGGCTCCAAATCATTTTGGTCATCTTCCTCTGAACCATTTCCAGTCTTTTTATATCCTTTGCGAGATATGGTCTCCAAAACTGAATACAATATTCCAAGTGAGGCCTCACCAGCGACTTGTACAGTAGCATTAGTACCTCTTCCTTTCTGCTGGTAATTCCTCTCTGTATGCAACCCAGCATCCTTCTGGCTTTTGCCACCGCCTTTTCACACTGTTTCACCACCTTGAGATCCTCAGAAACAGTCACTCCGAGGTCCTTTTCCTGGTCCATGCACACCAACCTCTCACCCCCTATTGCATACAATTCTCTTGGATTTCTGCTTCACAAATGCACGACACTGCACTTCACATTAAATCTTAACTGCCAAGCATTAGACCATTCTTCCAGCTTTTGTAGATATTTCCTCATGTTATCCACTCCATCGGGGGAGTCCACTCGGTTGCAAATTTTTGTGTCATCTGCAAAAAGACAGACTTTTCTATTCAGTCCTTCAGCAAAATCACTCACAAATACATTGAACAGTACCGGTCCCAGGACCGAACCCTGGGACACACCATTAATCACCTTCCTTTCATCCAAGTGAGTTCCGTTTACCATCACCTTCTGTTGTCTGTCAGTCAACCAATTTCTGATCCAGTTTACCACCTTGGGACCTATCCCCAAGCTGTTTAGTTTATTACGAAGCCCCCTATGAGAAACATTATCAAAGACTTTGCTGAAATATAGGTAGATCACATCCATCGCATGCCCTTGATCTAGTTCTCTGGTCACCCAGTCAAAGAACTCAATCAGATTTGTTTGGCAAGATCGTCCTTTGATAAAACCATGTTGCCTCGGATCATGCAACCTGTTGGTTTCAAGAAAGTCCAATATTCTCTCTTTCAGGAGTGCCTCCATTACTTTTCCCGCAACCGAGGTAAGGCTTACTGACTTGTAATTTGTCACTTCTTTCCTATTACCACTTTTGTGAAGAGGTACTACATCAGTCCTTCTCCAGTTCTATGGAACTTCTGTCTCCAACGATCTATTGAAAACATCCTTTAAAGGCTCTGCAAGAACCTCTCTGAGCTCTTTCAGTATCCTGGGATGTATTCTATTTGTTCCCATGGCCTTATCCACTTTCAGTTTTGCAAGCTGTGCAAAAACATCATCTTCTGTGAATGGTGTCATATCTACTCCATTCTCATTTGTATATTTGTCAATTACAGGTGGTTCTTCCCCAGGATTTTCTTTAGTAAAATAGAATAGAAGTATTTGTTTATCGTTTTAACTTTTTCAATGTCACTTTCCACAAATCCGTTCCCGGCACTTTTGGGTCCTGCAATTCCACCTCTGATTTTCCTCCTCTCCTGAATATACCTGAAAAACGTTTTGTCGCCACACTTCACATCTTTAGCCATATTTTCTTCTGCCTTTGATTTTGCTATTCTTATTTCTCTTTTTGTCTCTTTTAGTTTTATCCTGTATTCTTTTCTGTGTTCCTCTGTTTGCGAACTTCTGAATTTTGTGAAAGCCATGCTTTTTGCCTTTATTTGTGCAACGACTTCTTTGAAGAACCAAAGAAGGTTCCTTTCCCTCTTGTTTTTATTTACTTTCCTTACATATGTATCTGTTGCCCCTTTTATTGCCTCCTGTAGCCCACTTTAATTACACTTCCTTTATCCCCTCCCACTCTGCCAACTCCTCCTTCAGGCACTTGGCCATTTTACTGAAGTCATTGTTTTTAAAGTCTAGGACTTTGAGCTTGCTGTGAATGGACTCCGCCTTGGCTTTTATCTCAGACCACACCATGGGATGATCACTGCTGCTCACATGGGCACCCACCCGGATATTCGACATACTATCTCCGTTGGTGAGTACTAATTCCAGCATCGAGCTTTCCCTGGTTGGTTCCATCACCATTTGTCTAAGTAATGCATCTTAGAAGGCAACCACATTTTTTTTTTACTTCTTTCCAGATTTGCAGAAGGAATACTCCAATCCACATTGGGTAGATTAAAGACACCTAATATGATCACTTCCCCCTTCATGGCTATCTTTGCAATATCAATAATCAATTCGCTATCCATTTCTTCTGTTTGAGTTGGAGGCCTGTACACACCAGTATGGATGACGGTGCCATCTCCTCTTTCCAATACAATCCAAAGCGCTTCTTCTTACCTCACGTCCCCTGCATTTCAGCAGCTTTAATATTGCTTTTGACATATAGGGCTACTCCTCCTCCTTTTCTATCCTCTCTCTTTCTCTTCTAAATAGATTAAAATCAGCTATGGCTCTATCCCACTCATGCAACTCTTTAAACCATGTTTCTATAATGACAACAACGTCCAAGTCCATTTCCACCATTAGGGCTTCCAGGTCAGGAACTTTGTTGACTAGGCTTCGAGCATTTGTGCTCATTGCTTTCTAGCATTTGTTGACTGGCTTTCCTGTATTTTGCATATAAAGTTTACCTTAGTGGAAATAAGTTGACATGTTCAGCAGTAGAAGATAGGCATGTCATGCCTTTCCTTTTTTGACTACGTTATAAAATAGGGTTGGAGTTCAAAAGTTTCAGCTTCATAGGAGGATAGTCAATCATCTGGTATTACCATTAACTTCAATATGTAACAATCCTATGGCTACTGCCTACTCACACATAGCTACTTAGGCCCAAGGGAGAAAACACTTCCTGGTTGAAAATATTGCATCTTTACTGTGACAACATAAGATCTATCTGCATCACAAAAATAGTAGAGAAGAGGCAGCTGCTGCTCAATTGACTTAAATAAAACAAAGCAATAGTTTATTTCATGCCTCCTGTTTTGCGTTACAGCTTTCTTCAATTTTTAACCTTCAAAACTGGACAATACATTTTCAGCTCTCCCTAAAAAAGTGAACCACCAAAAAGCACTTTATCTTTTATAACAGGACATCTACTGTATGTGAGAAATTCCAAAAGGCACCTATTTAAAGCTTATTTTATAAAAGCAACAAAGGCGCTTATGTGGCTTTATAAAATAGGCACCCAAAACCATCCCCTGTAATGTGCAAACATCAATGCACATAGTGGTATTCTACCAAACATAAGCAAAAAGACTGGAAACCTACTTGTCTCTTGCATAGCACAGTAATATACAAGTGTTTATGTCTAGTAGTGGAGGAATAGCCTAGTGGTTTGAGCAGCAGCCTGGTTCCCAACAGCTCAGTGTTTGATTCCCACTGGCACTCCTTGTTACCTTGGGCAAGTCACTTTACCCTCCAGTATTCAGAAGAAAGAGCCTGGCAATATACTTCCAGTCATACCTTGTCAAGAAAACCCAACTTAACTTATTGCTAAGTACTGTCAATGGCAACCCTCTGGATAGCTATCCTAAACTGTGTTTGGTCTTCAGTCAAGTGGGTCATTGTTAATAGAGCGACAGCACTTAAAAAAGAAGTCTGGATTATTTGTGGTCACTCATATTTTGATCTTGGTGACTCTGTATTAAGCCTGTTGCCCTGTGTTTAATTACACATCTCTGTTAGGGCATTTCCTATTGGGTGGCATGGTATGGTATGAGACTTTCACTCTAAATGCAACAATTCTATAATCAACTTATTCTCAAAATTTGATCTCAAAAATTCTATAGAAAAACCTGTAAATAAGGAAAAAAAATATCACAAAGTTTAGAAATGATAAAACATGTGCTGACTTTGTGATATGCTCCTTGCTATTACGATCTGCAGACCAGATGATAATGTACTAACTCAGCGAGTTTAGTGGATGTGGCTCTGGTTCTGGGGTATTGAACACAATGCATCTTTTGTAGTTCTGAACATAAATCTTCATCACTTTTCTTTCTATTCCAATCCAGAAGAACCTTTATTGTAATGGATGAATGGTCCTACTCTGCCTTTCATGCCAGAGGATCCCATCTTTAGTAGTTTGTTCCAATGCTTAAGTGACCTCAGAATCTGCAGGGACTTAGGGGGTTTTTTCACATCATGATGATTTAGTCTTCCTCTTGGTTTGCAGCTTGTCGTGCTGTGAGGGCTTGTGTGCATCAGTGATGCTGAGAGCTAAATTATCGGTAGTTTAACTACTGGCAGGGTCTCCCAAGATGGACAGGTCTCAGCTGAGATGCCAGACCAAGACAAACCACCCATCTGGGCAGCAGCAGAATGGGATAGTGTTGATGGCGGAGGATCACATTTCTGTGACAATGGCAACAACACCAAACTTAAACTGCACGGAAGAAAGGCCCGGCAATCTACTTCTGTGTCTTGCCATGAAAACCCAATGGATAGTTACAACAAAACAAATTGTGCTGTAGTGCTGGAAGATGAGACCCCCAGGTTGGAAGGCACTCAACTAGCTACTGGGGAAGAGCTGAAGACTTTTCAGAGTAAAGCCAGCATTTATGATGTGGTTGGATCAAAGCCCTCGGGACATCTGACTGCTGATGTAGCTGCGCATGAAATGAGAGTCAGAAGCTGTAAAGATGTCTTACACATTGGAACATGGAACATACGAAGCATGAACCAAGGGAAGTTGGAGGTGGTCAAGAATGAAATGGAACGTGTACAACTTGATCTGTTGGGTGTCAGCAAACTGAAATGGACTGGCATCGGGGACTTTGCATCAGATGATCACATGGTCTACTATGCAGGAAATGAAAGACAAAGAAGAAATGGTGTTGCATTTATAATAAAGAAGAAACTTGCAAGAACTGTAATGAAATACAATGCAGTCAGCGAATGCTTAATCTCTATTCGTCTACGAGGAATGCCTATCAACACAACTATAATTCAAGTATATGCCCCAACAACAGCTGCAGAAGAGAATGAAATTGAAGAGTTCTATGAACAAGTACAAGCTGAAATTGACAGAACATGCAAACAGGATATCCTGATAGTCATGGGTGATTGGAACGCAAAGGTTGGCAACAAAGAAGAAGACAAAGTAGTTGGAAAATATGGACTTGGCAACAGAAATGAAGCTGGAGAAAGACTGATAGAATTCTGCAAGACCAACGATCTATTCATCTCGAACACCTTCTTCCAGCAACACAAGCGGCGACTGTTGACATGGACTTCACCCAATGGATTGTATAAAAATCAAATTGACTACATCTGTGGGAGTCAACGATGGAAAAGCTCTATAACATCAACAAAGACAAAACCTGGAGCTGACTGTGGTACAGATCATCAACTACTAGTATGCAAACTCAAGCTAAAGCTGAAAAAGAGCAAACCACTCATGAATGCAGCAAAATATGACCTTGAGAATATACCACTGGAATTTAAAGACTGCCTGCAAAATCGATTTGCTGCTTTAGATACAAATGATAGAGTTCCAGAAGAGTTATGGAATGACATCAAGAAGGTTGTGTTGGAAGAAAGCGAGAAGTCTCTACAAAAGGTAAAAAAGAAAAAACGGCCAAAATGGATGACGGAAGAAACTCTGAAAATTGCCCAGAAACGCAGAGAAGCTAAAGCCAGAGGAGAAAGAAAGACATTCACAGAACTCAACAGAGATTTCCAACGTGCAGCAAGACAGGACAAGGAAAAGTACTACAATGACGCATGCAAGGAAATAGAAGCAGAAACTATTAGAGGAAGAACAAGATCAGCTTTCCTAAAGCTACGAGAGTTAAAGAAAAAGTTCCAGCCTCGAATTGGAATGTTACAAGATGCTCAAGGTTCTATGTTGAATGATACTGAGAAGATCAAGAAAAGATGGAATGAATATACAGAGTTTTTATATGATAAAGATCAAGTGGACCAACAGCCGTTTCAACCTATACCTTATGATCTGGAACCATTGGTGATGAAAGAAGAAGTTGAAGCAGCATTGAAAGCCTTATCAAAGAACAAAGCACCAGGCATTGATAGCATTCCCATAGAAGTATTACAGCAATCTGATGCAGCTGTTACCATACTTACAAGGCTCTGCCAATATGGAAGACAGCATCATGGCCAACTGACTGGAAAAGATCTGTGTTTATACCAATACTAAAGAAAGGTGATCCAACTGACTGTGGAAATTATCGCACAATCGCTCTGATCCCACATGCCAGCAAGATTCTACTGAAGATTATTCAACAGAGACTACAACCATATCTGGAACAAAACTACCTGAAGTGCAAGCAGGGTTCAGAAAAGGGCGAGGAACGAGAGACATCATTGCGGATGTGAGATGGATCCTTGAAAAGACTAAAGAATACCAAAAGGATATCTATTTGTGCTTTATCGACTATAGCAAAGCTTTTGACTGTGTAAACCATGAGAAACTCTGGGTCACATTAAGAAGCATGGGTATACCAGAACACCTGATCGTTCTCTTGCACAATCTGTACATTGATCAAGAAGCAACAGTTCGAACAGAACAAGGAGAAACAGAATGGTTTAAAATAAGCAAAGGTGTAAGACAAGGCTGCATACTTTCCCCCTACCTGTTTAATTTATATGCAGAACAAATCATCAGAGAAGCAGGATTGTATGAAGACAACAGAGGTGTGAAGATTGGTGGAAGACTCATCAACAACCTTCGCTATGCTGATGATACCACATTACTGGCAGAAAGTGAAGATGATCTGAAACATTTGCTTCTCTCAATCAAAGAACATAGTCTCAAAATGGGCCTGCACCTTAATGTAAAGAAGACAAAGATCATGACAACTGGCATAATCAACAGGTTCATCGTCGAAGGAGAAGAAATTGAAATCGTGAATAACTTTAACCTACTTGGATCAACTATCAATAAAGAAGCAACAAGCAGTCAAGAAATCAGACGACGCATTGCTCTTGGCAGAATGGCTATGAAAGACCTAGATAAGATTCTCAAGAGCAGAGATGTCTCTCTCCATACAAAGATTCAACTTGTTCAAGCCATGGTATTTTCAATAACATCATATGGATGTGAAAGCTGGACAGTGAAAAAGACAGGAAGAAAATTGATGCCTTTGAATTATGGTGCTGGCGGCGAATACTGTGTATACCATGGACTGCCCGAAGAACAAACCAGTCTGTACTAGAGGAGATCAAACCTAAGCTTTCTTTAGAAGCTCAGATGACAAGACTTCGACTTTCATACTTTGGACACATCATGCGGAGAGAGAGATCATTAGAGAAAGACATCATGCTTGGCAAGATAGAAGGTCAACGCAAAAGAGGAAGGCCAGCAATGAGATGAATCGATACAATAACAGCAGCTACGGGTACCAGTCTGTCAACAATAAGCCGCCTGACTGAAGACCGAACACAATTTAGGATAGCTATCCAGAGGGTCGCCATGAGTCGACTCCGACTCGACGGCACTTAACAACAACAACAAGCATAAAAGGCTGCTACCAGGAATGCTCAAACTAGCCCTTAGTCTTTGGGCCTTTCCCTCCTCAGCCAGGTGGAATTTAAAGAATATCACTAATTAATATGCTGGAGTTGTGCTCCAGCCCCCCATTTCATTGCTTTCCAATTCCTGATGAGCTATCCCCTCCTACCTATTGAAACCACCATTGACACCAGAGGCATCTGGAGATACTTTCTGCATTCTGCATTGTGCTCTAGTCAAGGAGACCTGCTCACTTAAGGCTCTATTCTAGCCCATATTTTGTTGCTTCTTGCTACCTGCCGAATTAGCCCTGTCATCCCATGAAATACCCGAATACTAAACATATCATGCTTCTGATGTTGCTCCTCTGCTGTCACACTTTTGGCACCATGCTAAAGGGGTTTGCCTAAGGGTCTTGTCCCTGGGGCAATTTCTCCAAATAGGTTAGTTTTGCATATACCATGACAGTCATGAACTTCATTCCTAAGCCAGGATATGTGGAGTATGATCTCAGTCCCTCAAACTTACTGCTAACGCTCACCATAGTACTTGGGTTGTGCCAAAGAAAGCTTCCTTCTGCAGTTCATAAGATGCAACATGTTGTAACAGTTTGTCAAGTTGTAACTGTAAGTTCTTCTTTATCGGGCCTGTGGATCCCAATATGATGGAAAAAATTTCAGTGTCTTTCTGCCACATTTTGTTATTTATTTATTTATTTATTTAACAATTCTTTTATACCGCGCTATTACAATCAGTGCGGTGTACATTGAACAAGAACATACTACAATGCATACAAGTAACATTGAGTTTTACATTGAACAGGGAACTTCAACAATAGGACAACCGGGGGAACTATGTACAGATTAACTTAATGTTATATACAGTAATAATGTTGGTCTCTGACTGCATTTCATGGTACTTCAGGATCTTCTCTCTCTCCACATGATTCATAGATAATTACTTGGAACCAACACCTCTATTATCAATGCCATTCTGATGTTTTTCTCCTTTACCACTATGTCGGGTTTCCTCCAGTTTCTTATCTATTGGAATGGGACTGTCCCATGTTATCATAACTTCTTCATTCTCCGTAATTCTCTTAGGGTCATGATCCCAGTGCTTTTCTGGTACAGCGATATTGTAGTGCTTACAAAGTTACCAAAAGATGAGATGTGCTACCTTCTGGTGTCTTTTTGTACAGAAATTTTCTGCCATCAGAACTTCACAGTCAGCTACAAGGAGAGTAACCATTTCCAGCTCTTTCTTACAGAATCTGCATGTGTCTGTTTGCACTATGCTAGCTGTGAACCATCTTGTCTGAATTCCACTGTCCTGGGTTGCAACTATCAATCTTTCATCCTTAGGTTTCATTTTGGCTCTCCTTAGCTACTCATGTGTCTTTGATCATTCAACAATTGTTGCTGGAGTAATATTTTGCATTTCCCACTGTATTTATGAATTTGTCACTTCTTGTTCCTCATTTGCTGATCTACTTCTTTAAAGAGCTTATTCTCTTGTTTTGCAAATTCTTTTGCTTCCTTCCCTGCATATACTGGTGGATTCTCATCTACTACTTTTATTCATCAGAATGCCTGTCCTAGTTCGATAATCGAGACAGACTCTGGCTGTTTACTTTCATACTGCAACATTTTTCGTGCATTCGGATCTGTTGATGCTGTTAAGTAGACCTGGTGGCCTGTGATGGTCGCTCTGTATGTATAATCAATTTCTATGAGATCCATTCTTCCTTCAGTTCATGTACAATTTCAGTATACACTGAATCTTATAAAGCACCTTATAGGCATGAGGTTTCTTATTCGTACATCTAGTTTCTCAAGATATTTCAGAGGCGATTCTACAATTCCATGCTATAGGAGAATATGGGGATTGCAAGCTGATTGATGGCTTGTATCTTATTCTTTGATGTTAGTGCACTTTAAAGAATCAGCTTCAGTCGCCTGTAATATCTTTGCTGGTCTTTTCTCTCAATACTTTATGCTGAATTGTTGCTCCTTCCTCTATTCCTAGGTATTTATATACCTTCATGTTCAAGTTCCTTTATGTTACAGTCATCAGAGAGATGCTTTCAATTGTTCTCAATTTTCCTCCAAGGAAAGTTGCCTTAGCACATTTGTCCAGACCAAAAGTCATCCTAATGTCATCGGAGAAGCTTTTTGCTAGATGTTGTTTGGCTAAATGTTTATCACTAAAACTATAGAATTACAAATCATATACTGTGGGCCCGATTCCGATCCTGATGTACATCTCCTTTGTATGTCTGGGTCAGCCCGGATGTACAAAGGAGATTGCGATTCTGATCCCGCAGGGCACGTCTACCCCCACGGGATCAGAATGGCGAACAAGCCTGTACATGCAGGCCGGGACTACGATTCAGTCCCAGCCTGCACATAAAGGCACTGCCCGGAAAACTCAGACAGGGCTTTTAAATGGAGCCGTGGTGCCATGGCATCATGTTGCCATGGCACTGCGGCTCCATTTAAAAGCCGCGATGCCGGCCACCTGCCCAAAATGTTAATTCCCTACAGCCTGACCCCCGATCCAGCCTCCTAATGCCAGGATCGGACTGCAGGGAATTAACACTGCCCCCCCCCCCAGCCACATCCGCCCCCCCAGAGCAGCAAAATTGAAAAGTCCAGGAAAGTTATCCCTGCCATTTTGCTGGCCCTGGACATACAGGGCCGACATTAGAATCGGCCCTGTATATCCAGGGCTGGTGATCGCCCTCTGCCTGCCCACTCTCTGCCCCCATGCTGCCCATTCCCCGCCCCCGTATAACCTCCCCACGCAACTGGCAGGGAAGTGATACAGGGGCAGAAGCCAGCACGAATAGGGGGGATGGATGTCCCATTGGGACGTCCATCCCTGCTATTTGTGCCTCAGAATGAGCCCCTGTACAAATAGTAGGTGTGATGTCACCTCTGGGTCTTTGCCAGCTTTAGAGTTAAGGCTAAATCCATACCCCAAAGACTTAAGAAGTTCACTCAAAGGATTAAGTACTATACAAAACAAGAGTGATAAGGAATCTCCCTGAATCTTGATATTAGGAATGGTGAACTGTCCATCTGCATACTGTAGGTGGAATGTGGTTTGCCACATTTTCATGGTGAATTTGATGTACTCAATCACTTTAGAATTTATTTTATATATTTCAAGGCAATTTATGAAACAGGCATGTGGGACACTGTCAAAGGCTTCCTTATAGTCCATCCACGCTATGCTGAGATTTCTGTTTATTTTTAGCACTAATCTTGATGGCTTTGTTAAGCAGTAGGTGGTCTTCGCTTCCATATACTCCCTTTTTGTTACCTTTCTGTTCTACTGCCATGCTATTATTGGAATCAATATGGTCATAAATTCTTCCAGCATCTATTGCAGTAAACAGCTTGTGGATTGTAGGCAGACAAGTTATTGGTCTATAATTTTTGACCCTTTATGCGCTCTTTCATGCTCACTGAAGTGATACTGACTAGTTAGTGAGGTTCTGTTCTTTGAGTTGTATGCTTTATTTATAATGTGCTGGTCAAAGTTAGCTTGGCATTATATTGCTAGCTCTGAGCATGCCTGTTTAATAGAGGTTACTGGGGAATGGTAGTTTAAAACCTGTTTTACCAGTGGACAGAATGATGGGCAGAAATACAGCTGCTTTGTTGGGTTTTAATCCAATTCCTACACTGAAAACAGGTAATTTTCTGTCAGTAGGCGATAACAGATTTTTTTTATCACTCTTGCTCTATCTTTTTTTTATTTATATCATTTACAGAAAGAAAACAACAAAACAAATCTTGAAAACTGGTAAACAAGTATAATTTTATAACAGGGCACCTAGGTTAATAGGGGAGCAAGTGCCTATTTTTCACCTATTTTTTAAAAAACATGTGGAGGGGGATTTTAGAAAGGACATCCGAATGCAATGTCTAAGCCAGAACGTATGGGGAAAAAAGCAGGCATGTCCAGGTGTAGACATGATTTCTCAAATGTGGATGTGACCAATGTGGACCACTGCAGGAAGGTCTACATAGATGTCCCTAGAACCAAATTTCAAAGTCTGTATATCTAGGAATAGTCTTATGGTTAGAGAAGTGGGCTAGGAATATCATTGAGATTATGCTGAGTACGGTTTCATCCAAAACAAGCACTTTTTAGGTGCCTGGATCAGGTCTGACACAACACGGGAAGTTTCTGAGATCAGGCAGTGACATTGAGGTTCCTGGGAATGCCTCAACCACACCTCCACCATGCGCCCATTCAGACATGAATGTCCTCATACTGGAGCCATCCACAGACCCGGGTTCTAAAATGGTTCTGGAGATTTCTCTGTGCTTTGGATGTGCTTGGGGTTTTAGTTTAATTGTTGTCAATATATTTCTATTTTTAGTTTGTAGTCACTTATTCTTTACTTGATGAGGGTCTATTTAAGGTCAAAGTGTGTAACTGAGGCCAGGTGTTCTGTTAGCATGAAGTTTCTGTGTAGGAATCTGACTGTTCAGTTTTCCCAGTAGGTATTTGCATGTTCTAGATTCCTTTGCAATATCTATGGTGCTGCTCTTTTCTGGTTATGCTCTTTGTTGTGGGAATTTTGGAAGTTAGTTATAGCAAAACTATTGCATAAAACTTGGGTCATCCTGTTGTATCCAATGCCCAGTCAAAACCGTGAAATTTGTTATCTGAAAATGTGGTCAAATTTAGTATTATAGATGAATTTACATAAGATCTGAACAAGTTACCAGAGGACTGTTCTATTAACAATTATTATCCAGATAGACTTAGAGACTGCAACAGGGAACACATCTCTCCACTTGGGATCCACGGGATACTTGCAAGAGATGCAAATTGTCCTCAGTCAGAGACAGGATGCTGGGTTCAATGGATCATTGGTCAAACCTAACATGGAACTTCTTATAACAGGGTTTCAAAAAGATTTAAACAAGTTTCTGAAGGAACTGTCCATAAACCACCATTATTAGCCATGTAGACTTAGGAAAGCAAAAAGGAATAGATGTACTCTTTGGGAGGTTGTCCTGTAGGTCAATCTTAACTTCCCACCAGTCTATCCATGATCCCCTATCCCTTGTCTTGTAGCTCACAACCTTCCTTTTCTTAATGGGCTTCCAAAGTTTCTTTGCATTCATGTGGAATACACTTGTCTATGCTGTCGCCTCTGAAAACAAGAGTCTCTGACATCAGTTTTGACTATTAGGATTAATTTTGCATCCTGACTTGAAGTGCTATTAGCAATATTCGCTGCTGAATTAAATATAGGCAATTTAACTAGGATAAAATTACCAAATTGTTATCCTCTTGACTTACCAGATTAGCCCAGCAATGATTCTCCGAAACTACGCACTGCTGAGCTATGATAGGCTGACTTGTTAGAGGGGTTTCTTGTGTCACTAGTGTTTCTGCTGTCATAGTGATCTAGTAACATATGGTTATGGTTATGGTTAGGCATTTGATATACCGCCCTTTACATATGCATCAGAGCGGTTTTACATGTATATACTAACAGGTACTTTTTTATTCCCTTGTCCCCGAAGGGCTCACAATCTAAGTGTACCTGAGGCAATGGAGGGTTAAGTGGCTTGCCCAAGGCCTCAAGGAGCAGCCATGGGACTAGAGACCTCAGTCCCTCCGGCCTGAGGTTACTTGTCCCCATGTGGGAATTGAACCCCCAGCCCTCTGGCCTGAGGTAACCTGTCCCAACCACTGAGCCACTCCTCCCTATATGATAGTAGGCAAAGACCAAAATGGCCCATCTAGTCTGCCAAAAGAGATTAGAGGACTTAGTATCGCTTCCCAACTTCTATATATTTATTGCTGCTTAGGATGTAAAACTGGTATTGGCTCAGCCTGTTTTCCATGACCTGGAGGCAGCTGGTAACCCTATTTCAGTTTAACAAAATCAGGACTGACTCCAAGAGGATGCAGTGCCTGAGGTGGTTCAGTCAGAGCAGTTATCTTCCCCAGAGATTCAGAGCAGTTGAAGAGATCCCCTGGAATATCAGGGAACAGGGAAGATTGTGTCACTTGGCTTGGTCTGTTCCACTGGACAGGCTGATGCTGCTCCTGATTGATGTCAGATGTTGGGAGTGGAGCTACCATGGCAGCACAAGGCTGCTAGAAAAATAAGGACATGGAGAGTCACCCCAATTTATGCCCCCTCCCCAAAAAAATTAGAACAGCCCTAAGCAAAATTCAAGAAAAAACTAATTGGATACTAGTACTAAAGTCCATTGAAGGAACTCGTTATGATAGTCCCTTCCCGTAACAACAGCTTTGCTTTCTTTTTCCTTTCAGGGGGCAGCTAAGTCTAGAATCCTTCAGCAGTTTGCCCGAATCACAGAAAGTTTCATTATTTCATGATGAATCCACAGCCACTTGGGCTCAAAAAAGGCAGGACTCACTCATTTATAGGATCACAACTGTATTCAGATATCGCAGAACCTGTCTGTAACACAAAAACTGTAAAAAAGGAGCACTGGTAAGGCCTGCTTTAATAGCAGAGATCAAAAAAACCCCAGCGTGATAGAGAAGAACCCCTTATTATCTTTTGTATCTTTTTGTCGGCGCAATCCTTCAAAAGAAGGAGGAATCAATTCCTTCCCCTCACCGTGATTACTCCATTTATTTAATTCAGCAGTGTGACATATTAAAACACTTAGCTGTATGTTGTAAGCTTTATCTTTATCTATGAGCTTAAGGACATCACAGAGTCTACGATGAACGACGTGGCACGTTTCGGGTCAGAAAAAGCATGACCCTGCATCAGGTTAAACAAGATCCTGTAGTATTTTTTTTGGGGGGGGGGAAGTTCTGATCTGTATTTTACCCGAACGGGGAGGTTTGTTTGCATTTTTTAATAGCAGAGATGGCTCTTTACATTTTTCCTGGGTCTCAAATCCCTGTACTTATAGTGTTTTTTTAATTTTTACAGAAACAAATCAAACCTACTTACAACTCAAAAGAGTAGAGAAGAGGTAATGGCAAAACTATGATCTTGTAACTCAGACGGTTGAACTACAGCAAGCCAACTGTTCATCCCATGCCTCTTATACAGTATTACAGCTTTCTTTAGCTTTCAATATGTGAAACTGGACAGTACATTTCCATATTAAAATCAGCTTTCAAACCACTAACAACCAAACCTGGTGAACTAAAATAGGAGCTTTTATAACATTTAAAAACACTAAAAATTATCCACTCTGCATTTGAAGCAACAAGGGAAATGTCAATGGCATTTTTTAAAAAACTAGCATTTCGGGGTTTTTCCCTCTCATTAATAGTGTGTGCTATTGCTCAATAGGTGCATGTTAAAGAATAGTGCTCAAGAGAGCTCAATAGGAGCAGATTGAAGAATACTGAAGATAATGCACATAATTGTGCAATAGTGCTCGCTATTGCCAAAATTGTCCAAAAAATGAAAATTAAAAAAAAAAACGAAACTAAAAAACCCATAAATGACACAGCACACCAAAAATAAATGAGATTTTGATCTTTTCAGTTTTTTGGGTTATACCGCATCTTAGTTTCAGCCATTGTGTTGTGGCTTTCTTCAGAGTGCAGAAAGCATGATGGCTGAAGCATCTATTCTACTTACTAAGACGTGGCTTATCCTGGGAAATCGCAAAGATCATGATACTAGATGCAGAAGCCTAAGAGAGCAAACTGAAGGGATTTTTTGGCTGCACACCCCTACTGCTTACTCCTCTACATGTGCCTGGCATCTGCGTCCCCTGTTCAAGAAGCCTTTATAATAAGGAGCAAAGAGGTAGGAATGATTGATAACTGTTTTTCTGCAAACTTTTTTTTTATTTTATATTTCTCATTTTACAAATAAATCCAAGCATACATCATACTTCTACAGAAATACGGGAAACAGAATCACAAAAGTATAACCATGAAAACATTCAAAAGGAAAACAGTTTCCACTCCCTTCTACTGTCCACAATAACAAAGGGAGAGAGCACTAGGAAAAGAAGCAAAACACTATAGGGGTCACTATAGGGGATATTTGTCCAGTTTGGATGTATATTCCTGCTAAATGCCTGGGCCGGATTCTTGCTCCAAAGCTCCCCACACGTACAGGGGAGATGTGTGGGAAGCTCTGGATGGGGGCGGGAGGGGACGGGCCGGAGGAGGAGAGAGGGCGGGTCGGAGATATGACTCTGACCCTGGACTTACAGGGCCAATTCTGGTCATGGTCCTGTACGTCCAGGGGAGACAAGTTAGACAGGGGACTTATTCCACCTTGGAGGTGGAATAAATCCCTCTGACATTTCCAGACAGCCATAGAGGGGACGACGGAACATGTATGTAACACCATGGGGTTCCCTGTGGCCCGATCACAGCCTTGGCAGGCCCGATCAGGGGTCGGGCAGTGGGGAAAGGGAGCCTCGGATGTTTGTGCGGGAAGGGGACAGAATTGGGGCACGTCTTGCCAATCCAGGCTGGTTGCACCCAATTCTGCTTCCATGGGAGCTTAGCCTCCCGCAGGTGCAGAATCGGGTGCACAGCTGGCCTGTCCAGATTTTGGACGTCCGGATGGGCCAGATGAGCTCCATGCGGAATTGCCCTCCACATGAAGGAAATAGGCAAGTGTTAAACCAACCAGGCATAGTTCCAATAGTTTCAGCAGGGTAGTGATCCACAGCAATAGGCCTATGAGCATTCAGAAAGGCCAGCAATTGGGAAGGCTCAAAGAATATATTTATTTATTTTGTTAATTTTATTTAGCAGAGTTTATATACTGCTTTTCACTGGGTCAAAGCAGTGTACATAGAACAAAAGAACAGAAGTTACATAGAAAAATGAACTATGTACAGTAACATATTGCAGACAGCACCAGGCGGGCATATATATGAAGTAGAATGCAACTTAACCATACATTTGTACGGAAATTTAAAAAAAAATAGAGCCCCCCACTGCTGAACTCCAGGCGGAGTATGAGAAACTCTTTCCTCCTCCGTTGAGTTTCCTGTGATAAATTAGGGAATACATGCACTGTTAGGCCTTTAAACAGCATGCTCCACTTACGAAAAAAACACCCTAAGAAACCACTCATGATCAGTAGTAAGCGCAAAGGTAGCCAACAGATTCAGAATCAGAAGACTCTAATGTAGCTGATATATTGAGAGATTCTGCCTGTTGAACACCCGGTATTATCCCACCACCTTGAGATTTCTTAGCACTGGGTAGGTAATACAGCTTTATCATAGGGGGATGGGATTCCACTGGGGCCCCCAAAACATCCATGAGTTACAATTTAAACATCTCTTTAGGACTAATTCTGGATGACCTGTAAAAGTCTATGAGTCTCAAGTTTTGATAATGGGAAAAATTCTCCAATGACACAATTCATGCCTTCATGGCCAAAGAGTCTTTCCGAAAAGAATCGCTATAATTCTCCACCCAGGAAACCTTCATCTGTAAGTCCAGGGTTAATGTCTCTAAAGAGGAAATTTAATCCGCGTGCTTCTGGATAAGTGCAACATTAGCTTGAGTGTGCAGCCAAAGCATGAACCTGGGGAACCAAAGTTTCCTTGAGTTTTACTCTGGCTGACCAGATTGTTTCCAAAGTAAAGACATCAGGGTGAGCCAAAGAGAAAGTCACCAAGACTTCCATTGCTCCAATACCGGCTTCGGAAGCCCACTGCTCCATTGCAGGATTCCACGGCACAGCTGACTCCTCAGCCACGCCTCCAGGTGTAAAGTTGCAGGGAAGGTGACCCGGAAGGACTTGAGGCTCCTTTCCACTCTGCCTCGAGGTTGCCCTTCCATGATGGTCGATTCACCCACACAGGAAGAAGACGACTCTGTCAAACTCCCAGGGCTATATGCCAGCAAAGAAACCTTTGGAAGATGTCACTGATCCAGTGGAGAGATGTCTGGCCCCGAGCTAACCTCCAAGCCACTCGACTCTGGCGACACGCCAATGGGGCTCTGAACCACCATTTCTCCTGGCTGCCTCTGTGAACACATTACAGCACATCCAATGGACCAGACAGATGTAAAGGAGAAGAAGTCACCAGGGCAGTGGTGGGCTTCTTGTCCACTTTTACTTTTCTCTTTCCCATCAAAGAAAGTGTCACAGCAAAAAATGTCTGCCTACGGCCATCTTTGATCTTCCCCTTCTTGCAAACCTTTGAAAACACTCTTCTACTTTTACTTCAATTAAAGCTTCTTCTCCTATTTACTTCTTGGGCCCACAAACACCTAGATTCAATTTGAAGTCCTTTTGCTCACTCAGAAAGCATACCACAATGACCTACTTCTGTATTTAGCATTATTTTCTGCTCCACACATTTTCCATCAACCAGTTAGAACATTCCAGCTTTCTACCATGTCTACCTTCCCTAGCATCAATTCAGAGCCATCTAGAATGACAACCTCTTTCTTTTATATGTTTCCTTTACTCTGGAACGGGCTTCCTGCATATATTAGATGCAAGTCCAATTATTTTAAAGCTTTGAAGACTTGTCTTTTTTCTAGAGTTTTGATGGCCTGGTGTGAAATCCTTGAGTGTGAGGTGGTGTGCTACCAGCATTGAATATCCAGGGTTGCTGCCGAACCTGGAAGCTAACCAGGCAGCGGCTCAATATTGCTGCTGCCCAGTTTGTGATGGGCGCCGCCTCTGCTCAGCCCCAGAAAACCCACAACAATGCCCCAATGCTAACTGCTTAGCATTGGGACCCGCAGATATTCAGCAGCTCTAACCGTGTTAGTGCCGCTGAATACCCCAATAACCGGCATTTACGAGTTTGCAGGTCTGCCTTTAAATATCTCCCCCCCCCCCCCCACTTCATTTTTGTCAATCTATGTCTGGTTTTCATGTCTATGTTTTATGCCCTTTTTAAACATTTTTAGTGTGCTATGTAAACCTCCTCGATGTTATCTTGACGACAGAGGGTATGTGAAATGCAATAAACGTAACCCTTGTTGTTACTGTATATAGAATATCCAAGCAGTTAATTGTTTAAGGCAATCAGAAGAATTTGATGGAATTCTATTTGCATTTCTCATTTAAAATCAAACTCACTTAAACTGAACACAAAACTGATAGGCAGTAAATTCTTCAACAGAAATATATGAAGGTTGTAAATTTCCCCACAGAAAATTACTTAAATGTATTTGTCAAATGTGTTTTTCATTGCCTCTAGAATTTCTCTTGACTCACTTTACTCTTCTTTCTAATACCTTGGGGAGGCCATAAGAACATAAGATGTGCCACACTGGTTAGAATAAAGGTCCATTAAACCCCCCAACCTGTCTCTGACAATAACTAATCCAGATCACAAGTGCCTCCAGCCAGATAGTCTGGAGATGATGCCATAAGCATGCATGACCATCTGCTGAAATAAGGTGAAAGTATGCAGTGACCCACTAACTTGCCATGAGTGAACACAACAAATAAATGAATTATTTGCAGCTTTCCACCACCTTAGACTGAATTATTTCACAAAGCACCAAAGAGAGGGAATTTTAGCCAAAGAACAAAAATCTCCAAACTCACAAAAAGAAACAAGGCACTAAGGAAAGTCTTTGTGTTTAAGAAAATAATGTGGAATGCTGTGGAATTTGCAGTATATTATACTTGTATTTGAGTCAGGATTGATTATAACAGCTAGCTGATACCACAGTGGTGCAAGGAATAGTCTGCGCTAAAGAACCAGCAAAGGATGAGATCTGATGACCAAGGTTAAGAGTTTCTTTATTTTGCGGTAGCCAACATATCAACAACATACCTGGGTAGTACTAAGTTACAAATCACACTAGAATAAGTTAGTGTTCTCGCCCTTTACCGAATACCCCTAGGAAACCGTGGCGTCTGCTCAGTGAGCTCTCGGGCTCCACCATTGGCAGGTAGAGTACGGCAGGAAGTGGCTGCTATCTTGGAGTGTGCCCTGCAGCACTAAACAGAGGATGTTTTTTCCCAGGAATGGGCAATGACACACGTTGTTGGAGAGAGCAATCAGAATGAAAGAAAACAAGCAGATGGCTATCTCCCCATCAGCTATTCCTCCTACTCGGTCATAACTCTCTCAGCAGCTTCAGCAGCACTGTCAAAATATATTTGTCACAGAACAATTTGTTTTTTGCAGACTCTGGCTGAACTCATCTGTTTGGAATGAACCCTATTCATTTTCTATTATCTGCAATTTTTTCATCCTGCTTCAATACTCAGAAAAGAAAACGATGCCTACTTTTTATTTCTTTCAAAGAGAATTAGAGTCTTAAAAATAAATTCCACTTGTACAGGTGCAATCAGGTTATGAACGCGACTTAACAAGGAACTGAAGCTTAGAAATGTGCAGGCAGTGACAGACTTTACTGTACGTATGATAGTCGGAGCCAAAAACTGATGGGAAAGCTTTTTAGCTTCTGTTGTGCTCGTTGTTCATCTCTTCCCAAACCAATGTACATCAAGTTGAAAAGTGCAGGCATAGGAGGGAATTTTATAAAGTCATTAGCACCCGCAAGTGGCCATTTACGTGTGTTAATGGCCTTTTATAAAATAGCAAGCAATCTAAAAGTACATGCTTTGACATGAAGGTGCAAACTTAGCCTGTAGGTGTAAGTAGGGGCAGGATTTGGGCAGAGCAAAGTGGAGTTAGCAAGTACACACATTAATGATTAAATACTTCATTTTATGCACATACGTGTGAACTTTACCACTTTCATTTACCTTAACTTGAGGCGCTATCTCTGCCACTTCTGCTAGTATTTTATAAAGTAGGCACCTACTTGTCTTTATAAAACAGGCATAAATAAGCATGCTTCGACTGCCTTAACATAGGTGTCCTTATTAAATTTCATGACATACTCCTAGGCACCAGCTTGATCACAGGGCTGTACCAAGGGCTGGGTGAGTGATGCGGCCGTACAGGACGCAAGCAAGGAAGGGGGCACTAATGTCATCACTGGGCTTCCAGAAAGCCTGATAAGGGTGAGTTCCTACGTGCATTTGGCTGGGTTGGGGGCACCAGATGCACGAGTCATTCAGGTTGCATTTCTAGCTTGGTACAGTCCTGCTTGTGCATCTCCAGTATTCTCTCTTAGACTTCACTGGTTTGGGAGCTGAAAGAGCTCCATACTACAGAGTTGCAGGGGAAGGCAGGAAGGAAGAGCTGTGTCCCCTAGGCTATTGCTCCTACCTCCCCCTGCACCCTATTTGCTGATTAAGGAATGCCTGACCAAAACACTGCAAGGGGAATAGAGAGCTGCTGTCTTGTCTTTTGTCTGCCATAGAAAAGAGGAGAAGGGTGGGGACTGGGACAGGGAAGCAGGAAATGAGAGAGGACCAGGGGACGGGAAGAAGGAGCTGCAGACTTACGAGGGGATTGAGAGAGATGCTGACGAAGAAGCTAATAGAGGGGCTGGGAAAGAGAAGATGCTGTAAAAGGAATGGGGAGTGCTGGTTGAGAGATCTAATATTACTGTGAGGGTGTGAGAGAGAACTGAAAGACAGGATCCTGGCTGGGAGAAGAGGAAAGAAACTGAAGGGAAGGGATCAAGACGGGGCTGATAGTGGGGAAGGCAGGCTAAGAGAAGGGATGTGGACTGTGAGAGGGAAAATGGAGCTGAGAGAAGGGAAAGCAAGTTGCGAAATAAGAAGCATGGGCTATGATAAGCAGAAAAGTAGTTGAGGGTTGTTTGAGAGGGATTTAAGAGGGGAAGAAAGGGAATCAAAGATAAGGGAAGACTTGGAGAGAAGTAGTGTGGCACTCATAGAGGAGGGAGACTGCTAGGAAAGACAGACTGAGGAAAGGGTTGTTAGAAGAGAAAGAATTGTGGTGGAGCCTGGGAAGAAGTATGAAGGGCTGAAGAGAGATGGAAGTGGCAGGAGAGGTGCAATTAGGAGGTGAGATAAGGTAGAAACATAGAAACATGATGGCAGAAAAAGACCACATGGCCTATCTAGTCTGTCTTCCATATCAATTACAATAGTCCCCTTTTTATCTTTAGAGAGCCTCTGTGTTTGTCCCATGCTTTTTTGAATTCAGATACTGTCCTCGTGTCCACCACCTCCACTGGGAGACTATTCCACGCATCTACCATTCTTTCCGTAAAGAAATATTTCCACATATTACTCCTGAGTCTATCCTCTTTCACTCTTATCCTATCATCCTATGTCCCCTCACATCAGAGCTTGCCTTCAATTGTAAGAGACCCTCCTGTGCATTTATGCCACGGAGATATTTAAATATCTCTCTCATATCACCCCTATCCCGCCTTTCTTCCAAAGTATACATATTAAGATCCTTAAATCTGTCCTCGTATGCTTCATAACGAAGACCATTAAACATTTTAGTAGCCACCCTCTGCACTGACTCCAATCTGCCTATATCCTTTTGAAGGTGCAGTCTCCAAAATTGCACACAATACACCAAATGAGGTTGCACCAGAGACTTATAGAGAGGCATTAGTACCTCCTTTTTTCTTCTGGCCATTCCTCTCCCTATACACCCAAACATCCTTCTGGCTTTCGCAGTCGCCTTTTCTACCCGTTTAGCTACTTTAAGATCATCAGACACAATTACGCCCGGGTAATAAGATTTAAGAGGAGGAGAGAGGAAAGCAAAGATAGGGGAAGACGACTTGGAGAGAAGCAGTGTGGCATTCATAATGGAGGGAGACTAAGAGGAAAGACAGACTGAGAAAAGGGTTGTAAGATCGTCAGACACAATTACGCCCAGGTAGCAAGTTGTGGAGGCACAGCCTGCATATAGAAAGATATATATATAAATGCAGGAAAAAGAAATTAAAAAGAGACAAAGCTATTAAGGCCTGTATCCCCAAATATAAAAAGGTCGAACTATGCTTCTGCAGATAGGGAAGAATTAAAAAGTGCAGAGGGAGTAAGGAGGGTGAAAAGAAAATAGAGAGGAGGAAGATTAGGGGAATTTGAGAGAATGGGGAAAGAGAATGTGGCATGGATGGACTGAGGAGGGAGAAATACTATTAAAAACTGGCTGGAGGGGAGTGTGATGTGGTTAGGCTAAAGGAGGAAGAGCGAGTATAGTATGGACTCAACTGCAGGGGGTGAAGATAAAAGAGAGACTGGCAGGACTTCCCTAAGGTAATAATTTCCTAGCTTTTGATTGTCACATACAATCATTTTCAAAATTTGGCTCATGTGGAAACAATAGCATGTTTCTCCTTCCACCATGCATAAACTTGGTCATGTCTGTGTATAGGAAGCGGGCAGAGAGATAAGAACAAAAGAAATGCCATATTGGGTCAGACCAAAGGTTCATCGAGCCCAGTATCCTGTTTCCAACAATGGTCAATCCAGGTCACATGTACCTGTCAGGTTCCAAAAAGGTATACAGATTCCTTGTTGCTTACCCAGGGGTGAGCAGTAGATTTCCCCAGTCCAGTTTAATAATAGTTTATGGACTTTTCCACCAGGAACTTGCCTAAATCTTTTTTAAATCCAGTTACACTAACAGCCTTTATTACATCCTCTGGTAACGAATTCCAGAGTTTGATTACATGTTGAGTGAAAAAACATTTTTTCTGATTAGTCTTAAATGTACTACATTGTAGCTTTATTGTGTGTCCCCTAGTCTTTCTACTTTTTGAAGGAGTAAAAAAATGATCTACATTTATCCGTTCCACTCCATTCATTATTTTATAGACCTCTATCATATCTTCTCTCAGCCATCTCTTTTTCCAAGTTGAAGAGCCCTAACCTTTTAAGCCTTTCCTTGTAGGGATATCCCCTTTAGCATTTTGGTCGCTCTTCTTTGTACCTTTTCTAATTCTGCTATATCCTTTTTAAGATATGGTGTCCAGAATTGCACACAATATTCAAGGTGTGGTCGCACCATGGAGCAATAGAGAGACATTATAATATCCTTGATTATATTCTCCATTCCTTTCCTTATGATTCCTAGAATTCTATTTGTTTTCTTTGCCACAGCTGAATACTGGATGGAGGTTTTCAACATATTACCTAATGATAATGACTAGATTTCCCCCCTGCGAGGCCACACCCAAAGTGGAACCGTGTAACTGCAGTTCCAGCTGTTTCTCCCCAAGTGCAGAACCCTTCACCCATCCACACCAAACCCCATCTGCCCCAACCCATCAAGGTCCCCTGCAATCCCCCCACAATCCTACCATGTTTCAATACCACCCCACTTGCCATTCTCATCTCCAGGCCATCCACAAATATGTTAAGAAGCAGCGGGCCCAGCACAAATCCCCAGGACACTGCACCACCCACTTCCCTCCACCGAGAAAACTAGCTACCCAGCCCCGCTCTCAGTTCTCCTTCCCAAACCAGTTCCCAATCCACAACAGCACACTACCTCCCATCCCATGACTTCTCCTTCTCCCCAAGAGTCTCACATAAGGGATCTCACCATAGATCCTCTGAAAATTAAACCACTCACCTCCATCCACCCACTCATTCACACCCCCCAAAAAATACAAGAGATCCATGAGACAAGACCCTCCATGGCTAAATCCATGCCGTCTCTCTGCCACAAACCTATGACCATCCACATGCTAAAAAGTCCAAAGAAGAGCACTAACACCCATAAGTGGTCATGAAAACAGCAAAGAACAGGTACACCAAAAAGTAGTGGGTCTAAAAACGTTTATTAGGAAACCCCAACACGTTTCAGCTGAACGCCTTCTTCTGGGGTATTAACTTTGGATAAAATCATAAAATTAAACAAGTCATAAAAATATACAATATATAAACACAAATAGTAAATAAAAGAATAAAATAAATAAATAAACTTTCAGATGCACAGACACAAGCAATAAATGGATAGTAAAATAAATAAATACCAGTGAACCTGTATAAAACCACCAAATGTACAAACAGATAGAAACACTAAATGAGGAATAGAAAACAGGAAGGCTGTAAAACAAGCTACCAAATACGAGAATAGACAGTGATATTCAATATACAACAACATGAGGAGGGACATATGTTGTTGTCGATAAATAAAAGGATTCAAGACAGAAACCACTAAATTGTGTAATTATGTCTATGAACCAAAGTGTCATCCAAATAATGTTAACACGAAAGCAATTGTGTATATAAGTGAGGGCTGAGTCAACCAAGTTACAATGTGTAGCAGGTAAGTAATTATGATACTGCTATCAAAAAGGATAATGTAGAAATGAAGCACATAAAGAGGTCCTAAAATAAAACTGAAAGTTAGATGTGGGTATATTTCAAAAACTTAGTTCCTACTAGCATGAGAATCACTTGCCTTTGTAGCGGACCATGGCACATTCATAACGCCAATCTGGCAGGGAAAGGGAAAGAGGAATCTGCCGTTTGTTTAAAGAGATGGGATCACGCCAAAAATGAGGTCAAAGTTCAAAAACTTTGAAACATATAAACATATAAAAAGACTTCTCACCCATGCTTTTGAATACAATTTGAGTTGTTTTTTTCCACCTATTTTATATTTTATATATATTAAACAATTTAGTCCGGCTTTTATGTATAGAACGTCTTTTTATATATTTTAAAGTGCCATGAGGTCTCTTGGCACAGACTGTTCCACTCTTTCTCCTGCTCTGCAACATGCATATGGCGAGACAGATGAACCATATCTGACCAGCATGCACTATCACTCCGTGAAACACACCTAAAAAGGGAATAAAATCTTATAGCGGAAAATTTTCAACTGCCTAGGTGCAAGGTCTTTTAAAGAGAAACTATTGTAAGAGATCTGTCTTGGCTATGTTCTGTTTCATACAGCAGAGGGACATCCAGGTAGCAATGTCAGACAAGCAGGTTCAGATTTGGGCCTGGATTCTTGGAAAGATTTCTTAGAGTCATCAGCATAAAAATGGTACTGAAAACCATGTGAGGAGATCAGGGACCAAGAGAATGAGTGTAGAGAGAAAAGAAGTCGTCTCAAGACAGAATCCTGAAGTGGATCAGTTATTAGAGCTTGGAATTTACTTACTCTGCATGCTGATGCGACTGCCACCTCAAACAAGACCTTACAGGCCTGGTATTTTGTAGCATAGGTATCCAGTGGCTCGTAAGGGGCTTTCATCAGCTGGATTAAACCCATGTTAAGGACCCATGACATTCTGGGTGCCTTGATAAGAAGCTTCAACAGGACCAAGCCCCACATAAAACAAAAAACTAAAAGCTGTACAGAGATAGGTTTACTTTCTGCATGATGGACATACACACCAATTGCACTCAGGTCTACCCTAATAGAGTTGGTTTTCAAACCTGACCTGGATAAATGCAGAAGGTGTTTTTGTGGGGGACAGGAAAAGGTTTCTAAGTCTTTCCCATCATATGGTACTGGTGAGCAGGGCCAGCCCAAGGGTTTCTGCCATCCTAGGTAGGCCCTCCATGCATTCCCCCCTCCGTGCCTGCAGTACCATTCAGCCCGCCACGCCACACACCCCTGGCATCCATTTACTTACCTGGGAGAAGGGCATTGCATGGCGATCTCCCCTTTGAAGTGACAGCTGCATTGCTGCTTCAGCACTTCAATAGATCTTAAAGCATCCATGTATACATTCATGACCTGCCGCTACTGCCCCCTCCGATTTAACTTCCTGTTGGAGGGGGCAGGAGCAGCAGGCTTTGGTAAGGCCTGGCACTGCAGTGACAGTTCAGCCGCCTCTTCAAAGGGGAGACCACCATGCTACCCTTGCAATTGCCTAGTTCACTTAGTGGATGGACTGCCCTGCTGGCGAGGCTTAGCTCTTTAAGAATAGTAGTTTTTCAATGAGTTACTAGCTTTTCTATGTTAATATATGGTATATATTTATTTGCTTTATTTTGCTTAATCACATTTTTAGAGGCAGCTGATGTTTTTTTTTTAACATGTATTATCATGGGGCATCAGCAATTGGTTTCTGAGGTCTGTTATGGTAAAACCCCTTTATTTGCTTTACTTTTTCTCTGGGACATTGTAAGGCTTTGATTTTCTTTGCACAGCATCACTAAGGGACACAGTATCCTCCTTTCCTTCCCCTTTCCCTTCCCTATTCCTTATTCCCCTTTGTCGTCCCCCTCCCCCCCCCCACCCCCAACCTTTCTGTCTTTTCTCCTTCTTCCTTTTTGATTTTTCATTTTTTGCATACAAAGGAGAAAGTGTATGCAAATCTCCCTCATGCATATTCATTGTGGTTTTCCTGAAAACCTGACTGGCTAGGACTGGGTTGAGAACCCCTGTTTTAAAGCAGTGTGTCAGAAATTTAAATTCTTCATAGAAGACTTCTTTATGAGAACATAATTGTCATGCTCTAAGGAACTAGCTGGTTGGCAGACTAGCCTTTAGCTTATATGGATGATAGCTTTTAAATTGGATATAGTTGTTATGTTCTGCTTATTTCTGAAAGAGCTTCGTGCTTAATTAATTGTTGGCTTTAAAGATAAGTACATCCAAAAACTTGATTTTTTAATATGTGATAATTCATAATAAAATATAAATTAGTGTCAAATGTATTAAGCCATTGAACAAATTCAGTCAGCTCTACTTTCTACCCCCTCCAAAGAATAAGCACGTCATCTAAAAATCTCTTCCACAAACATATTCTGATTATCTCCTGGAACCATATGGAATTCACTGTGGAAAGATCATTACCAGCGGTGTGCACATGAATTGGTTATTTGTCCCAGTCTTTTCAATCCTTTTTAAGTGACTTTGGAGAAAAGCTGTCAGGAAAGGTTGCCTTTTTGTGGATGATACAAATATCTGCAATAGAGTAGACACCTGGAAGGTACAGAAAACACGAGGAAGGATCTACTGAAGCTTCAGGAATGGTCTAAAGCAATGGTTCTCGGTCCAATTCTTGGGGCACAGCTAACCAATTGGGTTTTAAGGCTAGGGCCACCCCAACCATCAGGAAAACTAGGCGGTTGCCTAGGGCAGCAGCTTCTGGGGAGGGGGGACGGCAAAGAGCAGGGCATTCAAAGTTAAAAGATTCTGACAGCCAGGGGGGCATAAGGTTTGAGGTTTGCCTAAGGTGCCAACACCTTGAACCAGCTCTGGGGCTGGCCCTTTTTAAGGCCACAATGAATATGCATGAGAGATATTTGCATAGAAAAATAATGGCAGAAAAAGACCACATGGTCTGTCTAGTCTCCCCTTCCATATCAACTACTGCAACAGTCCCCCTTTTTCCTTTAGAGATCCTCTGTGTTTGTCCCATACTTTTTTGAATTCAGACACTGTTCTCTACCACCTCCTCTACCACACATTTAGCACTCTTTCCATAAAAAAATATTTCAGCATATAACTCCTAAATCTATCCCCCTTCACCCTCATCCCATGTCCCCTCGTAGCAGAGCTTGCTTTCAATCGAAAGAGGCTCTCATCTTGTGCATTTATGCCATGGAGGTATTTAAACGTCTCAATCATATCACATCACCTCTATTCCGCCTTTCCTCTAAAGTATAAATGTTAAGATCCTTAAGTCTATCCTCATATGCTTTATAATGAAGACCACTAACCATTTTAGTAGCCACCCTCTGCACTGACTCCAACCTGTTTATATCCTTTTGAAGGTGCGGTCTCCAGAATTGCACACTATACTCCAAATGAGGTTGCACCAAAGACTTATACAGAGGCACTATCACCTCCTTTTTTCTGCAGGCCATTCCTCTTCCTATGCACCCAAGCATCCTTCTAGCTTTCGCCATCACCTTTCTACCTGTTTAGCTACTTTAAGATCATCAGAAAATATTACGCCCAGGGCTCACTCTTTTTTTGTGGACAGAAGTACTTCACCCCCTGCACTGCACTGCTCCCTTGGATTTTTTGGAGCCCAAATGCATGACCCTGCATTTTTAGCATTAAATCTCAGCTGCCAAATTCTAGACCATTTTTTTAAATTTTATTTTTATTAATTTTCAAAATAACATTACAAGTTGAAGCAGTTGCAACAGAAAAGGGGGACACTTCTAGAAATACAACACAGAAAAATAATAACCGGATATAATTCAAAAAAGTAACCTCTCCACTAGCCCACAATATGAGGGATCCAAGAAAGGAAATGAAACCAAACTAGACAAGGAAAGACTGCAGACAACAACAACCAGATACTCAATACACACCAAAGAGACCCACTCAATCAACCCCCACAGAACCCTTAGAATTCAAAAAGGAAATCAATTGAGAGGGATGAAGAAAAAGAAAGGAATTACCTTGCAGCTTCACCAAGCACTTACGTGGGTACTTTAGAAAATACAAACCCCCAAGCTGAAGGACCTGCGGGCGCAGGACCAGAAACTTCTTCCTGCGACATCGGGTTTCCCTAGCGAGATCCAAAAAAATCCAAACAAGACACCCTTAAACAACAAGTTTATTTTCCTTAAAAACAGCCTTAAAATTTGGAGGTTAAATGAGAGTCTATTGAAACGGACTGAAGTGGTGGTTGATATTAAGGAGGCGATAAAGGAATATTTGAGTAGTGATGATAATGGGGAGATGAGGGATGTAATGCTATGGGAAGGCTTAAAGGCATATGTAAGGGGAAGGTTTATTATATAGGGGACAAAATTGAAAAAGGTCCGGGGTGCTAAGGAGGAGGAGTTAAGTCGAGAGTTGGCAGCAGCAGAGGGGGTGTATAGGAAGTCGGGCGCTGAGAGAGACAGGAAAGTGGTGGAGCGGGTGAGGGGGGAGTTACAGGCCTTACAGGTGGATCAAATTGCATTAGAAATGACTCAGGTGAAGCAGATGTATTATGAATTCGGGAATAAGGCGGGGAGATTGCTGGCGCATAAGTTGAGGTGGAAAAGGGCGATTTCTATGATTTATCAAATTAAAGGGGATAATGGGCAGGTGCTCCGAGAGGAAAAGGAGGTTAGAGAACGGTTTGCACAGTTTTATCAGAAATTATATCAAAGGGATGAAGGAATTGGGTTAGAGCAAATACACAAGTATTTGGAGGAGGTAGAGTTGCTTCAACTAATGGAGGAAGTTAGAGAAAGGTTAGAGGAGGAAATTTCCGGGGAGGAGGTGGGACGGGTGGTGAAGGGGTTGGTGGGGGGGAAGGCACCGGGGTTAGATGGGCTGCCTAGGAGTTTTTATAAAGTGTTTTGGGCCGAAATAGGGGAGCTGTTGGGTAGAGTGTTTAATGGGATGGGGGAGGAGGGGGGGGGATTTGCTGCCGAGTGTGCTTACGGTGGGAATTACCATCTTACCTAAAGCTGGGAAGGACCCTCTGGAGTGCGGATCGTATTGACCCATCTCTCTGATTAATGTTGATGTAAAAATATTGGCTAAAGTACTAGCAGGGAGGTTGGCACCAGGGTTGCTGGGATTGATAAAGGCGGATCAGTCTGCATTCATTATGGGGAGGCAGACGGTGGATAATATAAAAAGGGCTTTGGGAGTGGTGTGGGAGGCCCAGGAGGGGCGGGAAGAATTTCTTCTTATGTCAATTGACGCCGAGAAGGCGTTTGATAGGGTGCACTGGGCTTTCTTTAAGCAAGTGCTGAAGAAACTGGGGTGTGGCCCGAATTTTGAAAAGTGTGGGGGGGAGGGCTTTATCGATGTCCTCGGGTGCAGGTGAAGGTGAATGGGAGCTATTCAGAGAATTTTGAGTTGGGGAGAGGGACGCGACAAGGGTACCCCATGTCACCTTTATTGTTTGCTATGGTGGTCGAGTCTGCTTGCACAGTGGATAAGGGAGAATGATAAGATTTTGGGATTAAAAAGGAGGGGGGTGGAACATTAAAATCTCTCTATATGCGGACAATATCTTATTATATATTAGTAATCCGCAGGCGGTATTGCCTGAAATTATGGGGGAGTTGGATAGGTTCGGGGGAGTGTTGGGGTTCAGGTTGAACCTGGATAAAACCGAGGTGTTAAACGTCTCAGTGCCCAAAGAGGTGGAGCTACAGCTGAAAAGGGTTTATCCAGTGAAATGGGTTAAACGGTCCCTGGGATATTTGGGGGTGGAGATTCCGGCAGGATATGCGGAGGTTTATCAGGTTAATTATCCCAGAATGTTGTGGGAGATCAGTAAGGACCTAGAGGGCTGGATGAATTTGGAGGTGTTGTGGCTTGGGCGGATAGCAGGGGTTAAAATGAATATTCTTCCACGTGTGCTTTATCTATTTCAGGCTTTACTGGTTAGGGTGCCGGAGGGGGTGTTGAAGACGTTGCAAAGGAAGATATTCCAGTATATCTGGAAAAAGAAACCACCGCGGATAGCAAAGGAGTTATGTACGCGAAACCAGATGAAGGGGGTTTAGGGATGCCCAATTTTAGGGATTATTATAGGGTGGCGCAGATTTGGCATGTACTAGATTGGAGAGGGAAGGGGATGGTTAAACCGGGGGTGGAATTGGAGAAAATATATGTCAAGGGGGGTAGATTAGCTGCCTGGCTGTGGGCGCCAAAACAAGATCGGAAGGGACTGGGGGTGGGCTCGCCGATTATGAGGCATGTGATAGAAATATGGGATGGGGTGTGGGCGCAGGAGTTAAAAGATAGGGGGAGCAGGTTCTCGATGTTAACCCCGTGGATGGGTTGGAAATATTTTAAGCCGGGATGGGAAAGAGGGACGTTGGATGGATGGACGGGCAAGGGTTTGGAGTGCTTTTATCAGGTGATGGATGATGGAGAGGTGATGGGGTTTGATGAAGTGCGAGAAGGGTATGGATTGGAGGAAAAGGATAGGTTTACCTACCTTCAAGTACAGAATTTCATTTTGAGAATGAGGGAAAAAGGAGGGATTTCAGGGGAGCTCTCCGAAATGGAGGCCATTTGGTATGGGAAATGGGGGTCGAAATGAATGATTACAGCATCGTACAAAGGGGTGAGGAGAAAGGGGAGCTCGAGTTTTAGATATATGGGTGACTGGGAAAGGGATTTGGGAGTAACAATGGGGCCTAAAGATTGGAAACAAGTGTGGGAACAGGTGAAAAGAGCTCCCTGGTCCAATAGTATCAAAGAGAATTGTTATAAGATTATGTTCAGATGGTACTATACCCCAGAGAGATTGCATAAAATGTATCCTGGGGTGAACTCAAGGTGCTGGAGGGAATGTGGAGCGGTAGAGACATTTTGGCATATTTGGTGGGGGTGTGACAAGATTCAAGAATATTGGGGTAGGATACGGAGTTGGATCTAAGGGAACTTAGGGGAGCAATTGGAGCTGGCGCCGGGTATATTTTTACTATCTTGGTCGGGGGTGTCAAGGAGGAAGGGGGGCGTAGTACATTGGCCTGCTTAAGTGCTACTCGATGTGCAGTGGCGGCGGCCTGGAAACAGAGGGAGGCCACGTCTATAGCGCAGTATGAAGGTAGATTGCGGCATATTGTATTGATGGAGAAACTAAGAGCGGCTAGAAGACAAAGGGTGGATAAGTTTGAGGTGAACTGGGAGGAGTTGTGGAAGGTTATTTCCAAAGGGGGGGAGGGGAGGGATGGAGGGGAGTAGTTTGGATGGGTAATTTGGTGTATTTGTTTGGTATAGTATAATTAGAATTTGGTAGTCAGGTTGGGTAGGAAGGTGGTGTTTTGCTTTTGAGAATATGGTTTGAAATGTAATAGTTGGGGGGGAAATGTAATAAAGACTGAAAAATAAAAGAAAATATTATGCAAGTGGGAGGGGGAGAGAGGGGGTTAGAGGGGGTGGGGGTGGGGGGATATAAAAATGTTAGAAAGTGAGATGTTAGGATATGAAAATATGCAAACTTATTTTGTTTGATTATCTGGAAACTAAAGCATAAGAACATAAGATATGCCATACTGGGTCAGACCAAGGTCCATCAGGCCCAGTATCCTGTTTCCAACAGTAGCCAATCTAGGTCATACATACCTAGCAGTTGCCCCAAAAGACACAGGTTCCACAATGCTTGTACTGGGTCAAGCATTGGTATCCTAGGTCCCTTCTTAATAATGGTTTATGGACCTTTCCTCTAGGAACTTGTCCAAACCTTTTTTAAACCCAGCTACACTAACAGCCTTTACTACATCCTCCGGTAACAAATTCCAGAGTTTGATTACACGTTGAGTGAAAAAATATTTTCTTTTATTAGTCTTAAATAGTTTACCCTGTAGCGTCATTGCATGTCCCCTAGTCTTTCTATATTCTGATAACGTAAACAATCAATCTACGTTTACCCATTCCACTCCATTCATTAATTTATAGACTTCTATCATATCTCCCCTCAGCCGTGTCTTTTCCAGGTTAAAGAGCCCTAACCTTTTTAGCCTTTCTTCATAGGAGTATCCTTCCATCCCCTTTACCATTTTGGTGGCTCTTCTCTGAACCTTTTCTAATAACGCTATATCCTTTTTAAGATACGGTGACCAGAATCGCACACAATATTCAAGGTGTGGTCTCACCATGGAACGATATAGAGGCATTATAATATCTTTTGTTTTATTTTCCATTCCTTTCCTTATGATACCTAGCATTCTATTTGCTCTCTTGGCCGCGAAAATAACTAAACAGATTGCAGGCCTAACAGTAGAAGTATCGGAAGTTTCTAACAGCTCTGAGATATTTAACTCATCAAATTGCCCAAGCCCAGTAGCCTCAGTGTAAGCCAAGGACTTCTGGACCCTTGGAAGTTAATACATTTTTACAAAAGGGGGACATGAGTCCACAGGGACTCCCAAAATTTCCACCAGATATTGTTTAAACATTTCCCTAGCTGAAATCAGGGCCGTACCGAGGGACGATCGTGCCCTGTGCGACTTGCACATCGGGCACCCCCTCCCCCTGTAGCAGGAGAGAAGAGGTGCGCCCGATGTGCAAATCACTAGCATGCTAAGCAGATCTTTCCCTCCCTGCTCTTGCAGTGAGGGAAAGATCTGCTTAGCATGCCAGCGGAAGGCTTAAGGGGTGCATTTTAGCTTTCTTCCATTGCCTGCCGCTGCTGAGAGAAGAAAAAGTGGCGGCGGCAGGCAACGGAAGAAAGCTAACATGCACCCCTTAAGCCTTTGCGCCCTGTGTGTCCGCACTGCTCGCACAGGGCTAGGTATGGGCCTGGCTGAAATAACAGGAGAACAAGTAAAATTAACCAAACGAAGATTAGCAAGCGTAGAATAATTGTCCAGCTGCTCCAACCTAGCTTTCAAATGGTTAGAGTCTTTAATAAACATATCAGACAAAGTCTCCAAACAAGTTGAGTCCTTACAGTAACATCTTCCACCCTATTTTTCATTAAACTCAAATCCTGCACTGATTGTGCCAAACCTGCAGTGTTAGAAGTAACCTGACCTTGAATCCCCAGATCTGAGTCATAAGAAACTCTCCAAGATGATTAATGGCTGACCAGATAGACTCCAAGCTGAATTGTTCAGGACACTGTAAAGGAAAAAATGCTCCAGCCCCATGCTGCACAATTGGCAACTCTGCACTGGTCTGCGGGTTGTGGCACTGCAGACCAGCTGCAGGCAGAAGAAAAGGTTTTAAACCCAGAAAAAAGAGGTAAACACCGGCTGCAGCATCACGAGGAGCCATATAGGGGGAGCCAGAGAGACCTCTGGAGGACTGAGGAACCACGCCCTAGAGCCAATGATGCAATACCAGCCAACACCCAATGTAGAAAGGGAAGGATTCCTTTTAAAAGCTCAGATGACTGGAGGAAGTCAGACCGGTACGCAGAGTGGCAAAGAGAGTGCCAAAGAGAGTCGCAAGGAGATTCACAAGCAGATTGGCAAGGAGACTGCCAAGGAGTGGTGCAAGGAGTTCCAGTTCCAGCTTTGCATGGATATTCGGAGGATCCAGGAATAGGAGTCCTGACCAAGGGGAACAGCCTAGCAGACTCAGCAGAGCCAGGTGAAGAAACTTGCTGTAAATGTTTTAAAAGAGGAAAAGATGCCCTTTCCAGGAGGGAAAGATACCATAAGGAAGCTGACCCTGAAAGGAGGAGGACTATACCAGAAAGTCCAAGGCCTGAGAGTAACAAGGGCCAGCCACTGTTGAAAGGTGCAACAAGGAAGAGCAAACAAGGAGGTGAAAGGAGAATTGTGAAGGGTAACTTTCAAAGCCCTGGGAGAAAGGAGCTGTGGCACAAACAAGGCCTAACTCCAGCAGCAGGCAGACCTGAGAGCCAAAGGCCTACCTGGACAGCTGAGAAACCAAGACCCAGCAGGAGCAGGCCTCAGCCTTCACCTCAATCTGAGAACCTTAGAAGAAAAGGTAATTGCCATTTTAATAACTATGATTTTAGGAATGATGTGATACAGAAGGAGCAGGGCACTAGAGAAGGCTGTCCTTCTAGAGGCATTCATGAGACAAGATACAAACTTGCATTAAACAGGAAACTTGCTAGAGAAGAAACAGGGTGCAGGAGAGACTGTTCCTGTTATAAAAGTATACAATGCAAGGACTTACCTTTTAATGCTGATCATTGGCGCATCATACAAGCGTTACACAGAAGGCCTGAAAGAGAGCCCTCAGACATTCCGGACTGCGAGCCCATGCAGGTGGAATTCCCGGAGGATCCCTCGGATATTCCGATGGAATGTAGCTATTGCCTGACCAAGAGGATTGAGCCTAGCAGAGGAATAGCTGTGGCCTGTATGTAAAGGATGATGCTGTATTCCGTTTTTGACAGTACTGTGAAGTTAACAGATTTTTCAGTTCATGTTTTTCCCTTAACCTGGAGCAAGGACATTTCTTTTGTGTGTGCTGTTGTATTCTGAGCTTAGGAACCTATTTGCAACGTGGGAAATAAAAGCCTTATAATTTCCCAGCCTCGGACTGTTATTTTCTTGAGAGCTCTTAGTTAACCAGAAGGCTACCAGGCCTATAAGAACCTGGGCCCTGCATTTGAACTAAGCTCCCCCACAAACAAACTTTATTCTTCCATGTCCACCCCCTTTCTGTTGGGTTCCGCCACTACCACCAAGGGGGCGGTGTGACAGGGTCCAAGGGGGGGGGGGGTTCCCGGCATCATCTCAAGTTGCCGCAGCAGATCCTCCATTCTCGAAAGCCAGCCCAGACTGTTGCTCCTGCAGAGAAAAGCCACCATATGCCATGCTCCATGAAGGCAACCCCAGCAAGGACAAAGGAACCCCCAGCACCAGAGAGTCCAATGCCTCCACACTACCACGAGCCAAATCCAGGCACAGCTGTTTCGAAGACCGGTGTGCTTCCGGGGGCGTAAGTTCACTGCTCAAGGGAGACACCAAGCTACCCAGCCCCAAGTGTTCTCCAACCAAGCTTCCGTTCCCTGATACTGGCTGCAGCTCCTGGTGTCGAAGAAAGGAATCCAAAGGCAGGAAACCGGAGTTGAGGTCAGTGCGACTGCCTGGGGTAGTACACCGTGCTTTGCCTTCCTCTTACAACTCATCAGAAACAGAGGTCAGGAGCCTAGATGCCGCATGCCACCATCTTGGAACCCCCTCTATACCATTCTTCAAACTTTGCTAGATCCCTCGTCATGTTATCTACTCCTTCCTGGGTGTCTACTCTATTGCAGATTTTGGTATCATCCGCAAAGAGACAAACCTTCCCTGACAGCTCTTCCACAATATCACTAACAAAGATGTTAAAAAGAATTCGACCAAGAACAGATTCCTGCGCACACCACTGATAACCTCCCTCTCCTCAGAGTGAGCTCCATTTACCTGTACCCTTTGCCACCTCCCATTCAACCAATGGAAGCTGTGCATGTAAATCTTATGCATATTCATTATGGATTTCCTGAATGCCTGACAGGTTGGGTGTGCCCTAAGAACTGGATTGAAAACTACTGATATAGATTTTGGAAGGTAAAACATAATGCTAAAAATTGCAGGGACATGCATTTAGGTGGCAATACCCAACGGAGCAGTACAGTATAGGAGGTAAGTATTTCTGTGCACCAAAGAAGAATAGGATCTGAATGTGATCATATCTGAAGAGCTTAAGGAGAGTCAATAAGAAAATAAGGTGATGGGAAAAGCTGCAAAGATGCTTGGGTGCATTAAAAGAGGAATGACAGCAGAAAAAGGAGGTAATAGTACCCCTGAAAAAGTTTCTGATGAGAACTCATTTGGACTACTGTGTGAAATGCTGGAGGAATCAGTGCAGAAGGTGACTACTAAAATAGTCAACAATCTTTGCCATAAAGCATATCATGACAGACCTAAAGATCTAAACAGCTATACCCTGGAGGAGAGGTGGGAAAGGGGAGATATGAAAGACATGTAAATACCTCCAAAGTATAAATGCATGGGATTCATGCCTTTCTCAATGGAAATAATGTTCTGCAACTAGAGTTTATGAAGGAAAGGTCAGAAATATTCAAAGGAAATATTTTTTTATAGAAAGAGTAGTGGGTGCATGGAACCCAGTAGAGGTGGCAGAGACAAAGACGGTATCATGCCCCAACGCACCAGCATGGGACAACTCCGGATATGGTCTTTATTCCAATGCACTTGGCGGAACAGGGTAAGGCCACAACACCAACAATCACGCCGGTACCTTGGTCAGATCATCATGTGATTGACTTCACGTTGACCCTAAATAACCCCACCCAACACGTGGAAGATGAAAGCATAGTAAAGCATTTTAGATCTTCAACAAAGACTCATTCATAGATGAAATCATTCCATAACTCCAGCAGGAATGCGACATCCTTGACCTAAGCATAGAGAAATGGAACTCCATAATTTCTAATGCAGCATCAGCCCTTATGAGCACAAGTACAGAACCACAAGCATGCAGGAGATCCAACGCCCTCTGGTACTCAAGTGATATCAGAATAGCAAAGCGCACCCTCCGAAGACTGGAGAGAAAATGGAGGCAGAACAAGTCACATAACTACCTGACACAATACAGAGCCAAGCAACTGGAATATAACAATCTGATAAATGAACGTAAACATCAGCACCATACCAACCTAATCATGAAATCTGTCAACAGACCGAGAGAACTCTTTAGTATTGTCCAAAAGCTCACTAAGGACACCACACAGCACTGTACCCACCATCTTGACCCACAGGAATTTGCGGACTATATGAAATCGAAAAACACCACCCAGACATGTTACATCACACCACAGACAGATGACGATGAAATAAAAGAGCAACATCAAACCTGGGAAGACTTCAGCATACCATCAACACATCAAGTAGAGGACATAATAACTGGACTCAACACAACATCCTCACCATCAGACCCATGGCATCACATTCACAAAATCATCAATAATTCACTCCAACAAGGATACATGCGCAATCCCCGAAGCACGCCATGATACGACCGATACTTAAAAGCAACAACCTAAGCCCATCTGAACCAAAATCATACCATCCCATCTCTAGCCTACCATTCCTTGTGAAAATCATTGAAAAGGTAGTACAATGGCAATTTCAGGATCATATTGACATGAATGCCCCACTGGACATCCATCAGCATGGCTTTAAATCCCAGCACGGTGTGGAAACACTACTCACTTCCCTCTTTGACAATCTCCTAAGAGGTATAGATAACATAAAGAACGGATTCCTGCTAGTGTTCATGGACATCTTGGCAGCCTTTGACACAGTATCCCACGCCATATTACTGCAGCGCCTTCAGCAGATAGGATTACGCAAGAATACCCTGAAGTGGTTTACTTCCTCCTTGGAAGATCGAACGCAATAAGTCAAATGCGCCCAAAAGAAATCATTGCAGATCCCCGTCACGCAAGGAATACCACAAGGTTCAGCCCTATCATCAATGCTCTTTAATATTTACATCCAACCCATATGCAACATCATCAAACGCCACAAACTCCATGCTTTGCCTTCCTCTTACAAGGGAAAAGAGGAAAGTAAACTAAAAGGATTCAGCTTTACCAATGTGGTGTTGAATGTATTTAAGATTGGTAGTGCAAGTAAAAATAGAAAGCAAATAATTGCATTTACCTTCACAGATGGAATTAAGAATAAAATTTATTACAGCTACTGTAAATAAATTTCAAAATTTTTTGAAGGATCCAATTGTTACAGCTATTTAAAATCCAATTCAGTAAATATGTGTTAGCACACTATTGCACTTCCAATGTTAAAAGGGATAAACAATAAATATTTCTGGAGTCTACAATACTTTGGCTACATGTATTCTAGAGAGATACAGCTTGCTACTAGTTCTAGGAACTTTCACTTAAATGCAGGTAAGTAAATGTCTTTAAAATTACTTTTCTTTTTTTTTCTTTTAATTTTCTGAATTTCGTTCTCTCCATGACTTTGTTTCTTTTATTCCAGAAACTTTACCCTTTAACAGGAATGTTGGTCAGTATTCAGAGTACTCTGTGTAATTTCTCTTATGTCCTTCCAGATGTATGTGCACTGAGGTACCTCACTCTTCCTTGTTACTTTGTTGAGATGGGGCCCAGTTCTGATCCCGTTGCTCCTGGTCTGGTTCTGCTCCTCTGGTCATGCAGATCCTGTGGTCCAGCGTTGTCCTTCCTTTCCGATAAACTTCTTTTCCTACTTCCTAGCTTTACAACTCAAAAATGGAAAACTCTAACTACAGCTGAGGTTGATTCAGTCTTATTAAAATTAGAGTTCGGACTGAATGTTGTCTGTCTTTACTGTGCCTTTATTTAATAAAATAAAAATCCCTAGCTAAATTTCCCCTCATACCCTGGCCAGAATCAGTCATTCAGTTTCCAAATAATCCTTAACTTCTTGTAAGAAATCAGTTAATAATTTTAGAAATCCGTTTCCAAATAAGAGCAGACAGACAGGAATCCAGGCTTTAAATCTAGATGCGGCTCTCAGCTCTTGTCAGCACTTCAGGCTATTACTGCCTTAACATTTCATTCAATTCCAGCAGTGCACTGCTCAGTCACAGCAGAAAGAGGCTTTTATACCCTTTTTTTCTTTTTTCAAGGAAATCTTCTTTTGGGAAAATTTTAGCTTTAGTTTGAAATATTTCCTGAGCTCAAAAAGTTCAGGATTAACAGAACTCCCTCTAGACCTGAGGTACGATAGAGGGTTTCTTTCCTTTGAGACCTCGGTCTCTTATTTCTCCAACCTGTTTCATAAATTTATCTTATAAAAAGTTTTACAGGTTCACCACCAAAACCCTTCTATACCACCAGGGCTATCAATCCAGTTCCACTGGATCTGTAATTAAAGCTGTCAGCAGACACCTACTTTCAGTTTCTTCTTTCACAGGAAAATCTGACTCACCAATCAATCAGAAAAAATTCTTAAAACTGTTCCTGTGTCAGTTTCTGTCCTTAGCTTCAACAGCTATCTCAGCAATACTTAATCAGAGCTCAACTGGACTTTGTAGAGTGTCTCCAACCATTCTTTTTTTCTCTCCGATGTTCTCTCAAACCAGTTCAACTCAATCCTAACATTTTCCTAACCAAATATAAACTTTTTACCACCAAATTCTCTCTGTCACGTCACACCTCGTGTACACCTTCTCTCTCTTTCTTTTTTCAGCCTCAACTGCCAGATTTCAGATCATCTCACTCACATTCTGTTCTCCCTGTTAAGTGCTCTTCCATTACCAGTATCACAAATAGATCCCTAACACCATCCACAGGGACTCTAAAACCCCCAAATACCAACTTAAAACTATTTTTCTCTATAAGGATGGACCAAGTGTAATTTTTCTGTACTATTCCTTTAAATCTCCACAGTAGTTAAAAATAAAATGACCACACTGCATCAGAAACTGAATCTTCCCACCTGAATTATAGCTCCCTAGAGAGATCCCTACACTTTCTCCATTGTCTACAATGTAACTCTTTGGAGTCGGGACTAGTTTCTACATAAAACCTAACTTTTTATCATTAAAACAGGCTTATTAAAGCCCAAAAACAAAGTATAACTTTTTTAGAACAATTCCAAGCCTTTTAAATTGTTGTTAAACTTCAGGGTGCAAACCCTCCCCACCCCCACCCCCCTCAGGGAAAAAAGATCATTTTTCTGCCACAATAAAGATTTAAAATTAAAATAGAAATATTTTCAGGTTGGACAGAGTTCCTACCCCTGAACCCAAACACCAAAACATTTAAAATCCAACTTTTAAAATTGCCAAAAATTGGCATGTTTTCCAAGAGGCTGCTGTCCCTTTAAGACATCACAGCTTTATAATCAGAAGACCTACACAGGTCTGAAGCCTTATCCAAGGCCTCAAACACTTGAAGACCTGCCAATTGGCCCAATTATATCAAATAAAGGCCAGTTGACCCACAATTAATTTGGGGGGGGGGGGTTGTGCCTCTCTCCACATGCGGAACACTTAATATTTATTTATTTGGGCCATTTCTATGGCCCGTTATTATTTTGGGCTTATTTGGCCTGAGTTTTAAGGCACCCTGCCTTAATTTTTATATATGGGGTCTCATGGTCCCCTTTCCAAGGCCTCCAGCCCCTTAAATAAACGTTTGGGCCATCCAGTGGCCCCCAGTATACTCTTGGGCCTCTCGGGTTCAATTTCCAAGGCCCCCTGCCTAAATTAACAAATTTGGCCTTTGCGGGCCCCATTGGGGTGCTCCAGGCCCCGCTCCCTTTCTTTTTTAGGCCTTTCTGCAGCCCAATATGCCTCCAGGAACCCCCCCCCCCTTGACATCGGAGCCAGCAGCGACCTCCACGGCCCCCACCAATGCCAAAAAGGTAGCCTACATCTTCCCTTCTGATATTGGGGACAGCCGTGAGAACCGCAGCTGCACCCGATGCCAAGAAACCTCCTCCAATCTCCCCCTTCTCTCCCTCCTGACATTGGGAAAGAAACGGCAAGCAACCACAACTCTCCGCGATGACAGAAGGGAGTCCCCAGCTTCCTCTTTAAGCATCAGGGAAAGTCATGAAGCCTGTGACCCTCCCCCCCCCCCCCCCATGCCACCAGGCACTTCCTCTTATAATCGGGGCAGCCAAGAGACCGGCAGTTGCCCCCGACTACAATCGGGCAGCCGCACACCGTGCGGCTGTATCCAATCACAGGCTTAATGGAGTGGAGGAGTGCTCTAGTGGTTGGGGCAAGGTACTTCAGGCCAGAAGGTCAGGGGTTCAAATCCCACTAGAGGACAGCAACCTTGGGCCAGAAGGACTGGGGTTTCTAGTCCCGCAGGTGCTCCTTGTGGTCTTGAGCAAGCCACTTAACCCTCCATAGCCCATGTTCCCTGTAAAATAGTTATCTCCAAGTTATAATGCCCTGTTCAATGTAATTTCAGTTTGTTCAATGTAAACCACACTGATGCAGACTAGCACAGTATATAAGAGAATGTAAATAAAAAATAAAATAATCACACTACCTATCCCTACGTCACCATCTATTTCTTTCTTTCTTTATTCATTCATTCTTATATATCGCGTTTCAGAGGATCAATGCGGTTTACAGAGGGCATAACTTAACATTACATGGAACAGTTTTGTATGCAATGGTAAACAGTTTTACATAGAACAGATATACAAAAATATTTATAACACAGAAAAGTCTAACTATATACAATTATAGAGTTGCTTACATCTGAGGGTATCTTAAGGGGAAATGGGCAGGAATAAGCAGATCATGTAACCTAATCCTCAGGTCAAGTCCCGGAGCACGGCTCACCAGGACCCATGTCCATGGTCTCCCCAGCTTTTTTTCTATTTAAAAAATATATATATATAGCTGCCAGCAATCGGGCAGAGCAGCCCCAAGGACAAATAAAAAAAAAAATCACAGCAGCCATCAGTTGCCTCCGGGATGACCTGTTTATCTCCTCACCTCCCCCCCCCCAACACCCCAAGATCAGGCTGTCTGGGGAAGCCACAGACCACCTAGTCAAGCAAATTTATTTTATTAATTTTTAACTTCTGGTTACACAAACACACATGCCCTCCCCCCACACTCTCATGTACAGACACCTCCCACCACACACATTAACATGCTCATGCACATAAAAACCTCCAATGTTGGTACATGCATAGAGCACACGCATAAACACACACTTGCAAGCCCCAACACTCCCCATGAACACATACACATGCATTCACAGCCCCCTGACAATCCACATGATACACACACATATACCTTCCACATGCCTGTTTCCGCAAGTCTCACACTGTAAGTGTACACTTTTCAGCTTGTTTTATATTTCTTCCCTCTGCTATCCCTCTCAACCTTCAAATGATGAGAGTGAGCAGGTCATGGGCTTCAGTTGTTTGGAGAACACAGTAGTAAAAATAAACCTTTTATAACACTATTTTTTCAAGGCTTCAGATCTAGGAAGCACCATCTCCAGTAATTTCATTAACTGAAACCATCTCCTTCAGTCACCAACAGGGAGAAAGGTCCTGGCCCTACAGTGGTTTACATAATGAATGTACATTCATTAATTTATTATGGAAATCATTATTTTCTCTTTACAAGATCATTTAAATATTTTTGATAATGGTTTTGCATTATATCATTTTGAAATAATAGGAAGATTTTTAGACCTATTTATTTGTTTACACTTGCTGTCCCACTTTTCCAACCCAGATTTATCCATAGGCAACATATTTAGCTATCAAATTTTAAGGCAACAAACACAGAGCTAAATAGGACCCTGATTCTGCTTGCTTTAGGACCAAGCTTTGTTGTCTCTGGGGAAGAAACCTCCTCTCCCTACCACTCTACAGTCCTGCCTATGAGCTCCAACATCTTTAATCCAGCTCTACCACTTCCTGTAAATATAAACCAAAGCAATTACAGTACAGGCATAACATCAACATACTAAATACAATAACAGCAGGGCCAGCTCTACCATTAGGTGAACTAGGCAGCTGCCTTGAACACCGGCCCTCTGCGGAAGCCCACCTTGAACCAAAATTGGGGCTGGCTCTGATTACGTGCACAAGAGTTACATCAAGATTTCTTAGCAGGAGTTCTGTGTGTTCTGCTGTCTTGGTTACCTTACCAATGCCAAATTGTAGAATCATGTCATTCTTCAGAGTCTTCACTGGCTCCCAGTGGTAAAGCATTGCCGTTTTAAGCTGCTTTTGCTTGCGTTCAAAACTAGACATAATTTGGCACCTGAATGCAGGGCCATTGGAAGCATTCAGCAAATTAGGCAACCACTTAAACTACCATAGACTTGAGGGTGGCACTATTTATTTATTTATTTAGCTGTATTTATATCCCGCTTTTCACCGGGTCAAAGCGGTCAATTGGGGGATACATTTAACACGAGGGGATATGAGACACATACGCTAATACTTACAGGGAACAATGGAGGCAATGGAGGGTTAAGTGGTCTTGGGCAATGGAGGGTTAAGTGGCTTGCCCAAGACCATAAGGAGTGCCTACAGGACTAGAAATCCCAGTCCCCCCTTCTTGCACTAGAAGCAAGAACTACTACTAGTACTTATCATTTGTATAGCGCTACAAGGCATACTCATCACTGTGCAGAAACATGTAAGAGACAGTCCCTGCTAAGAACAGCTTACAGTCTAGTCAAGACAGACAACACAACAGTTAGGACAGATGACACAAGAAGTGGGGACTAGGATATGCTTTCACTGATCCATCTCACTGCACTGCAGTCATGGCAGGAGGATCAGATCATCACTTCCTGCTACCTCCCCGCCCCACCTCCCATGTTACATTGCATCTCCACCTCCGGTCGGTGGTCATGGCAGGAACAGACACTGTGGAGGGATCACATTTTTAGCATGCACCACAGATAACAGTAGCACCATGGGACTACACATGTGCTCCTCTTGCAGGACCTTTTGAGTGATGAGAGGAGGATGTTCTTCCAGCAGCTGAGGCACTTCTCCTGTTTTGCTACCCTTTAGCTCCCTGATCCATGGTGCTTAACGTAGAAACTGTCTTTGGGTAGGAGGCAAGGAAAGAGAGAGAGCGATCTTGAATGATGAATGTTGGGGTCACTGGGGGGAGGGGAGGGGAGGAGAGCAGGGGTGTATACTAGGGGAAGGGAAAGAAGAGGGAATCTGGCTGCTTCTATGGCTAGGGGAGGGGCTGTAGAGAGAAAAGGAGGCTAAAAAGAAATGATGGAACATTCCCTGGGCTGGGAGGAGGAAAGAGAGAGGGAGAAATTCTCCTAAGACTGCGATGGGAAAAGGAGGAGAGAGAGAGGCGAGGGAAGTTCCTGGGACGGTATGCAAGACTGTAGTTCACCTACAGTACTTAATACTCTTCTGCTGACTCTGCCTGAATGTCGGGGGAAAAGTCTGATTTTGTCTGTTTCATGATATTCTTTGTGTTCAGTCTAGGAGAGACTTTAATTGTCTCTTCCATTTTACAAGCAAGGCTTACGGTAAAACAAAACAGGCATTCTCAGTGGTGGCTCTTAAGAGTTTGGAACCTGCTGTCAAGATACTTGATTTGGTAACCTTTCATAAGGCTCTTAAATATTGGCTTTTATAGAGGTTAAAGTGCAGGCTAATTGTTGTTTGAGTCTATTTGCCCTGTTTAGATCTGGAGATTGTGATTCTTTTCAGACACTGACCATTCTTGATTGGTGCCTTCATTCAGGATACATGTACAATAAACTGTGGGGGGGGGAGGTGTTCATGCTTTTTTATGAGTTTTTATAATATTGCATATCAGGGCTTGACAAAGCCCAGGCACCAGGTTGCCATAGTGACCAGAAATTTATACCTGGTGCATGGGATTTGCTCCCTCCCCCCCTCCCCAACCACAGGCAGACAAGCCTTCTGTCTGTCCACAGGAGATCCAACCTCCCACACAGGGCTGGTGCTACACTGTAAGTCAGATAAGCACATCAGGAGGGTGCCAGTGGCAGGTGGGCGCAGTCACTAGCTGCCCGCCACCCACCGCTTCAAAAGTGAAAACAGCCACGGGAACATTTCTAAGTTCCCGCGGCTCTGTTATCTTTCACACTGCTGGACCGTGGCATTTGCAGCAGTAACAAGCATTTCCTGTTTCTCGTAAGAAACAAAATGTTATTATTGTTTTTAGAAACTCCGCGACCCAGCAGTTTAAAAGATAGCAGAGCCGCAGGAACAGAAAAATGTTCCCGTGGCTGCTTTCTTTTTTGAAAGACAAATCGGAGCAGAAACTGGGGGAGGGGGGGTGGACGGGAGCAGACATGGGGGGACTACAAGAGAGCAGACATGGGGGAGCTGGAAGGGAGCAGACACTTGGGGATGGGGCTGGAAGGTGGCTGGGTAATAGGAGGGGGGTTGGAAGAGAACTGACAGGGGGGAAGATGGGGGCTAGAAGGGAGCTCATGGGGGGTGTTTGTAAGGGAGTGGAAAAGAGGGGAAGGAGGAGGCTGGAGGGAAGGTGGGGGCTTGAAGGGAGTTGACACCCAGTGATGGCACTGGAAGGCAGATGGATAGAGGAGAGGATAACTGGAAGGGAACTGACATGGGAGGAGGCAATGACACTGGAAGTTCATTGTTAACTAGGATGGTATATGGACTGGACGATGGAGAAGGAGGGGGACTAGAAGGGAATAGACACCAGTGGCGGAGCTGGAAATGCAAGGGTGTGGACACTGGAAGGTACTGGGAGGGGAGGCTGTAAAGGGGGCTGATACTGGAGAGGGTACTGGGACTGGAAAAAGGCAAATGGAAGAAAATGAAGAAAGCAAAACGAGAGACAAGAAATGGCAGATGGACTATAGACCATAGAACAAGAGCTAAGAGAAGACAGAGGAAAACAGAAGCCTCAGATCGGGACCAGCATGATCAAAAATCAGACGACAAAGGTAGAAAAAATCATTTTATTTTTTATTTATTTATTTAGAGTCTCTCTTATACCGTGCTATTCAACATCAGTGCAGTTTACATGAACATAAAACTTACACATTGCAGTGGCTGATCTGTGTTTACAAAGAACAGATACTAAAACTTGGATAACCTGGGGAAACTATTTACATCTAGGCGTTACGACAAGTTGTATCTCGAAAGTCATAGTCATGGGTGTCTTGTAGGGAAGGATGCATTTGTACTACTTGGGCTAGATAGTGGATGGGGCTATTGTGGCACTGTCTACCGGGTAGTACTTGAGGAAGAGGTGGTGCTTCAATGCCTTCCTAAATTGGGCTAGGTCAGGAATTTTTAATTTAGGGATTGGACTTGGCGCTATCTTTATATTTCAAACAGAATGAAGAGCAGCATCTGTTATCTGGTGTGGCACCATATGCGGAGTCTGGCTTCTTTAATTTTTGTCTACATATTTTTATTTTAGGTTGTGATCACTTATTCTGTACTTGGTGAGGGTCTGTGTTTCTGAGTGTGTGACCAAGGCCAGGGGTTCTGTTAACATGGAGTTTGGAGTTTGCACATAGGGATCTGTACTGTAGTAATTTGACTTGTACAGCTTTTCAAATAGGAGTATGGATGTTTTGGGGCCCTTTGCAGTATTTGTAGTGCTGCTTTTTCTGGTTAGGCCCCTTATTTATACGTTTTGGAAGTGTATGCTGGTATGGTATGGTAGATTTCACTCTGTAGATTTTCAGTGACTTTTGCAGTGTTTTATATTAGTTCACAATATGCCTGGCACTGGAGAATGTTTATGTTGTTGTTAGTGAGATGACTAGAATCAGATTTTTTTTTTGGACCATCACAGCCTGTTTGTATGATGCTAAGTATTAACTGCTAAGTATTTTTATTTTGGCTATGCATTTGCTCTTTTGCTGCAATTTTCTTACAACACTGGATTTGAAGAAGAAATACTAATATCACTTGAAAAGAGTTCACAAAGCAGTTTTGGGAAAAAAGGAGAGTAGGGTGCAGCCAACATTAATAATAATGAGGGAGGGGGCCAATTTATGGGTTGTAGGGGGGCGCTAGAAACCCTAGCACCGGCCCTGCTCCCACAGGTAGAACAGGATCAGGGGTTAGATGCAGCAGACAGCCCACGAGGATCCAATCTGCGGCTTCCCTGCTGTATCTAACCCCCAGTCATAGCAAAGATCCGTCCTGTTCTGTCCACGGGAGAACAGATCCTCATGGCAGAACAGGAGAGGAAACCCAGCAGACAGCCGGAGATCAGAGCTTTCATTTAAAAAAAGAAAAGACTGGGAGAGAGGAAGAAAAAGTTAAAAGGGCAGTGCCATTAAAAACACAGTACAGATAGTGGTTGAATTGAGAATAGGAGGTAGATATGCAGGGGATAAGAAGAAGGGGAACAGAGAGTGGGGAGGGGTTGAAGTGGGGATGGAAGAATGCAAGGTGGAGGTTAAAAGGATAAATGCATGGGAACAAAAATGACAATCTGTATATACCAGGGGTGGCCAACTCCGGTCCTGATGCACCAATCCAGCCTCGTTTTTATGATATCCCTAATGAATATTCATGAGATATTTGCATCCACTGCCTCCCGTTGTATACAAATATATCCATGAATATTCATTAGGTACATCATGAAAACCATGCTGGATTGTGGTGCACCAGAACTGGAGTTGGCCACCCCTGGTATATGCCAAAGGGTACATTCACCCCTTCCAGAAAATACATGAAAGCACCTCAACCCCATACCATACCCACATACATGCACCCCATCCCTACACTATACACACCAACACACGCACTCCACCATTCCATGACAGTTGCACACAGAGGCACCACCTATGCACACATTCACACACACACACACACATATATATCTCATCTCTGCACCACACATCACATGCGCACACACAGGCAACTCACCTCTGTGCCACACACAAAGGCTTCCCAGCTCTGCAGCACACACACAAATGCACCACATCCCACACACAGACAGGCACACCACTGTTGTACCACACACCCACAGAGACACTTGCTATCTGAAACTATAACTATTGTTATCTAAACATGATGCAGAACATGAGATCAGCCCAAGAGAGCCAGAGGAGGGGGGGGGGATGTGGAGGTCACAAGCACTGGCTCCCAAAGGTTTGCCCTGGGTCCTAAATCTGCACACAATTCCTCAAGGCCTGCTGTACAGAGCCGGCCCATCCACTAGGCAGCCACCTAGGGTGGCAGATCTCTGGGCGGCAGGCCATGTGCTTTGGCATACATGGCCTGCCATCCCCCCACCACACGCTGAGCCATGCTATCCTTCCCCCACCCACTGTGCTGAGCCGCAATGTGTTGCCACTAATTCTGACAGCAGGGGGGGAATGGCTAGGCTCGACAGCAGGCCATGTGCTTCAGCACACATGGTCTGCCACTTCTGAACCCCCTAAGTTATGTTGAAGGGGGATCAGAAGTAGCAGGCCATGTATGAAAAAGTACATGGCCTGAAACCAAGCCGAGCCATGCCCCTTCTCAACCCCACCACCGGAACTGGCAGTAGGGCAGTTTAGCATGGGGTGGCGCAGCTGATTACATGGGCAGTGGCATGGCTTGGGGGGCAGCACAGCCAGGGCTTCCTAGGATGGCAGAAACCCCTGGGCCGGCCCTACTGCTGTATATTGTATTTTTATGATGTTCTTATGATATTGTATATTTTTTAATTTCTATCTTGCTTTGGGTAACTGGAAGAGCAATCTTTAAATACAATGAGGAGGTTCTTTTAGAAGCCCTATTTGCGAAGGTGTGCAGCTGTAAAACTGGAGGGCATAAAATGAAACTGCAAGGAGATAAACATAAAAGCAATGTCAGGAAATACTTTTTCATTGAAAGGGTGGTGGATGCTTGGAAGGCCCTCCCAATGGAAGTGTTGGTGGCAAATACAGTGACTGAATTCAAAATGGTATTGGACAGAAAAGTGGATCCCTTTATAGCAAGAGGATAAACTCAAAATAAACTTGACTGCTATACTTCAATAAAAAGAGGGGTGTGACCTGCACAGAGCAGCGGGTGCAACCCTAAACAAAGACATAGAGGGGGGTTACCTGCACGGAGAGGTGGATGCAACACTAAACAAAGGCATAGAAGGGGGGGGGGGGGGTGACTTGCACCTCCTCTAGCCATTTTACTGGGCAAACTAGATGGACCTACTGGTCTTTATCTGCTGTAATATACTATGTTGCTATGATATGAATGACTTGTTCTCCGTGAGTAACAGTGCAACGCATATTATAGAAAGACAGAAACATATTTCATCTGAGCAGTTTATCTGATCTGAAAAACGATGGCAGATAAATACCATATGGCCTATCCAAATACTAAGCTCTACAATCAGCAGACTAAAATATATATTTTTTTCTTTCAAATAAATAAATCATCTTTTTTTAAACTTATTTACTTTTGCATATAGACTGTATGCCTATATGCTCTGTACAGTTTATGATTCATATTCATTATGTTCTTTCCTTTATAGTGCAGCATTTTCCAATAAGGTTAGTACATGAGGCTCCCTGACTCTTCCCCCAATATATGATCCCTCCTCACCTTCTCAGGAGACCTCTTGAAGGCACAGCCTCAAGAAAACCTATTCTGTTTACTTCCAACACCCTGCAACTCTCAGCAAGTCTGAGCTGTGCAGTGCCTGAACTCCTGTGCTATTCTCAAAAATCACTGCAGGAATTCTGGTGCCATTCAGCTTAAGAGCATAAGAACATAAGAATTACCATAATGTGTCAGACCAAAGATCCATCTAGCCCAGTATACGTTTTCCAAGAGTGGCCAATCCAGGTCACAAGTACCTGACAGGATCCCAAAAAGTAGCAAGATTCTAATTCTAACATGCGCTTTTATACCGCTACAGTCCCAAACTTTGTGGTTCAGTGAAGTTTACAATAAGAAAAAAAATCATTTCAACATTAAAAACAGAACAGAATAAAATTAATTAATAAATTTAGGAAATCAAATTAGGAATCAAATATTCAAAACAAAAAGTCTTGAAGGACTACCAAAAGGGACTGCTACAATGAAATAGATCTACACCTGTGAGTATTAATCTTCTGAAATAAACTCTAAATCTTGGGGGAAAGGGGGAATTCTTTGGGTTAAAACTGATAGATCTATGTATTTTTAGAATTCAGTGTTTTTGCTGATTTGGTCAGGTCTTAGTACCACCAGAGAGTTTTGTATTTAAGTCAATACAGAGTATAGCTTAACAGAGAAAATAAATTAAGAGTCAATTGACTCTGAAAATTGTTTCTAGAGAGCTTTTCATTTCAATCAGATCAGAGTAGCTGGAACATAGAAAGTTTAAATAGAGTAAATAGTTACTGAAATAAAGTTGTTTCTAGAGAGCTCATTATCCTAAATCAAATCAGAGCATAGCTTAACATACAGGTAGAATAGTCCTGACTAAAAAGAAATACATTGTTTCTAGTGACCTTTACAAAGAGGCCTTCCAGTTAGGAAGCAAAAGATCTGTGAAGTGTCTTAAATAGCTATTAAAGACAAGTGACAAATCAAAGGGGCAATTTAAAAGGCCCCTTCTATCAAACCAAGGACTGTGTGACTCACCCAGGAAATTGGTAAGCCTTTACCTTAGAAGCAAGCCTTCTTTTAATAGGGCTTCTTTCCCTCCCTCCCCAACTCCCACCACCCACCCCTGGGATAATTATTATAGCTTTATTATGCTCTTAACCTCTTAAAGGGAAGGAGGTGGTGCCCATATTCACTCTCAGGTTCAGCTCCTTAGCCTCAACAGGCATGCCTTAAGGACCTGAGATTAATTAATCTTGAGTTGAACAAAGTCCATTAAATGAATTAGATATAGTTTATTAGTGTAAGTATCCCCAGCACATCTACGTACATAAACACAACCTTAAAACTAAGATGCAGACAGCAGTCCAGGAGCAAGATGAAGGCTTTCCAGTCTTTTGCATTGAGTGTCACATGTATGATTTTCTTCCAGTTGGCAAGAGGCCTTAGGTGTGCACTGGATGCAAGGAGCTCTTTGCTCTCAGGGAATGAGTCCAATCTCTGGAGGCTAGAATAGAAGACTTGGAGGATATAAGGAAGACAAAGAAGTACATAGATGAGATCTATAGGGAGTAGTACTGAAGTCCCATCTCCAGTCTGGCAGCATCCCAGTTGCCAAGGAGAAGAGAGAGGTCACATGATAGGAGAGCATCAACCCTGGTGTGGCAGAAAGTGATCCTGTAGCTAGAATCTGTCCTCCAGGTGATTGTAAAACCCTCTCACAATGAGGAGGTTTCTCCAAGGCTATGTGCCCATGAGGACAGAGTTAGGACAGCCATTATAGTTGGTTGATTCGATCATTAGGCATATAGATATCTGGGTGGCTGGTGGACGAGAGGATCGCCTGGTAACATGCCTGCCTGGTGAAAGGTAGCAAACCTCATGCTTGACTTAGACAAGGTCTTAGATAGTGCTGGGGAGGAGTCTACTGTCTTGGTACATTTTGGTACCAATGACATAGGAAAGTGTGGTAGGGAGTTTCTGGAGGCCAAATTTAGACTTTTAGTCTAGGAAGTTGAAATCTAGAATTCTAGGGTAGAATTCTCTGAAATGGTTTCCGTTCCACGCACAGGACCCAAAAGGCAGGCAGAGCTCCGGAGTCTCAATGTGTGGATGAGACAATGGTGCAAGGATGAGGATTTTGAATTTGTTAGGAACCGGACAACATTCTGGGGAAAGAAGGGCCTTTTCCAAAGGAATGGGCTCAACCTTAAATAGGATGGAACCAGGCTGCTGGCATTAATCTTTAAAAAGGAGATACAACAGCTTTTAAACTAGAGAATTAGGGGAAATCCAAAAGTTGCCTCAAGAGCGCATGGTTCGGAAGGATGTATCCTTGAAAGATACTAGCAAAGGACTGAAGTTAGGGCATATCAACAGAGAGGTTCCAATAAAGACAAAAGTAACCCAAATGCCCTCAAGTACAGAGCATACAGAACTTAAGGATTCCAAATTTCCCCTGCCATACCGGTAACCAGATTAATATGAATAAAATACAGCCTCTAAAATGCTCATATGCAAATGCTAGAAGTCTAAAAAATAAGATGGGAGAGTTAGAATATGTAGTACTAATTGAGAAGTTAGATATAATTGTATCTCAGAGACATGATGGAAGGAGGACAACCAGTGGGACAATGTGATACCTGGGTACAAATTATATCGCAATGATGGAGTAGATCAACTTGGTGGGAGGGTAGCGTTCTATGTTAGAGAGGGCATTCAGTCACACAGAATTAAAGTGTTGCAAGAAACAAAATACACTGTAGTATCTCTATGGATTGAAATTCCATGTAAAAAGGGGAAGGCAATGGCATTGGGGTTGTACTATCGACCACCTGGTCAGAATGAACAAATGGATGATGAAATGCTCAAAGAAATCAGGGAAGCTATCAATATTTACAGCACAGTAAAAATAATGGGTGATTTCAATTACCCTGGTATCGAATGGGTCAGTGTCACAGCAGGACATGCTAGGGAGATAACGTTTCTAGATGAAATAAATGACTGCTACTTGGAGCAGCTGGTTCATGAAGTGAATAGAGGGGACGCTATTTTGGGACTTAGTCCTTGGTGAACAGAGGATCTGGTGCAAGAGATTAGGATGTTAGGGTCACTTGGCAATAGTGATCATAACATGATTGCGTTTGATTTAATAAATGGAGAAAGGACGGCAAGGAAATCCACAGTACTATCTTTTAACTTTCAAAAGGGAAACTATTATAAAATAAGGAAAACAATTAAGGAAAAAACTAAAAGGAACAGCTGCAAAAGTTAAATATTTACATCAATCATGGGTGTTGTTTAAAAATACTAATCTTGGAAAACCATACCAGCTGTATTTCACACTTTAAGGAAAGTGGAGGGAAGTCTAAAAAACTGTCCGCATGGTTTAAAGGTGAGGTCAGAGAGGCTGTTGCCAAAAAAGCATCTTTCAGGAAATGTAAAAAGGCGCCAAATGACAAAAACTGGAAATAAGATAAGCACTGGCAAGTTTAAATATAAACCATTGATAAGGCAAAAAAAAGAAAGAATTTGAAAAAAACCTATGAGAGTGTTCGGTTGGACCATTGGATGATGATAGGGTAAAAGGGGCACTAAGAGGGGAAAAGGCCATAGCAGAGAGACTGAAGGAATTCTTTGCTTCAGTCTTTACTGAAGAAGATGTAGGGAAGTATCCCATGACTGAATGGTATTTAAGCTTATGCAGCAGAAGAATTGAAAAACATATCGAAGCTGTGAATAAACAGATAAAGGTGAATCTGTTGATATAGTGTATCTGGATTTTCAGAAAGCCTTTGATAAGCTCCCCTCATGAGAGACTCTTGGCAAAATAAGAAAGTCCTGGGATAGGAGGCAGTGTACTATTGTGGATCAGGAACTACTTAAAAGATAGAAAACAGAGGGTAGGGCTAAATGGCCAATTTTCCCAATGGAGAAAGGTGAATAGTAGAGTACCCCAGGGATCTGTGCTGGGTCCATTGCTTTTTAACATATTCATAAATGACCTGGAAATGGGAATTGTGAGGTAATCAAATTTGCAGATGACACAAAATTATTCAAAGTTGTTAAAACCCAAGAGGATTGTGAAAAATTGCAAGAGGACCTTAACAAATTAGAAGACTGGACATTTGAAAGGCAAATAAAATTTAATGTAGATAAGTACAAAGTTATGCACCTTGGAAAGAACAACCCAAACTATGGTTACACGATGCAAGGTTCCCACTTTAGGAACCACCATCCAGAAGAAAAGATTTAGCTTGAAAACTCTTCTGCCCAGTGTGCAAGGTTATGGCCGAGAAAGCAAAATAGAATGCTTGAGTCATCATAAGGATTGAAGGGATGGAATGAAAGGAAACACAGGGATATTATAATATCTTTGTATTGTGCCATGGTGTGACCACACCTTGAATATTGTGTGCAATTCTGGTCACCGTATCTTAAAAAGAATATAGCAGAATTGGAAAAAAGGTACCAGAGGAATGATGCGACCCAAAAATGGTAAAGGGGATGGAAGGATACTTGCTATATGGATCGAGGCTAGAAAGGTTAGGGCTCATAAGCACATAACATAAGCTTATGCCATACTGGGTCCGACCAAGCGTCCATCAAGCCCAGTATTCCTGTTTCCAACAGTGGCCAAATCTAGGTCATATGTACCTAGCAGTTTCCCCAAGGGACACAGGTTCCACAATGCTTGTATTGGTTCAAAAGCATTGATATCCATTGGGTCCCTTATTAATAAAAGGTTTATGGACCTTCCTCCAGAATATTGTCCGAAACAAAGTTTTTTAAACCCAGATACACTAACAGCCTTTACTACATCCTCCCGTAACAAATTCAGAGAGGTATTGATTAACATCGTTAAATATTTTTCTTTTATTAGTTCTTAAAATAGTTTACCATGATAGCTGCATTGCATGTCCCATAGTCTTTGCTATATTTTCTGATAAGGTAAATGCAATCGATCTACGTTACTCGTTCCACTCGTTCATAACAAGTTTATAGACTTCTAATCATATCTCCCCTCAGCCAGCTCTACTCTTTCAAGGTTTAAAGAGCCTAAACTTCTTTAGCCTTTTCTTAATAGGAGTATACTTCCATCACCTTACCATTTTAGTGGCCTCTTCTCTGAACCTTTTCTAAAAATCGCACTAGTATACCTTTTTTAAGATACGGGCGACCAGAATTGCCACAAAATATTCAAGGTAGCGGTATCACCATGGAACGATTTTATTATAGAGGCATTAATTAATATCTTTTGATTTGGATTTTCCAGTCCTTTCCATATCATACCCTAGGCATTTCTATAGTTGCTCTCTGGGCCGCTGCTGCCCCACTGGGCCGAGGGTTTAACATCGGTATCCCACAATGACCGCCTAAATCTGTTTTCCATGGGGTGGTAGTTCCTAATGTGGAACCTTCCCATCATGTTAACCATTAGTTTGGGGTGTTCTTCCCTAGGTGCTATAAACTCTTGCACTTGTCCACATTAAATTTCATCTGCCATTTTGATGCCCCCATGTCTTCCAATTTATCAAGATCCATCATGCAATTTTTACAACAATACTCTTGGGTTTTAACACAACTTTAAAATAGTTTTGGTGTCATCTGCAAATTTGATAACCTCCACTCGTGGTTTTCGACTTTCCAGGTCATTTAATGAATAGGGTCAATAAAGCAGCGGACCCAGACACAAATCCCTGGGGTTACACCACCTTATTCACCTTTCTTCCTTTGGGAAAAAGTGTCCATTTAGACATGACCCTCTGCTTTCTATATCTTAACCAGTTCCTGATCCACATATAGTACACTGACTTCCTATCCCGATGACTCTTTCGTTTTTGCCTAAAAAAGTCTCTCATGAGGCGTAGCCTTGTCAAAGGCTTTCTGAAAGTCCAGAAACACAATATCAACCGGAATCACCTTTGTCCACCTGATGATTCAATCCTTCACACAAACATAACAGATTAGGTAAGCAAAAGATCTTCCGTGTCTAAATGCAGGTGGGCGTGTCTCCCATTAGGACATGACTATCTGCATGCTGAGTAATGTTATTCTTTATGATTGTCTTCAAACCATTTTTCGGGTACTGACGTCAGGCTCACCAGTCTGTAGTTTTACCCGGATCACCCTGGAACCCTTTTTAACAAAATGGGTGTTACATTGGCGATCCTTCATATCTGTAACGTAGTAGAGATGATTTTAATGATAGTTCACAGAGTACTAATAAGCAGGTCTGCAATCTCATATTTCAGTTCCCTTTCAAAACCGTTGGATGTATACCATCCCGGCCCAGGTGATTTGCTACTCTTCAGTTTATCTAATAGTTTGTTAATACATCTTCCCGATGTAGAGCTATTGCCTTCAGTTCGTCCGACCCTATGAAATACAATTTCAGTCAGTGGTAACATCCCTACATCGTCCTCAGTAAGCACCGAAGCAAAGGATATTTGGTAATTCATTCAAGTCTATCCGCTATCGCCTTGTCAGCTCTTGTTGCTCCTCAGTTAACCCCTTTATCACCTAATGGACCAAAACTGACTCTCTCACAGGTTTTTTGCTATACGGAATGTACTTGCAAAGGTCTTTACTTTGGCATTTTTGCTTCCGCAGCAAGCTTCTTCTCAAATTCTCCCTTTGCCTGCCTTATCAATGCCTTGCATTTGACTTGCCAGTGCTTGTGCTGTTTCCAGGTTTCGTCGTTTGGCTCGTTTTACCATTTCCTGGAAAGATGCTTTTTTGGCAACAACAGACTCTCTGACCTCACCTTTAAACCATGCTGGCAGGTTTTTGGACTTGCTTCCAACTTTTCTTAAGGAACGCATGGAATACAGTTGGTCTGGGCTTCCGAAGATAGATATTGGTCAACAACAGCCAAGCCTGACTGTACGTCTTTAAACTTTGCAACTGATCCTTGTAGTTTTTTCTTAACTGTTTTCCTCATTTTATCATAGTCTCCATTTTGAAAGTTAAAAGCTAGTACTGTGGATTTCCTTACTATCCCTCCTCCGTCTAATTAAATCAAAGGCAATCATGCTCTGATCACTATTGCCAAGTGGCGCCCAACAACCTTATCTCTTGCACTAGATATGGTTTTCCACTAAGGAACTAGGGTCTAATATGGCTTCCCCTCTGGTCGGTTCATGAACGCAGCGGCTACAAAGAAGCAGTCATTTATTTCATCTCGGAATCTTTATCTCCCTAGGCATGTCCTGAAGGTGACACGTACCCAGTCGAGACCGGGGTAGGTGAAATCACCCAATTATTATTACTGCGCTGTCACTTTTGTTAGCTTCCTTGATTTCTTTGAACATTGAATCATCCATTTGGTCATTCTGGCCCAGGCGCGTGTCGATAGTACACCCCCACTGCCATCGCCTTCCCCTTTTCACATGGGAATTCAATCCATATTGAGTTTACAGCCGATTTTGTTTCCTGCAAAACTTTAATCCTTTCTGACTCAATGCCCTCTGTAAAGATAGAGCAAACCCCTCCACCCTCCACACTTGCTCAGCTCTATCATTATTGATATAGGTTGTACCCAGGTATCACGTGTCCCCCTGGTT
>CM066034.1:602247921-602472688 GCA_033557465.1 Ichthyophis bannanicus
GTGGTAATGAGCTGAACAGACGTGTGGTGTTCAGCTCCAGGTCCTTTCCCCGAACAACGGCAAACCTATCTGACAGAATTGGGTAAATAATCTCTCTCCCGCGGTGTCTTAGTGAGGGGAGACCGAGAGTGCCGGCAAGTGCTTCTTCGAGTCTTGGGGGACCTAGATGGCTGCTAAAACACAACGGAGGGAGAAGCCCAGAGCCTCGGAAGCTAAGATGGCTGACGGGGCACCACGGAGCCCGGCCGCGGATCACGACTCACTGATGGTGGCGGAGGTCAGTACGGCGGTCGTGCGAGCGCTGGATGCCCGCTTCACCGAATTGATGGAGCAAATCCAGGGGGTAAACCAAAATATCTCCGAGTTTATCCGGCCGTATGGAACAAGTAGAGACCAGAGTCTCTGCCCTGGAAGACATACAACATTCCCTGTCGGCGAGAGTACAGGCCCTGGAGACCAAAGTTAAACAACAGGCCGACAAGATGGAAGATCTAGAGAACCGCGGCAGAAGAAAGAACCTCCGTTTCATCGGAATTGCAGAAAGCGTGACTGACAGTGCTCTCCGCGGTTATCTGCTTAAATGGTTTGAGGACAATCTGAGTGGCAAGGTGAGTGGCCCTATCAAAATGGAAAGAGTCCAATCGCTTGGGCCCCAAACGAGACCAGGACAGCCGGCCACGTGCTGTCATAGCTCGCTTCCATGACTTCAGCCAAAAAGAAGAAATATTGCGAGCTGCTCGGGCCCGTCGGAGGCCGGCAGATGGCACAGACCATATTCTGATCTTCCAAGATTACTCTCAGTTGGTCAGTCAACAGCGACAGGCGTTTACCCCAATTTGTGCTCAGCTGGTGAACCAGGGCATCCGCTTTTCCCTACTATATCCAGCAAAGCTGCGAGTGGAGCATCAGGGCCGGACTCAAATGCTGCTGACCCCTACAGATGCGCAGGCCTTTCTGGGTCGCTTGCCTACACCAGCAGACTCTGCCCCTTGAGGGTGATGGACATTGCGGTTGCGGTGGCCTCTGCGGCCGGCGCGGGGGATGGGAGAGGGCCCGACGCAGCTTACTTGTGCTCTCTGCATGGGGACTTTTATCTCCTGCCCTGCCTTGTTTAGTGTCTGCCTTTATGGGTGGCCTGACAGAGACCTCTTAGGGGAAAAACGGTCTGTTATACAATGATTTGGAGGGGGGCAATAATATGTCCTTTTTGTAACTTCCCTGTGGGTGCAATCTCAGGGTCGACTTCAGGGAGATGGTCTTGGGGGATCCAGGCCTCCCTCCTCATCCCCCGGGCCGTGTCGGGGGGCCTCCGCGCCCTGCACTGGTGGGCGTGGGGACCTTGCGAACATCGTCGGCCTGAACAGCACTGACCGGCCTCTGTTTTCTTGCTAACATACTACAGGAATAGCTGCCAGAGTGATTTTCCCTGCGACTGGACCCAGGCGTCCGTGGGTTAGACCCTTGGTGGGACTTTTGGCCTGCCTTCCCAGACCGGGGTCCGTGGATTCCCAGGCAGAGTTGTTGGCCTGTCCTCTCCCTCTCCCCTCCTTTCCCTGTGGAGGCATTTACGGTTATGTTAATCCTGCCCGGGGGCTGAGGGGGGTTGAGACGTCCTGATTAACGCGGCTTGGGCGCTCTCTCGCTCCACGGGTTGGATGTCTGCTTCAGAGCTTCTTTATTTCTTCATTTATTTTATTTCTTTATTTAATTTCTTTTTCTCTCTTTCTTTTTCAAGGGAGCGAGTGGATGAGTACGGGAGATGTTCATTTGGGTCCTGTGAGGGTGCCTGGGATCTTAGATTGGGCCGTGTGAGGGGTGCCGGAGCATATTCGGTCCACCCGCCTTTTTCTTCTTCTTTCTTTGGCTTTTTTTGTTTTCTCAGGGACCGGAGAGCAGTGGTGGGAGGGAGGAGGGGTTGGTAGGATGCATGGTGTATGACTGGGGGTGAGTGTATGATTATGGGGGTTAGGGCCCAGAGGAGCATCTGGTGGGGGGGCTAATTAGGCTGGGGACGGGAGGGTTCGGGGACATTGCACTTGCTGGGCTGGGTGCGAGTGGACGCGCGTGCTCCTCGTTGATACGGGCGCGCTCCTTGTTGTGTGGGCGCGCTCCTCATTGAGGGGGCGCGCTGGCCTTGCAGCGCAGCACATAGAGGTTGCGGCACAGATCTGCTGGTTACATTCTGCAGCTGTCATACACTGTATCGGCTCAGCTGGCAATTGTTTGGGATTCCCCCTTCACTGAGTAACCATTTCCTTTCCGTCGCTTGCTCGAAGGTGGGGTGAGATACATGCTGTTCTGTAACAGGTGGCCGCCTTCCCTAGTATAGCAATGTGAAAAGTGTTGTGTGTGGTACTAGTGTCCCTCCTTCTCCCCCCCCCCCTTTTTTTTTTTTTTTTTCTTTTCCCTCCTCTGGGCACGTAGCCTCACCATATTATCATAATGTGCAGGATGGGGATTTAGAACTAAGGGGATGGCCTGAAATACCACGAGAGGAGGTTAGTCTATGATTAGACTGGGTGGAGTGGATAGTGAGGGGCAGAGGGGGGGTTTAGAGGGGGGAGTTTTTAGATGGGGGGTGGGTGGGGGGGCGTTTGGGGAGAATTGTCGCAGTCTGCAGTCCCTAACCACGCCAGGTTGTCCTTCTGGCATATTAGATGACGGGGGGCCCTGGGCTGGGGGGGTTCCCTCTACCTTTGGTGGCTTAGGTGGGTATTCATACTGTAATGGCCCTAAGACCGTAGAGATACCCTGAAGGTATTTTCCTGGAATATCTGTGGTTTGGGCACTCCTATCAAGAGATATAAAATATTGAAAGCCTTGGCTAGGCACCATTGTGACATTGCGCTACTCCAGGAAACCCATCAGACTACGGAAGAGCATGCCAAACTCTGCAGAGAATGGGTGGGTCAGGTCTGGGGGTCGCCCGCCTTGGGTAAAAAAGGCGGGGTGGCCATATTGGTGCATAAACGAATGCGTTTTACGCTGCTACGGCAAGTAGTCGACCCACAGGGTAGGTATTTGCTGTTACATGGTCTGCTGGAAGATCGGGAGATTATTACAGGTAACATCTATGGCCCCAATACGAGTGATCCATCATTTTTCGGCCGGTTAGCAGCTAAGGTTGAACAACTCCCTGATGTGCCACTTCTCCTGGGGGGGGACTTTAATGGGGTACTCGACGTGGATTTGGATACTTCGTCTGGTGGCGGCACTCGGGAACGGAGGTCCCTTGCTCGGTTGTTGCAGGGCCTTCAGACCCGGTTGGGGCTAGTCGATCCGTGGAGATTGTTGCACCCCTTAGAAAAGGATTTCACCCACATGTCACGAGCGCATGGCACAAGTGCGCGTATTGATTATCTCCTGCTCTCCGCGAGCCAATTCGCCGGTGTGGGGGACGCTCAGATCGGTCCGCTTGAAATCTCAGACCATGCTCCGATTTGGTTGGAGTTGCAGTGGGGGGGTGTAGCGGGCCTTGCGCGTGTATGGCGCTTTCCTATTGAATATTACAAAGATACCCATTTCCAACACTTTTTGCGCCACCGTTGGCAGGAATTTGAGGAGAATCACCAAGTCCACCGGGGGGACCCAGAGTTGGTGTGGGAAACGGCTAAGGTGGTCTTGCGGGGCGAGATAATTAGTTATGTCGCCCGGAAGCGGAGAATGTTGGCGGACCATATCATCCGCCTGGAGAAGCAAGTCGTGCGCGCCCGCAGGCTTTGGGGGACTTCCCCCACGCCCTTTAATAGAAAGCGGCTGTGGGAGCTGCAGGTTGCGTTGAACGAATTGTTGCACCAGCGGGCTAAGAAATCTCTCATGTATTATAAGTACAGGCTACATTGCTTTGGCGATAAACCTGGGGCCTTGCTGGGACGGTGTTTGCGGGGACCGCGTGGTGGGCGGTTTGTGGCCGCTCTCCGTGACGAGCGGGGTCGACTCCAGAACCAGAAAGAGGCGATAAAGTAAGGTTTTCCGCAATTTTTTCCAGCGACTATACACAGCGGAGGGGTCCTCACCCTCTAGGATGGAAACTTATTTGCAGGGCGTGGAGTTACCGCAAGTCACGGCGGCACAGAGTGAGCTATTGGGACGGCCCATAACTCTCGGAGAGATTCAGCAGGTTGTCTCGTCCAATAGTTGTTATAAAGCACCCGGGCCCGATGGATATGGGGCGGAATTTTATAAAATCCTTTCTGATTGGGTGGGCCCCGTATTGGTGGACACCTATCAGAGCCGAACGGAGCGGGGAACTAGGAAATGGGGGGACAACCAGGCGTACATTACGCTGATCCCTAAACCGGGTAAGGACTTGTCTCAGGCGGCTTCGTAACCGGCCGATTTCCCTGTTGAACTTCGACATGAAGATTCTGGCAAAATCTTAGCAGGACCGCTTAGCGGGTGTACTGGGGGACTTAGTGCACGCCTCCCAGGTGGGTTTCATTAAAGGCCGTTATGCGGTTCGCAACTTGCGTCGAATCCTAGCATCCTTAGAGTGGGTACATGCGAGACAACTGCCATCTTTGTTGGTGAGCTTTGACGTGGAAAAGGCGTTTGACAGGGTAAGCTGGCAGTATCTCCATGATTTGCTGCCGCGCTATGGTCTGGGTCCTCCTTTTTGTAGGATGGTGTGGAGTCTGTATGAGCAACCGACAGCCCGGTTGTTTTGCACCGGGGTACTTTCCGACCCCTTCCCATTGACTAGAGGAACTCGACAGGGCTGCCCCTTATCTCCTTTGCTTTTTGTTCTCAGTTTGGATCCCCTCATTCGTAGGATTGAATCTGATTGGCAGATTTGCGGGGTGGATATCGGTTCACACGGTTTTAAGATTTCGGCGTTCGCTGATGATATGTTGGTGCACCTGTTTGTCGCCCCGAGACTCATTGTCCCGGCTGATGAATGGAGTTTGCAGAATATGGTAGGTTTGCGGGCCTACGTATCAACTTTGACAAATCAGAGGCCTTAGATGTATGCGGCGACTACGGGGGGGGTGGAGCGGGTCCTTCCCATTGAGATGGGCGGACGTGTCCTTTGTTTATCTTGGCATTGTCCTTACTAGCCTCCCTAAGGAGCTGTACCGCACGAACTTGGAAAGAGTTTTCTCTGGCGTATGCACTCAACTACGGGCTTGGAATCCGCTACCATTGTCTCTTTTGGGACGGGTAGCCGCGATAAAGATGGTGATCCTGCCTCGTATTCTGTATTGGTTGCAGACGCTACCCATTTGGTTGCTGCGCCGCGATGTACGTCGTTTGGAAAGGGAAATACAGGGCTTTCTTTGGCGGGGGGCTAGGGCTCGCATCTCACTGAATCGAATGATTGGGTCTTGGCGTAGTGGGGGTATCGGTATCCCCGACTTATGGTTATACGCTCTGGCCTGCCAGGCACGCCATGTGGGTGATTGGTTGGGGGGAACAGATATTTACACACCTAGTGAACTCGAGATGGCTGTCGTAGCCCCCTGTCCCTGTTGGGAATCCTGCACGTCGAGAGTGGTTTCTTGCCTAGTGAGCTTCAGCATCATGTCTTATTCAGTGCCAGCGCGACGCACATGGCAGCAATTGAATAGTTATTGGAGGCGAGACTGGCGGGTATCGAGTTGGCTTCCGTTGCGAGGTAATGTGCATTTTACTCCGGGCTCTGAAACTCGAGTCTTTCAATCCTGGGGAGTACAGGGAGTAAGGAATATCGGCCATGTCAATCTCACGGGTAACTGCAAGACTTTCTTGGAGTTGTGTGAGGAATATGGGCTCTCCTCTCGCCAACACTTTGCTTATTTGCAATTGGCCCATTATGTGGCCTCGCTGCCCCGAGGGGAGCTCACCGTAGAGCGTTCCGCGCACATCCTGGAATTTTTTGATATTGCAGGGGAGGCCCCTCCGTCGATAGCGCGATTGAAGTCCCGGTTAACATGTTTTGGGATTGTGCGGACTACACCCGGGTGGAACAGGCATGGGCCCGGGAGCTGGGACGTGAGATTTCCCCGGGACTCTTTGGTCGCCCTTAGGCGTATCGTCATACTGGTGGACGGGGCCCGCTGGCGGGAGGTACAATACAAGGCGTTGACCCGGGTCCATTTCTCCCCACCGCGGGCTTTGCGTAGCTGCATTACCCATGATGGCTCCTGCCCTAGGTGCTCGGCGCCCCTGGCAGATCTTACACATATGTGGTGGTCGTGTGGGCGCATTCGCTCCTATTGGTCCCGCATCCATCGTTTTCTTGAGGGGTTGTTCCGACATTCTTTCCCCTGGATGGGAACGCTGGTCTTGTTAGACCAGTTAAACCGAACCCTGCCGTCAGGGAGGGGGGAGCGCCTGCTGGTTCATAAGGCCTGCCTGGTGGGGAAGGGCCCGATCTTGCGTAGGTGGCGAGATACCTCCCCACCCACTTTCCTGGAGTGGCGCAATAATTTTCATCAATTAATGCTGACTGAACGATGGAGAGCCCGAGGACAGGTGAAACGATGGTCCAATTTTCTGCTAATCTGGGAGCCTTACAGAAAGAATTTGGGGCCATACTGTAGGAATGAAGTGCTTAATGTGGGCCCTTAGTGGTCCACGTGGTATAAGGTTGTGGTGGGGGCTGCAGGCTGCGACAAGGGGGGGGGTGGGAAGGGGGGGTTTTCTCTTCTTGTGTAGTAGTATAAGACTATACCTAAAACTGTCTTTGTTCTGAATTGTTTACTATTGCCATGTAATGTTATCTGACGTCCCCGGGGCGGGGATAAGAGTGCACCCTGCTCGGGGATTTGCTTTCGGGGGGCTGCTTGTTGATGGCTGTTCTTTTTCAATGCGGTTAATAAACAAATTTTATAAAAAAAAAATGGAGAGGGGAAAAATATTTTGTGTGGGAGGGATGAAAAATCTACAATTGGCCGGGTATTGGGAGAGTAAGTGGGGATTGAGGATGGAGGGGTAAACTTTGAGTGGATGAAATAGGAATGAGGAAAGAGCAAAAGGAGAAAGATTAGTATGTTAAAGCAGATGTAGAGAGAGAATGGGAAAAAAACTAGGAGAGAAGAAAGGACAAATGGACAGCAGACGATGGAGAGTTAGCAGAAGACACGAAGAAACCAGAAGAAAGTGGCTGGAGCAATTGCAGCTGAAAAAAAATGCACAAAAGGTAGAAAAATATCTCTTTATTTTGAATTTATTAATTGGAATATGTCAGCTCTGGTAAATGTGCATCATTAACGTCTGCGCTTTGTTTGGTACAAGGGGAAATTAATTTATAGTTTTATTTCTACAGTGTTGTTGGGCTTTTGGGGTTCCCAGTTTAATTATTATCTTCCTGTTTCTAAATTGCGATTTCTTGTTTGGTGATGGCCTGTGTTCTGCAGGTGTAACTGAGCTGAGGTATTCTGCGTATGTAATTCCTATTTGACATTGCCACTTGTTCTCTTTCCCCAGTAGGTCATGTATTGTTATTCTCTGAGATGTATTGGTTTAATATTTGCAGTGTTGCCTTTGGATAGGTAGGGTCTGGTGCTTTGTGAGTCCTGGTAGTGCTGTTAGGATACGGCGGGTTTGCTATGGGTTCTAAATGGGCAGTGTTTGTAGTAGTTCCTAATGTGCCTGGCGGTTGGCACTGGATTATAGTAATGTAGAAATCTTTTAGTCTTTCTTTATTCATACACTCATTAAGAGGCATGTTTACTAAAAGTTAGTATATGGTAACATTATGCAAATATTTATGCAAATGATGCCCCTTATGCAAATGAGGTCCCACACCGAGTCTCCGCACATGGCCCCGCACCCCCCTTGGGCCGCCCCTGGTTGCAGTAGTAGCAGGTTGCGAGCGAGCATGTGGATTATGCAAGCACATACTTTGAGTGGAGTAGCCTTGTGGTTAGAGCAGCAGGCTAAGAACAATAGAAGCTGTCATCATTCTCACACTACATTGCCTCTGGTGCAAAACAGTGAGGCCAAGGATGGACTATCCCAATCAGTGAGATAAATTTATCAGCTTTAAGAATCATAAAGGACTCACAAATGGCAGAAGCAAAAGAAAATAATATTTTGCTTTTTAGGTGCCTGTGAAAGGCAGAGCAGAAGCAGTATTAGGACAGCTTTCAAACAAATTTGCCTAGGAAACTAAATAGCTGTCTAAATTCTACAGACTGAAACCTCCTTCCATTTAGTTTGCACACAGTTACATTTGTAGCATTGGATGTCTCCACCCTCAAATTTTCAAAAAAACCCTCATTTATATGACAATGCATTCTCTATTTCACTCTTCAGATACACACATGCACTTTCTCGCTCTTCAGGGACACACATGCACACAGACATGCATACTCTCATTCTTCAGATACAGTATCCATACTGTCACTCGGCAGGGGGCACCCCACATCACTGCTGACTCATGGTTCACTCTTTTACATCTTTGTCAGAATGGCTCAATGGTTTTCAACACAAAAATCCACTTTATTAGTCCACATAAAGCCAAAACAACATCAAGGACAGTTCATTGGCTAAGTTCCTGTCACTGAGCTTTAAACAGTACTAGTCAGCAAAATAACTCTTTGGCTTAATCTTTCCCCTTCTGAGCAATGCATGGCTCCTTCGGTAATACAGTTCATAGGAGGTTAACTCTCCTCCTCAGTTGTTCACAGCCATTATGCGAAAGCTGTCCTCAGTTAATTTGGTTTATAGCCAGGCTATGCCTCTCTTATAGCAAACAAAGAATGTTTTCATAAAGACAATTGTTCTCACTCACTGGCTGACAAACCTGCCAGTCCAAATAGCACAGTTCAGTAATGTCCTATATTAGTAGTCTTTTCACTGATGGAGCATAGCACAGTAAACTTTAAAACCATAACCTATTATGTCCCTTTTCTCTCATAGTTAGGACTCCCATGAGAGTGGGACAGGCAGTCTCTTCCTTCAGCTGATGACTGTAAGTCAGTGTTCCGCTTCCACGATAAGTACGTGGGCAAGGGCTGTAGAAGTCACCCACAACAGAATCCAACATTCGATGGAGACTTACCATTAAAGCACTAATCTCCAACTTCTAAACAAACATCACTAAATTATTGCACATTTTTCATCTCTTTATTTTATTTGGTTTCATTTGTATACCGCTACTTCCAGCGATCAGAAGCGGTTTACTCTACACATCAAACATTGGTTACATATGATAGGAATCAACAATTTACATTTTCATTGGGGTGTACTTGCCTGTGCATTTATACATATTTACATTTTATATTGTTTTGCTTGCTTTTATACAGATTGAATATTGAAGTTTTGTTTTCGTTTATACAGTGTAAGCTATCTAAATAGTATTTAAATAGTATGAGCCATATAGAGTTTTGTTTCAGTGGTTGCAATATATACGTATTGGTTACGAAGAGATCGATTCTTAATACTTTTGTTCAGTTGGGTTGCGAGGTATGTTCAATCTGGATTGGTTATGTTAAGTTGTAATGATCCTGGAAGAGGTGGGTCTTTAGTTTTCTTCTAAAGTCCTGTAGGTCACTGTTCGATCTTAGTTCATTTGGCAGCTGATTCCATAATGTGGGTGCTGTATAGGTGAATGCTCTGTTGCTTGTGCAGACTTTTACAGTTCGGATGTTAGTTGAGACGTGAAGGGTGTTTAAGTTGTGTGTTCTTCTGCTTCTGTTAGGGGGTTGTGTGGTGATGAGGTTGGAGAGGTGGGATGGTGCTATGTTATGTATCAGCTTGAATACAGTTACTAATAGTTTGTATTTTATGCGGGCTGTAATGGGAAGCCAGCGTAGCTCAATTAGTATAGGTGTAATATGTTCGGTGAGTTTTCTCTTGAGGATAATCCTGGCTGTGACGTTTTGCGCCAATTGCAGTATGTTAAGGGTTTTTTTGTGCAACCCTTGGAGAAAGGCATTACAGTAGTCTAGGTGGGGTGTTATGAGTGCTTGTGTTACTGTTCTGAAATCAGAGTGTTCGATGATGTTGCGTAAAGGTTGGAGGATCCTTAGTTTATGGAATATTGCCTGGTTAAGCATCCGAAGATGTTTCTCTATTCTTAGGTTTTTGTCGAGTATTACTCTTAGGTATTTTATTTCATTCCTTATGTTGTAGATGTTGTTGGTCATGGTGATTGTTGATGGAGGGTTGAAATCTGTTTTTTTGGAGATGCACATTACTTCTGTTTTCTTGTGGTTTATGGACATATTGTTTTGGTGTAGCCAGGTTTGCATTTCATTAAGGCATTCCTCTAGACGGTTGTAATTTGGATTGGTCGAGTCCAGTTGGGTGTAAATCATAATGTCGTCTGCATAAATGTAGAACGTGACCTTGTGCTTCTGAAAGATTTTGCAGACCGGATTTATGTATAGGTTGAACAGTAAGGAGGACAATGCTGAGCCTTGTGGTATTCCCTGGGTTTGGGGAACGGCTTTGCTTTCTCCTTATTGAATTGGACTTGTTGCATTCTGTTCGTTATATAGGATATGAACCAGTTTAGGGGGGTTCCTGTTATTCTTATGGATTCCAGTCTGTTGATGAGGGTTCTGTGGTTTACTGTATTAAACGCAGCAGATATATCAATGAATATTAGGATGTACATCTTCTTTTTATCTTCCAAGCCTTTGATCAGTCTATCTAGTAGAACCAGTAGTAAGGTTTCGACACCATGGTGTTGGCGGAATCCATATTGTTGCTCATCGAGTGCATTCATGGTGTCAACATGGTCCTGTATTTGCTGCTGTACTGCTTTTTCAATAATTTTGGCTAAGAATGATATACTTGAGATTGGTCGGTAAGATGCTGGGTTATTCTTTTCTAAAGTTTTGTTTTTTAGTATGGGTCTTATTAGAGATTTTTTTAGTTCTGCTGGCATGACTCCTTGTTGGAGTGATTGGTTTACTATGTGTGTGATATATTGGGCGACATCTTGTTTTGTTGCCTTGAGCCATGCTGCTGGGCAGGGATCAAGTGGGGAGGTTGTACTGTTTAGGTTTGTGATTATATTTATTATTTGCTTGTCTTCCATCTCATAGAATGCATCCATTCCTTGTTCCTGTTCAAGTTCTTGTCTTGTTGAGATGGGTGGTTAGTGGTCCAGTTTAGGGTGGGGTGTCCGGTAGATGGTGGGTTGAGCTTGCTGGCATAGTGGTCAGCCAATGTTTGTGCTTTAATGGCATCGGTGGGGTTATCTTCATGGGAAGTTTTGGTGAGGGATTTGATGAGTTCAAATAGTTCTCTCGGTCTGTTCAGTGCCTTGTTGAGTATGTTGGTATGATACGGTTTTTTTGCAAGGTTGATTTTGGTTTTGTAGTTTGAGAGGAGCGTTAAGTATTCTGTTTTGTGTTCAGGGGTCTTCTTCCGTCTCCATTTCTTTTCTAGTTTCCTTAGGTCTTTCTTCATTTTGTTTAGTGTTGTTGAGTACCATGGCTCGGTTTTGGTTTTAGTTTTAGTTTTTGCATTGTTTAGTGTTTTTGTCTTTAGTTCAGAGATTGATTCGATCCCTTCATTCCATTGGTTTATTAGGGTTTCTAGATCGGTGTTGTCAGTATTTAGGTGAGTTGTGATGGAGTTTATTAGTGCTTCTTTGTTGAATTTTTGGAACTTCCTTCCGGGTTGTGTCCTTGATCCCATTGGGGATTTGCTAGGTATGGTGGGTAAGTATATGGTGAATTTTATCAGGTGGTGGTCAGACCATGGAACTTGAGTTATTTGTGGTGTTTGTTCAGTGTCTCCATCTTGCTGGTCATTCTTGGGTATAAATACCATGTCTAACATGTTTCCTTTGTTATGTGTGGCATCTTGTATTATTTGTTTGAATCCTAGTTGGTCCATAGCTTCCAGGAATGTGTTTGCATGCATCGGTGGCGTTGATGTTAGGTTGAGGTCCCCTAGTATGATTTGGTATTTTTTGATTGTTGATGTAGAAATTGTCTCTAGTGCAGCAGCCAGGGTTTCGTGGTGTGAAGTGGGGGTTCTATAGATGAGGCAAATTATTCGTGTTTTGCTTTCCAGCTTGAGTATCTCTATTCCATCAACTGTTTTGTGATGTGTTAGTTAGGTATAGCGAGTCCTTAACAACGATTAGAACTCCAGCTCCCCTTCCACTGGCTCGTGGACAGTTGAATATCAGTTGAATATCTGTCCTATAGAAGGGCTGGATACACAACTGTTCATGAAGTCAGCAGTATAGTATACTTCTGTCTCACTTTGGGGAAGCTGAAAGTATGAACATCTCCCTGCCAGTAACATACAAATAACTGGAGTATGAAAGAAAGGTCATTTTAAAAGTCCCATCCACAACTCGCTTTTGTTCAACCACTGCTGGTGCACTGATCACAGGTTAGACATGCCATTGACTTGCTTGTCTCAGGCCCTCATACTAAATTAGGCTGCAGCCATCTCTGGCAGTCAGGAATTCAGTGAAGTCCTGTATGTCACTATTAAATATATCTAAATTCACTTCCCTCGCTTGGTTTGCAGTTTGTCATGCTGTGAAGGCTTGTGTGCATCAGTGATGCTGAAGGCTAAGCTATCAGTAGCTTAACTACTGGCAGGCTCTCCCAAGATGGACAGGTCTCAGCTGAGGTGCCAGACCAAGACAAACCACCCATCTGGACAGCAGCAGAATGAGACGGTGTTGGAGGCGGAGGAGCTCATTTCTGTGACATTGGCAACAACACTAAACTTAAACTGCACAGAAGAAAGGCCTAGCAATCTACTTCTGTATCTTGCCACAAAAACCCAATAGATAGTCACAACAAAACAAATTGCACAATAGTGCTGGAAGATGGGACCCCCGGGTCAGAAGGCACTCAACTGGCTACTCGGGAGGAGCTGAAGACTTTTCAGAGTAAAGCCAGCATTTATGATGTGGTTGGATCAAAGCCCTCAAGACGTCTGACTGCTGATGTAGCTGCACATGAAATGAGAATCAGAAGCTGCAAAGGTATCTTAAATATTGGGACATGGAACGTACGAAGCGTGAACAAGGGAAGTTGGAGGTGGTCAAGAATGAAATTGAATGTGTACAACTCGATCTGTTGGGTGTTAGTGAACTGAAATGGACTGGCATCAGGTACTTTGCATCTGATGATAACATGGTCTACTATGCTGTAAATGAAAGACAAAGAAGAAATGGTGTTGCATTTATAATTAAGAAGAAACTTGCAAGAACTGTAATGAAATACAATGCAATCAGTGAACGCTTAACTTCTATTCGTCTACGAGGAATGCCTATCAACACAACTGTAATTCAAGTACATGCTCCAACAACAGCTGCAGAAGAGGATGAAATTGATGAGTTCTATGAACACATGCAAGCTGAAATTGACAGAACATGCAAACAGAATATCCTGATAGCCACGGGTGACTGGAATGCAAAAGTTGGCAACAAAGAAAAAGGCAAAGTGGCTGGAAAATATCGACTTGGCAACAGAAATGAAGCTGGAGAAAGACTGATAAAATTCTGTAAGACCAACAATCTATTCATCTCAAACACCTTCTTCCAGCAACACAAGTGGCGACTGTACACATGGACTTCACCCAGTGGATTGTACAAAAATCAAATTGACTACATCTGTGGAAGTCAATAGTGGAAAAGCTCTGAAGGGATGGACAGATAGAGGGATACCAGAATCCTTTTCCCTGCCCTATATCACTTCACTTATCTAACTAAGATCTCTAATTAACCTTACCGGCTTTACATTACAATCACAATATGCACACAGATATCTGTCAATACGTTAGTATACTCACGGCAACCACTGCCTGTGTCCTTGAGACTTGTCTACTTGTTTCCATCTACTGAAGGAACACAGAGATCCGAGTCCAGCACCAACTGAAGAAAACTCCATGATCTGACCACAATACCTCGGCTCTTTAGGTCTCTGGTCCATCAGTAGTGAGAGACAGGCAGAGAGTAATAAAGAACACAATCACACACACAAAGTGCTATTTTCTTTGAGCTCAGAGGGAAGACGGCAAGCGGTATATGGACGGGCATAATTCCACACCTGCCGAATTCAAAGTCCTCCTCCAAAAAGCTCTCTTTTTATTAGAGAAAAAGAGGAAGTTACAATAATTTATTATAACCATGAAATAACACAAGGTGTCGCCAAAGTTCTTTTTACAAAGTAAGATCTGATTACAGTATATTAGATGAAATTTATAATTACAAAAGTTGCAAAAATTATGTTGTGTCAGCAGGGACTTCCAGCTGACTGTACAATGAACTATGGTTGCACAGGTCATAGCCTATGTTCTTTTTGCTTGCGTTAACACTGTTCCATCTATTTTAAAGACGGTTACACAGAGAACTCATGACCATGACATCTTATTCTATTTAAGAAAGTAGGTGAAAAGTCAAACTTCTAAACACATTTTGTATCAAGAACTTCATCCATCTTCAATTACATATTGGGGATTCTGGTATCCCTCTATCTGTCCATCCCTTCAAGCTCTATAATATCAACAAAGACAAAACCTGGAACTGACTGTGGTACAGATCACCAACTACTAGTATGCAAACTCAAGCTAAAGTTGAAAAAGAGCAAGCCACTCATGAATGTAGCAAAATATGACCTCAAGAATATACCACCAAAATTTAAGGTGTCTGCAAAATTAATTTGCACTCTTAGATACAAATGACAGAGCACCAGAAGAGTTATGGGATGACATCAAAAAGGTTGTGTTGGAAGAAAGTGAGAAATCTCTACAAAAGATGAAAAAGCAAAAACGGCCAAAATGGATGATCGAACAAACTCTGAAAATTTCCCAGAAATGCAGACAAGCTAAAGCCAAAGGAAAAAGAGAGGGAATTGCAGAACTCAACAGAGATTTACATCGTACAGCAAGACAAGTCAAGGAGTACTACAATGGCACATGCAAGAAAATAGAAGCAGAAACTATTAGAGGAAGAACAAGATCAACTTTCCTAAAGCTACAAGAGTTAAAGAAAAAATTCCAGCCTCAAACTGGAATGTTAAAAGATGCTCAGGATCCATGTTGAATGATGCTGAGAAGATCAAGAAAAGGTGGAAAGAATATACAGAGTTATTATATGATAAAGATCAAGTAGACCAACAGCTGTTTCAATCTGTACCTTATGATCCGGAACCATTAGTGATGAAAGAAGAAGTTGAAGCAGCATTGAAAGCCTTATCAAAGAACAAAGCACCAGGCATTGATGGCTTTCCCATAGAAGTATTACAGCAATCTGATGCAGCTCTTACCATACTTACAAGGCTCTGCCAGGAAATTTGTAAGACAACATCATCGCCAACTGACTGGAAAAGATCTGTGTTTATATCAATACTAAAGATAGGTGATCCAACTGGCTGTGGAAATTATCGCACAATCGCTCTGATCCCACATGCCAGCAAGATTCTACTGAAGATTATTCAGCAGAGACTACAACTATACCTGGAACGAGAACTACCTGAAGTGCAAGCAAGTTTCAGGAAAGGGTGAGGAATGAGAGACATCATCACAGATGTGAGAAGGATTCTTGAAAAGACTAAAGAATACCAAAAGGATATCTATATGTGTTTTATTGACTACAGCAAAGCTTTTGACTTTGTAAATGACTGTTCTCTTGAACAACCTTTATATCGATCAAGAAGCAACAGTCTGAATGGAACAAGCAGAAACAGAATGATTTAAAATCAGCAAAGGTGTACGGCAAGGCTGCATACTTTCCCCCTACCTGTTAATTTATATGCAGAACAAATCATCAGAGAAGGACTGTATGAAGGCAACAGAGGTGTGAAGATTGGTGTGAGGCTCATCAACAACCTTCGCTATGCTGATGATACCACATTACTGGCTGAAAGTGAAGACAATCTGAAACATTTGCTTCTCAAGATCAAGGAACATAGTCTTAAAATGGGCCTACACCTTAAAGTAAAGCAGACAAAGATCCTGACAACTGGCAAAATCAATAAGTTCATTGTTGATGGAGAAGAAATTGAAATACTGGACAACTTTAACCTACTTGGATCAATTATCAATAAAGAATCAACAAGCAGTCAAGAAAATAGACGACACATTGCTCTTGGCAGAATGGCTATGAAGGGCCTAGATAAGATTCTCAAGAGCAGAGATATCTCTCTCCATGCAAAGATTTGACTTGTAAAAGCCATGGTATTTTCTATAATGTCATATGGATGCGAAAGTTGGACAGTGGGGAAAAATAGCATGAAGAAAATTGATATCTTTGAATTATGGTGCTGGTGACAAATACTATGAATACCATGGACTGCCTGAAGCTCAAACCAGTCAGTACTAGAGGAGATCAAACCTACGTTTTCTTTAGAAGCTCAGATGACAAGACTTCGACTTTTATACTTTGGACATATCATGCGAAGAGAGACATCATTAGAGAAAGACATCATGCTTGGCAAGGTAGGTCAATGCAAAAAGAGGAAGGCCCAGCAATGAGATGGATTGATACAATAACAGCAGCTATGGGTGCCAGTCTGTCAACAATGAGCCACCTGACTAAAGACTGAACACAGTTTAGGGCAACTATCCAGAGGGTCGCCATGAGTTGACCCCGACTTGACGGCACTTAAAAACAACAAACTCACTTCTGATAAATTAATCCTATCTGGGTTATAAAGCCCAGGGCAAGACTCCATTAGATGCTTGTGAGTCATAGAAAATCCCCAAATAGATCCTGTAAATTTATGCATCTATTTATTCATCTTTTTTCTAATTTTCTCAATGGCATGATGCAACTTCTCACTTTTCTGTACCCTTCTGGGGATGATGTAGGACCAAACTAAACAAGTTAGGGCTCTTCAAACTGGAAAAGAGATGGCTGAGGGGAGATATGATAGAGGTCTATAAATTAATGAATGGAGTGGAACGGGTAAACATAGATCGATTGTTTACGCTATTAGAATATAGAAAGACTAGGGGACATGTAATGAAGCTACAGGGTAAACTATTTAAGACAAATAAGAGAAAATATTTTTTCACTCAACGTGTAATCAAACTCTGGAATTTGTTGCCGGAGGATGTAGTAGAGGCTGTTAGTGTAGCTGGGTTTAAAAAAGGTTTGGACGGAGTTCCGGTGATGCGGTGAGCAGGAGCGGACACGAACCGCTCGAGCTCCGGGCCCCCCCTGCTCCTCTGCCTTTAAACGTGCCGATGTAAAGGCTCCGGTTTGAGATCCGACCTCCCCCCGGCTCACCTGTATTGGCGGCACGGAGTTGGATCCCCCCCCGCTCTCCGACGCTGCAGCGAGAAGGACGATCAGCCGACGTCGGAGCCAGGCCTGTCCCTGCAGCGGTTCTGTGGGTGAAGAGGAACCCCCCTCGCTTCATAGAGCCAGCGGGGGCTAGCCGGTCCGTGGCGGCCCGTGGGGGACACGCCCCCTGCCTCCCCGAACGGCGAAATCAGACGACTGGTTCTTGCGCCCCCCCCCCTACCCCGTGCAAGATCGCAGTGCCGGGAACCGGCGAAGACGTCGGAAGGCGCCCCTAGCCCCTGCGCTTCTTCGTGCGAAGAGAAGGCCTTAGTGCTGCTGCCGCCGGGGATTAGATCTCTGTGGCCGTGGTGGTCGGCGGAAGCGCCGCCCGGCGCCCCCCCCCCTCCCTTACATTTCTTCACCCGGAGAGGCGGCAGCCTGCGGGAGACCTGAGGGCCTTGGCCCCCCACGGAGATCGTGGGGTGGTGACTCTTGGGGGGAGCACCAGGGGTGGTCTGCAGCTTTGCAGTTTCGCAGTGGTGCTTTGGGGACCATACTTTTTGGAGTGCTCCCTTCGCCGGTGTTCTTCTGCTCTCGCTCCCTGGGGGTATTTCCACTCTTACCGCCCTCAGGCTCAGTATCTTTCGAGAGCTTCTTCCTGCTGCTCCTGGGCCTCCATACTGCTGGCACCGCAGGACTGAGATTGCAGAGCTCAGGCATATTGCAGAGAGCCGGCTTTTCCCTGTTAGCCCAGAGAGCACCCAGTCAGGCGTTTTCACAGCTTGCCTGACGGAGGAAGAGCCGGGGACCGGAGAGGCCTTGCATTTTCGGGAAGACAGCGAGGCAGGCGAGGAGCCAGCGGAAGAAGAGGAGATGGCGGCGGCAGCAAAGGGGGGACGCCGCGAAAAAGAAAAAGTGCCCATGCAACACAGAGTGGCTGAGCAACCCTCACCGTCAAAGGTAGGGGCCAAAACGGAACTGGTAGATGAAATCTCGGTGGCGGTGGTGGGGGCGCTATCCGCACAATTTGAAGACCTGCGGGGCCGGATGGATCTTCTTCAGTCCTCAGTGGAGGCCCTTGGCAGTCGGATGCAAGAGGCCGAACATAGGATAGAGCAAACGGAGGAGAATGTGGCTGGAGTTGCAGCAGGAGGTGAACCGCATGAGAACACAGCTACAGGGTCAAGAGGCCAAGCTAGATGACCTAGAAAACAGGTCTCGCCGCAATAACTTGCGCTTTCTTGGGATTCCAGATACCATAGAAGACAGAGAGTTAAAACCCTATGTGGAAGACTTGGTGAAGAAAATCTTGGAAAATGAGGCAGAAGGAGGCCTGGTGCAAATAGAGAGAGCACACCGTGTTGGGCCCAAGAGAGTCAATGACAGCCGACCCAGGGTGGTCTTGGCGAGATTCCTGCGATTTCCACAAAAGGAGGCGGTGCTGCGGGCGGCGAGAAAGATGGGATCGGTTTCCAAGGACAATGCTAAGCTGCGAATAGTACAAGATTACTCTGCGGCCCTGGGCCAACGTCGACGAGACTATGGACCTTTGTGTCAGACACTGATAGATAATAATATCAAATTTATAGTGCAATACCCGGCCCGCTTGATCTTCACCCATGGGGGAGTTCGCAGGACATTTGAATCAGCCGCAGCAGCGAAATCATATATAGATGAGATACGGAGAGGTGCAGCAGCGGCCACCGAAGGACAGTAGTGAATCGTGGAGAGCGAGTCTCGGACTGGAAGAGCTATCCGGGAGGAGCTAGAATAAACCATATTGCTCCTACTGGGAGGAAGAGTTGCCTCCAAGGGGGGGGTATCAGGGGTTTGAAATTGTTGAGTTAAAGTTAACTATTTGGTTTGCCCGGGATATATTGTGGGGTTGTGGTCTTGGTGGTGGGGGAGGGGATGCACATGGAGGTGGAGTGAGCCGGGGGGAAGGGCGGGTGGGGGGGGGAGGGGAAATCAGACGGGCGCATAGAGACCTGGTGTGGGGAGCGGAGTGGGGGGGCACTACACGCATCTTGGGGTCACAAAGGAGGGGGGAGAGGAGGCAATAGGTATAGATGAGGGGTTGGAGGAGAGAGGGGAGTGGAGGGGGAGTGGGGGGCGAGGGAGGGAGGGTAGCGGGGGTTGTAGAGAGGGGGTGGTGGGGGGAGGATAGGGAGGGGGGGAGGGAGGCGGGGGGAGGGAGGAAGAGGAGAGCAGCTCGAGAGGAGTTATTGGGTTCTGGATGGGGTACATACATCATAGAGAGGGAGGACCTCAGGCTGGGGGGGCCCTTTCCTGCAACAGAAGACTTGCAGTGAGGTTTGAGGCCTATGGTTATCCAGTGACCTGAAGATTATATCCTGGAATGTCTGTGGGATCGGTAACCCTATCAAGCGATATAAAGTGTTGCAGGCCCTAGCAAGGCAGAAATGCGATGTGGCAATGTTGCAGGAAACCCACCAGACTGCTGAGGAACATCTTAAATTAAAAAGGGATTGGGTGGGACAGGTGTGGGGGGCACCGGCGATGGGGAGGAAAGGTGGAGTGGTCATTCTGATACACAAGCGAATCAGATTCGTCCGGGAGGGAGCACGTTTGTGGGGGCTGGGGGAAGATATGTGCTTCTGTATGGCGTATTAGAGGGGAAACCGGTGGTGTTGGGTAACGTGTATAGCCCGAACGTACTGGACCGGTCGTTTTATGCCAGTCTGGGTTCCCGAGTGGAACAGTTGCCGGCCGCCCCCCTGATCTTGGCAGGAGACTTTAATGGCGTCATGGATGCGGAACTCGATACAACTAGAGGTGGGGGAGATAGGGCTCGGGTCCACACCGCTAAAGCGTTACAGAGTTTAGGGCGTAGGCTGGGAGTGGTGGATCCTTGGAGGCTGTTGCACCCTTTTGAAAGAGACTACACACATCAATCACGGGCACATGGATCGGGTGCCCGTATTGATTATGTGTTTTTTTCGGAGAGATCCTTTGCCCAAATAGAGAAAATGCGCTATTGGGCCCTATCGCGATATCGGACCATGCGTGGGTCGGGGTGGACATGGTATGGCATGACATTAGCGCACGGACGCGCATTTGGAGGTTTCCTATGGAATTGTATAGAGATGTCGAATTCCATACATTCATAGGGCAGAAGTGGCAAGACTTTGCTGTTCACAACGCTCAACACCAAGAAGACCCGGAGCTCTTCTGGGAAACCGCAAAGGTAGTCCTACGGGGAGACATTATAGGGTATGTCGGGAGGAAGAGGAAGCTGTTGACGCAGCAGATTGTCCGGCTGGAGCAACAGGCTCGTAGAGAGCGGCGAAGGCGGGCGCAGAAACCCCTCGGTGGCGAACGGGAAGAAAGTTTGGGAAACCCAAACGGCCCTGAACGAACTGTTGCACCAAAGGGCCAAAAAGTCCTTTTTGTATTATCGGTTCCAGCTATATCGACATGGGGATAAGCCGGGCAGGCTCTTGGGGCGATGCCTTAGGGGTAGTAGGGGGACCGGACTGGTTGCGGCACTCAGGGATAATCAGGGGACGCTGCACAGAGAGAGTAAGGCGATTGCGCAAGTGTTTCGGTCGTTCTATCAAAGCTTGTACTCGAGGAAGGGAGGGTCCCAGTCGGCCATGGAAGATTACCTGGGGGGCTTGCGCCTGCCCCAGCTGACAGTGGACCAGAGGGCGCAATTAGATGCGCCGGTGTCCGAGGAGGAGATACAACGGGTTATCCAGCAGGCGAGTTGCTGCAAGACGCCGGGTCCAGACGGTTTCGGGGCGGAATTTTATAAGTTGTTGGGGGAGAAGCTGGGCCCCTCCCTAGTGGCAGTGTATCATAGAAGAGTGGAGCAAGGGGGATTTGAGCGGGGGGAGAATAACGCGCATATTATATTGATCCCCAAAGCAGGGAAAGATCGTACGCAGGCTACGTCTTATCGGCCTATATCCTGCTGAACTTTGACGTGAAGATACTGGCCAAGGTGCTGGCGGACCGCCTGGCCCCGGTTTTGCGGGAGCTGGTGCACGACTCTCAGGTGGGGTTCGTGAGGGGACGATACGCAGTGCGTAATCTTCGTAAAATTGTGGCCTCACTGGAGTGGGTACGGAAGTAGGAAGTTGCAATCTCTCTTGATCAGCTTCGACGCGGAAAAGGCGTTCGATCAAGTGAACTGGGCATACTTAAAATATTTGCTGCCCCAGTATGGCCTTGGGGTGTCATTTTGTAATATGGTGGAGCTCTTATACTCGAGGCCTACAGCAAGAGTACTCTGTAATGGCGTGCTATCGGATGGCTTTAGGCTGGAGAGAGGAACGAGGCAGGGATGTCCGCTCTCTCCGCTGCTTTTTGTGTTGTCGCTGGATCCTCTGGTGCGGCGGATTGAGGCGTCCAGGGATATATGCGGCATAGATATAGGGCGACATACCTTTAAGATGGCTGCATTTGCTGATGATATGCTTGTGCACTTGCTGTCCCCTCAGACGTCGCTGCCTAGTTTATTACAGGAATTCTCTCTCTATGGCAGTTTTGCGGGATTGGGTATTAATATGGAAAAGTCGGAGGCCTTGGATGTGGCGGGGACACTGAGGGGGCAGTGGAGTGGGAGCTTCCCACTGAAGTGGGCGGGGGACTCCTTCGTGTACCTGGGGGTGCTATTGACTAGGGATCCGAAAGAGCTATATAGACAAAATTTGGAACGGGTCTTGGCCCAAATGCGCTCGCAGCTTCAGGCATGGACTCCGCTCCCCCTGTCTCTGTTGGGACGGGTGGCGGCATTGGGAATGGTGATTTTACCACGGGTGCTGTATTGGTTGCAGACCCTTCCAGTGTGGATATTGAAACGAGACTTAAACTCTATTGACCGGGAGATTCGGAAATTTCTTTGGAGAGGGGCCCGGGCTCGTATACCATTACATAGACTGAGAGGGAGATGGGAACGAGGGGGGGTAGGGCTTCCAGACCTACAGAGTTACGCCCTAGCGTGCCAAGCGCGGCATATCGGGGATTGGTTGGGGGACACGGAGGTGTACACCCCCCGAGCGTTGGAGGCGGCCTTTGTGGCCCCGCAATCTCTGCTAGCGGTGCTGCATTTGGAGAGTAAATACTTGACTGGAGGAGTGACGAGTAGTGCGCTGATCCGTCCAGCACGACAAACGTGGCGATGCTTGAATGGACTTTGGAGGGAGACTCCTGCGGTCTCGAGTTGGCTGCCCCTACAAGGGAACTGTCGGTTCACCCCTGGATCGGACTCACCAGTGTTTTGGGGATGGTGGAGGCAGGGTATACGGAATATTGGACATGTGATTGCCCCAACGGGGCAGTGCAGATCCTTTGCGACCTTGGCAAGGATTATGGGATAAGCAGCCGGCATTACTTTGCCTATGCCCAACTACATCACTATATAGCCTCGCTCCCGCAGACTGCACTCCGGGTGGAAAGGGCTGCGCAGATATTGGAGTTCTTTGCATTGGGGGAGGAAGATCCGCCCACAATTGCAAGTTTGAAGAGGCGCATAGAGGGGTATGTTAATCCGCCGGATTATGGGGTGGAAGAGACTTTGTGGGGTCGGGAGTTGAATTTGGTGGTGCCCCCGGGGTCACTTAATAGGGCCTTGAGCGGGATACGCGGATTAGTGGAGGGGGCCCGCTGGCGGGAAGTGCAGTTTAAATGTTTAATACGAGCACATTTCTCTCCTAGACGTGCACTACGGTGTTGTCTTACTGAGGAGGGAGGATGCCCAAAATGTTCTAGCCCCTTGGCGGATTTGGGACATATGTGGTGGAGATGTCCGAGGATTTACCAGTATTGGAGAAAGATTGCTGATTATATGAGTACGGTCATATCCCAACAGATTGACTGGACGGCGTCGCTTGTGGTATTAGACAGACTTGGACCACTCCACCCGAAGGGGAGGTGGGAACGCCTGTTAGTTAGGAAAGCATGTCTGGTGGGTAAAGGCCCAATACTTCGCCGGTGGAGAGAAGCGGTGAGCCCTACCTTTTGGGAGTGGCGCAATAGCTTCCACCACCTAATGCTTATGGAAAAGAGGGGAGCTAAGGGAAATGCCCGTCGTTGGGCTTCATTCCTGCTGGTATGGGAGCCATATATTCAGAGGCTGGGGCCTCGGGCCCGGAATGAGGTCCTCCGGGTGGGCTAAGGCAGGACAGAGGAGGATAGGGGAGTACATAGAGATGTGCGGAACCATGGATAAGTTCATGTATGTTCCCTTGTGGTAGAGGAAGAGCTGTGGGGGCTGGGGGGAAGGGGGAGGGAGGGAAGGAGGGGAGGGGGGTTCAAACTGTAAACTTTGCGGTACCTTTTAGTATGATCTGTGCTGCTACCCTGGAGCGGGGGATAAGACACAACCCCTGCAAGGGTTGCCATGTTTGTATACTGTTTTGCATGATCTGTATTGTGTGGTGCTGTTTTCAATAAACAGAGTTTTCAAAAAAAAAAAAAAGGTTTGGACAAGTTCCTGGAGGAAAGGTCCATAAACCATTATTAAAAAGGGACCAAGGATATCAATGCTTGACCCAATACAAGCATTGTGGAACCTGTGTCTTTTGGGGATACTGCTAGGTATGTATGACCTAGATTGGCCACTGTTGGAAACAGGATACTGGGCTTGATGGACCTTGGTCTGACCCAGTATGGCATATCTTATGTTCTTATGTTCTTAAGTTGCAGGGAATGTTCCTGCCAGAATAATAAAATCCTTTTGAATTTTGTGGACAAGCTCAGTGCTGTGCATGGATGTTAAGTCATTACCTCCCAAGTGTATAATGTCCAGGAAGAGATGTATTATCTCTTCTTCTACAACAGAGCTGACATTAATTTAACCCATCTCATGCCTCACTGTCCCATCCATATCACTGAAATTCCTACACTGGATAATCCCAAGTTGTGACTTTGAGGTCTAACTAGTGCCCTTCTCTGCGTCTAGTTAACAAACGGATGACTACATATCCAAACTTCACATGAGCTCCAGGGGAGATCTTATGGAGGCAATATCATTTGTCAATGTTATATCAGCAATGAAAATTGGCAACACAAATACTTAGGTGGCACACATGCAGTTAAAATTTGGACTGTGGTCTGACAAATACTGTAGCTTATTCTTATTGAAACACAGGACTTTACCAAGCTAGAAAAGCATTCTGTGTGATTTGTGAACCTGGCGTCCACACGCCGCTCTAGCCACATGCATAAACTTGTTCTTATTGGGCTTTCTGGAAACCTAGCGATGATATCAGCATCCCTTCTGTATCTACACCCTGCACGGCTGCATTAATCTCACAGCCCTTAGTATATTGCCCTGCTGGAATATCATCTGTCAATTGACATGATTTAGTTCTCTGAGAGGCCTAACACTGCCTCCTGTTACTGTGGTAGCTACACCAGTTCTAAATGCATACTATACATATTTTAATTGAGCACTAATTAAAATAGCTCAAGCTTTATTACTCTCAAGAACTGGAAATATAACAGCAAAATATTATATTACTTCCATTCCTACACTCATATATTAGTAGTAATGGAGGATCTAGAGGTCTGTGGACTGTATTATTAAACGTATATTACTGGGCAAGAAACATCCCCTGTAAATTGACATAATGTTATTTTGGATCCTGTTATGCCCTGATCAGTTTTTGATTTATGTATGAAGATTAGAAGCATATTACTATCTGAAATAACATCCTCAAATTTAAGGCCAGATGGGTTACTGAAGCACATCAAGTCAGGTACAACCTCATCTATTTATTTTTTTATTTATATTCTCTTATATTTATTTAGACAGTTTTTGTATACCGCCTTATCCTTCAATCAAAGCGGTCACAACACAATTGGGGGATACATTTAACATGCGGGGATATGAGACACATACACTAATACTTACAAGGAACATGGGCTATGGAGGGTTAAGTGGCTTGCCCAAGACCACAAGGAGCATCTGTGGGACTAGAAACCCCAGTCCTTCCGGCCCAAGGTTGCTGTCCTCTAGTGGGATTTGAACCCCCGACCTTCCGGCCTGAAGTACCTTGCCCCAACCACTAGGCTACTCCTCCACTCCTACTCTACTCTACTCTACTAACCCCCAAAGAAGGCAAGGGAAAATGTACATTTGAATAAGCAGATTTCATACTTTTATTGGGTGTGATGGATAGACTTTCCATTGATGAGCATGAACATTTGTCTCATGCATTATGGAACATCTCCTGTACTCTTAATGAAAAGTTGTGCCATTTTGTTATTATCTTACTAGCAACACAACTATTTATAGGGTTCATTATACCCAGCGCCTTTGCAGAACACCCAATAGCAGCTAGCTGCATTAGCACTGTTTTTTGCGGCATGCCCTCATTCTTGAAATGGACAATCGTATTTGTGATGAACAGAAAGCTTGGAAATCTCTCATGGCTTTCAAATATTTCTTCCTGGTATTTGCTGAGAGGAAACAAGGATCAGGGTCCCAAACCTAGGAGAGCTAAGGTTCCATACTGCCTGGAGAATGAGAGTCGTCATTGACGGCCCATGGAGCGATGGATATGAAAACAGACATCTTCAACAGTTAATAATAATGTATGATCTCAGAATATGGGCAGCTCTAAAGGTTATATTATAGATCAAACAGCACAATACAATCTCTCTCAGGAGGGCAAAACATCCTGTTTATGGCTTCGACTACTGACATATTTTCAGTTCTAAAAACTATAACCTTGTTGGCAAATTGAAGGTCCCAGATATTATAAGAAAATGAAGATAGGAAACAGTTCCAGAAAAGTAATGTCCCTAGTTCTTTTCAAAACACGCCATGCCTGATAATCAAGTCATTTACATGGTTTACAGCCAAGTAAACCATGTAAATGCCTTAAATGGAGATATTCAATGGCATCTACATGGTTAGTGCCATTGAATATCCCCTACTAAGTCCCCTACGTGCCCCGATGCCCCGGTTAGCATGAGGGCATATTGGGGGCATTCCAGGGTGGAGTGGAGGCAGAGATTTATTTATTTATTTGTTTGTTTGTTATACATGTCTATACCGCTCCTTCCAAAGATTAGGGGCTGTTTACAAAAACAAACATGTTACATATAACAGAATCCATGGTAAACATAACAGAACAAAACAGGAACTATTTACATATCAACTATGTACATGGTTTAAGCAAGTCAAAATGGTTATGCAAGTCAAGAACTGTGCCTAAAAATTAGGTGTGGAAAGCTTTTGCCTATCTTTGAGGCACAGGAGCTAACTGGGCAGCATCCAATATCGCTGATGCACGGTTAGCTTCGGTGGTTTCCAGCTTTGGTGGCAATTACCGGATATTCAATGCTGTCGCCGTGCCATTGAATATCTTACTTAGAGGTTTAATCTAGTAAAATAAATAATTTAAAGTTCCATAATTGTTCTTAAACAGTTTTGACTTATCTTGAGAGCATCTTCCAATTTCCATTCAATAGTCTTACACTCAACGTGGTCACGTTTCACAAGCATGCAGCATCAGGAGTATGCCCATTAACTTTGAAGATTCAGTACTTCCCTCTTAATGAAACTTAGTAAGTTCATCGCAGTAAGATAGAAAAGATCTCCAGGAACAAGCAGGAATGTAGTCTTCACATATGGGTATTGTCGGTACCGACGGAGCCTGCGCAGGAACGCTCCCCAGCGTCCAATTAGAAAGCCTTTGGGAGCATCCCACAGCGCCTGCGTGCTGCCTTCCCGCCTTTCCCAACTGCCTCTCTCCAGTTCTTCATTTTCCGCGGAGCCAACAGGTCGTCGTTCCTGTCACCGCAGAAAATGTTCCTTATTCTCCTTCTTATTCGTGGTCGCGTCTGCCTTCCTCGATGCTATACCAGTACCGCCGGTTCTTCTTTCTTTCTTTTAAAAAAAAAAAATATATATATATATAGTATTTTTTTTCCAAACTTTTCTTCCTCAGGTGCATGCGCCAAGGAGAAGCCACAGGCACAGGATCCTCTCTTGCTCTGCTTAGCTCCAGGAGGAGCTGAGCCATCTACCCGAGTCGAAGCCTCATCGAAGGGAGCCTGCCCTGCTCCAGAAGATCGGCGGCAAGAAAAGAGCAAGCCAGCTACAAAAGACCTTGCTGCACACAAAAGAGCTCTTCGGGGGAAGCTGCTTTTTGGCTCCACCCCTCCAGCAGCGTGTCTCAGAGCATCTCTACCCAATCGGGGCACAGCTCTCCATTTAAAAGGAGAAGCCACAGGCACAGGATCCTCTCTTGCTCTGCTTAGCTCCAGGAGGAGCTGAGCCATCTACCCGAGTCGAAGCCTCATCGAAGGGAGCCTGCCCTGCTCCAGAAGATCGGCGGCAAGAAAAGAGCAAGCCAGCTACAAAAGACCTTGCTGCACACAAAAGAGCTCTTCGGGGGAAGCTGCTTTTTGGCTCCACCCCTCCAGCAGCGTGTCTCAGAGCATCTCTACCCAATCGGGGCACAGCTCACCATTTAAAAGGAGAACGCCACAGGCGCACCCGCGCCTGAGGGCCGCGCAAGAGGGCCCTTTGGCACGGCCCTTAGGCAAAGGCACCCCCAAGATCGTCACAGAAACATAACAGAAAAAACGACGCTGAGACTACACCTCCCTCTTGGTACAGCTGAGCTCCCTCGGGGTCAAGCTCGCGTACAATCAAGGAACTGACAATCCACCAACTCACAGTGGAAACGCAGAATACCAACTCCGAAGACGCCGAACTGCCTAAAGAGCTGAAACTCTGGGGCACGTAAGTCACACTCATTTGAGTGATTTTTAAACTATCAACACTGCTTCATTACTTATATGAATTAACTGCACTCCTAACAATAATTGAATGTATAGTTCTGTTTAAATCATCTGATTGCAGCAGCACCACTCTCTACAGCTAGGATTATCCTCCTGCCTCTCATAAAAATACTAATTTAAAGGGTAGAAATTCATGTTTGGGACTAGAATCCAAGATCAGTGTTGGGCACTCTAGTGACTAGTTCCCTCTGGATACTGTTGTTAGCTTCCAGCGTTTACAGGCCATATTAGGTATTACCATGTTTGTCCAGATCGATACTGTAAACCCAGGGATATGCCAGTGTTGTTAACTACCATCGTTTATAGGCCATATTGGTATTACCATGTTTGTCCAGATTGATACCTTAAACCCAGAGATATGCCAGTGCTGATGCTATGTTAGAGCAATGTCATCTTTAGCTAGATAAGAACATAGGGACTTGGGATGTACCATAGTGGGTCAGTCCAAGAGTTCATCAACAGATCCAGCTGCACACACACGAAACAGGCTCCCTCCACGGGACAGGCTCCCGCACTGCGACAAACCCAGCTCCACATCCACGGGACAGACCCCCGCAACAGGGCGACCACCACAGATCCGGCTCCACCTCCACGGGACAGGCTCCCTCCACGGGACAGGCTCCCGCACCGCGACGGATCCAGCGTCACATCCACGGGACAGGCCCCCGCACCAAGACGACCGCCACAGATCCAGCTCCACATCCACGGGACAGGCTCCCTCCACGGGACAGGCTCCCGCACCGCGACAGACCCAGCTCCACATCCACGGGACAGGCCCCCGCACCAAGGCGACCAACACAGATCCAGCTCCACACACACGGGACAGGCTCCCTCCACGGGACAGGCTCCCGCACCAAGGCGTCCGCCACAGATCCAGCTCCACATCCACGGGACAGGCTCCCTCCACGGGACAGGCTCCCGCACCGCATCAGATCCAGCTCCACATCCAAGGGACAGGCTCCCTCCACGGGACAGGCTCCCGCACCGCAACAGATACAGCTTCACATCCAAGGGACAGGCTCCCTCCACGGGACAGGCTCCCGCACCGCAACAGATACAACTTCACATCCCCAGGACAAGCCCCTGCAACAAGTACAGCTCTCCTCAAAAAAGCAAACAACAGACGAAAACCTAAGGACACAGGCGTCGCCCTATCAGAACATCACAAGCTATCAACATGCACACCACATACTTCCTCCCACTATACCTACTAGTCACACAACTCCTCCCACCAACTACACACCCCCACTACCCCCAAACAAACACACCATGGTACCCACCAACTGCACTGCCATATCTCGGTCCACAACACACACACAAAGAGACACTCGCAACCTCCCAAACAAAGAGACAAAACAGACACAAATCAAACCCCAACACCGGCCCTAAGGAAGCACACGTCGCAACAACCTCTTCCACAAAGAAAACATCAATTGAGCTCATAAACGCCAGATCCATCTGCAACAAGATACACACTCTGGTAGACCACATTGAAGAGCGACAGCCAGACATAATATGCATCACAGAGACATGGCTCAACCCTACCGACAGTGTACTACTCAACCAACTAGTACCGAACAACTACTCAGCATACAACTGCCCACGCATCCACAAGCGTGGAGGAGGAGTCCTAATAATAGCAAAAACAGAACTCAAGTTCAAGACACTGAATCTCACAGATACAAAGCAGTGTAACACAATTAGCATCAAGAACAAGAATATTGCAATCTGCCTAACCTACAGAGCACCCCGTGCTCCACCCGACGAACTAGCCTTCATACTCGAAGAAGCCTGTGCCATAACGTCAAACAACAAACCAGCACTACTAATCGGAGACTTCAACCTCAAGTCCGCCAATACAAAAGATGCAGAGGCCTTCCTTCAGGCAATGTCATCACTTCAATTCACACAGATAGTCAATGCACCAACACACAGACTAGGATCATCCCCAGACCTCATCTTCGCATCAAACTACCTAACTTCAAGAGACCTAATCTCTACACCCACCATCACCCCAGTACCATGGTCTGACCATTACTTAATCGAGACAAATCTGCAATCACAAGAAGACTGGACAAGCGAAAGAGCGAACTTCCCACACACACAAAGACGATTCAAGTCCTTTGACAAGGACGAATTCATCCAGGACACAATACAACACTTGAACATTGACTCAGAGGATCTGGAGGAACAAGTTTCCAACTGGAACAATGTCCTAGCTAACGCCGCCAAACCATCCGTTGACAGGACCAAGAAACAACACCACAACAAGAGACAAAACAAACCATGGTACTCAGCAAAAATACGACAGGAAAAGAGGGAGCTCAGGAAAATTGAACGGAGATGGAGAAAAACAAAAACTACTTCCGACCAACATCTTTACCTAACAAAGCAAAAACAATACAATGAACACATCAACCAATCAAAGAGAGAATTCCACACAAACCTGATAAACTCTTCCATCAACAAACCCAGAGAACTTTTCGAAATAGTAAAAAACCCTGACAAAAGAGCAAGCAGCAGAAAGAGAAATACAAGTGGATCCACAGATATTCGCCGACCACATCAAAGACAAATTTCACTCCACAGAGCGCTCAACACCCAGTAGAACCAACAGAACGAACGTCCACCCCAAAACCTGGGGCACATTCCACTCACCCTCAAAAGAGCAGATATCAGACATCATCTCCACAATCAACACAAGCACTGCTCCTACAGACCCTTGCCCAGTGTCATGGGTCAAAGCCACCAAAGCAAGCCTCATACCAAACATTCATAAAATGGTACACAACTCACTCACTCAAGGACTCATGCCACAGCAATTAAAGCTTGCCTCAGTAAGACCAATCACAAAGAAAACTTCTCTCGACAAAAAAGGACCCAGCAGCATACCGACCAATCTCCAGCATACCCTTCCTCGCAAAAATAATCGAAAAGACGGTTCAACTACAACTTCAGGAACACATTGACGAACACGGAACTCTCGACGACAACCAACACGGATTTCGTCCCAACCATGGAGTCGAAACTCTCCTGATCTACCTCTTCGACAGCATCATAAGAATAATTGACGACATCAGGAATGGAATTATAATGATCTTCATCGACATCTCCTCAGCGTTCGACACAGTTGATCACAATATACTCCTGGAAAGACTGAAGAACACTGGTATACACGGTACCACTCTAAAATGGTTCCACTCGTACCTAACAGAAAGACAGCTACAGGTCAAGGTGGGACAGGACACCTCCCGGCCCATAAACGTCCAACAAGGAGTACCACAAGGATCCGCACTCTCAGCACTCCTTTTTAACATCTACATCCAACCAATATGCAACATTATGAAAGAGAACAACATCCAATACACAATATACGCAGACGATATAATGGTATACTCCCCGATATCAATCGAAAACCCGGACTTCTCTAAGATAGCAGACTGCCTTACCCAAATGGCGAAGTGGTGCCAAAACAACAATCTAGCTATAAACTACAACAAGACTGAAGCTTTAATCATCACTCGAAACCAAAGCTTCACACACCCACCAAACATAAAGATACAAAGCACCACGATACCGATAAGATCGGAGGTGAGATACCTTGGGGTTACTCTGGGACAGTAAACTCAACCTCAAACCACACATAGACAAAACAATCCAAAAAGCATATTACAGGATGCGAATCATCAGGAGACTGAAACCACTCCTCGCTCCAGAACACTTCCGTACAGTCTGTCAAGCACTGATAACCCCAATACTGGACTTCTGCAATCCGATATACCTCGGACTACCAAAACAAGCTCTCAAACCACTACAGCTGGCACAAAACACTGCAGCTCGAATCATATCCGGAGCCGCAAGGCAGGAGCACATCACACCTACACTAAAGGACTTACACTGGCTCCCAATCATTGCTCGCATCAGATACAAGACTATCATAAACCTATTTAAGATAAAAGAACACACATCAGCCAACAGCCTCCACCTGCTCATACAACCGGAAACCAGCGCACGTCCCAGAAGAAGAAGTCAAACACGCAACCGAGTCAGCACCCCAAATGAGTACAAGCACACACGCAGGGACACAACAGACAGAGCTCTCTCCATGGCTGCTCCAACAATATGGAACAATCTACCGGACGATCTAAGGGCAACTCCAGACCTCAAAGACTTCAGAAAACAACTGAAAACCATGCTGTTCATAGAGCACTATGGTCACATCACATAACCTAAGAGAATGGATAACAGCACTCCAATCCTCCCAAACAACTGAATATATATAAAATATGATTCTAGCACCACTGTAAATAGCCCACCCTGTATATAGCTCAAACAAATCAAGCACCCAACACATCCCTCACACAACTAAGTTTTATCCTCACTGCATGTACAACACACACACTTTACCTGATTGCTTGCTGTGATACCACCTTGATTATTAAGATAAGGCGGTTTAGAAATACTGTTAAATAAATAAAATAAAAATAAATAAATTTTGGGCCTTAGGCCCAAAATTTCCTCTACTATGGAAAAACCCGCTTCGGGTTTCAAAAAGTGCACCAAGTGTGGCGGTACCATCTCCGTCACCGACACCCATGAGTGGTGTCTCAAATGTTTAGGTCCTGACCACTCCATCTCGGAGTGTATGGCTTGTGCTATGATGTCCAAGAGGGGTCGACAAAACTGAGCTGCTAAGCTCAGCACCCTTTTTCCCTCCGATGCAGCCTTTGTGGCATCGATGTCTTCCAGGGCTTCGTCTTCCTCCCATGGATCTCAGGTAACTAAACATAAGTCTGGCCGGTCCTAAAAGGGTAGATCTCCTTCCAAGCATCGAGATGCCTCTGGCGTTGCCCTTGAGGGGTCTGTACTGGCAAAATTGCCCCGGCGGGAGGCTTCGGCTTCCAAAGCATTATCGGGGCTCCAGGATGTTCTTGAGGCCTCAACCTCGGCAGAACTACTGGTGCCATGCTCTGGGGTACCGGCTGCTTTCTCCGGTACCGATACCCAGGCATCAGCAGCATCGATAGTCCAGAGGTTCCTGGCTATTGAACACAGTCTGGCGGCTCTCCTTGCGGCATCGACACCCTCGGAACCGCGTCAGACAGTTCAACCGGTACCGGTATCAGTACCGGTACCGACAGCATTGGCATTGACATCAGTGTCTGCTTTGCCAGCACCCAGTCATGCTATGCCTTCCAGTACCGATACACCAGTACCGATTCCCCCCCGGTACCGACTTCGGTCGGTACGGGTATCGTGCTCTACAAGAGCATCCGGACAGAAGGTACTTTGAATCCTCGGAGGAGTCTGAGGATTCTGACAGCTCTGTTGGTACCAGAATACTTCTCCCGGAGGAGTCTTCCTCTCCTAAACGTAGGATGTCTCCTCCAGAAGATATCTCCTTTCAGGATTTTATCAGGGAGGTGGCTCGAGGTCTTTCCATTACTGTGGCTCCCAAAACAGAGCCCAGGGCAAAGGAGTTGGAGATTCTACAATATCCCAAGGCTCCTAAGGAGGCAGCTACTTTGCCTATCCATGAGATCTTACATGATCTCATGCTAAGAATGTGGGAAACACCTCTTACCACCTCCCCTCACTCTCGTAGACTGGATACCATGTATCGAGTCCCTCCTTGTCCTGGTTTCCAAAAGATTCAGCTTCCTCACCACTCTATTGTAGTGGAATCAGCTATGAGAAGGATCAGGAGTGCAAAGAGGCATGCCTATAATCCTCCAGGACGTGAGTGTAGAACCTTGGATGCCTTTGGACGTCGTACTTTCCAAGCTTCCGTGCTTTCTGCCAGGATCAGTGCCTATATTTTATATATGGGAATGTTCCTTTAAGAAGTCACAGGAGATTTGGAGATTTTAAGCCCTCTCCTTCCTGATGATAAGAGGCAGGATTTTCTCACATTGGTTAAACATGCCCAGGATGTTTCTAAGTTTGTCAATCGTGCAGCTTTTGACTGTTTTGAGTGCATAAGCAGAACCTCTGCCATTGCCATAGGTGCACGTAGAATTGCCTGGCTCCAGGCATCCGATTTGGAGCTCTGGGTGCAGGACAAACTGGGCAATATCCCTTGTACAGGTGAGAATCTATTCGGCAAAAATTGGCAAGAGAAAGCCAATGAGTTGGATGCTGACAACTCCACTTTGGATAGAGTATCCAAAGCCACAGCTGATCCTGCAAGGAAGAAATCTTTTAAGAAACCATTCTTCTCCAAAAAGAAGAGGTTTTATCCCTCTTATTCCAAGCAGGGGCGTTCTGCAGGTCAACCTGCCCGAAAGAGTCGGCAACCACCTAAACAAAGGAAAGCAAAGACTGCTAAGCCTCAACCGTCTCAGCAGTCTCAGCCTCCACAAGGTCTTTGACTTCCATCTAGAGAACTTAGCCTTCCTGGCCCTCAACGGACCAGAGCCTTCCACCATTCCAGGAAGGTTGTGTCACTTTGCCCCCAGATGGGGGGCAGATTGCAGCAGAACATTGGACTCTCTCCATTATAAAAGAGGGGTACAAGCTTCATTTTCTCTGCATGCCCCCTCCCACAATGGTAAGACAGTTCAATTCTCAGACCTCTCTCATCAACCTGTTAGATCAAGAGGTCACTATGCTTCTTGCCCAAGGGGCAATAGAAGAGGTACCCATTCCTCAACAGGGTACAGGGTTTTACTCCCCCTATTTCCTTATCCCAAAGAAAACAGGGAGACACAGACCTATTTTAGACCTCAGAGAATTAAACAAATTCCTGTTCAAAGAGAAATCCAAGATGATTTCTCTGGGAACTCTGCTGTCATACCTTCAGAGTCAGGATTGGCTTTGTTCTCTAGATCTCAAGGATGCGTACACTCATGTTCTCATGCATTCAACTCACAGAAAGTTCCTTCGGTTCCTTTTTCAAGGAAAGCACTACCAATACAGGGTGCTTCCTTTTGGCCTGGCCTCAGCACCAAAGGTGTTCACGAAATGCATGGCTGTGGTAGCAGCATTTCTTCGCACTCTAGGAATATTCATCTTCCTCTGCTTACACGACTGGCTCATTCGAGCCCCATCAGAGTCAGAGGCCAGGATTTCTCTATTTTGCACAATGCGTATCCTTCAGTATTTGGGACTGGTCATAAACATCCCAAAATCCAGCCTAACTCCCACTCAGTCTCTAGAGCAGGGGTCTCAAACTCAAATTGCTTTGAGGGCCAAATGAGGACTTGTAGAGTAACACGGGGGCCGCACAAGACGCGGGCCTCATTTGCATAAGGGGCATCATTTGCATAAATATTTGCATAATGTTACCATACACTGACTTTTAGTAAACATGCCTCTTAATGAGTGTATGGATAAAGAAAGACTAAAAGATTTCTACATTACTATAAACCAGTGCCAACCGCCAGGCACATTAGGAACTACTAGAAACACTGCTCATTTAGAACCCATAGCAAACCTGGCATATCCTAACAGCATTCTTAGCCCCCCTCATAACCCCATTTTCAGTCTTTGCCCCCCAATCAGACCACCTCCAGTCCTAAACCCCATCTGCCCTTTACTAGTCCTAACCCCCCCTACCCCCATTTTCAGTCCTACCCCCCCCCCCCATTACTAGTCCTAACCCCCTCCCCCCCATCAGCCCAAGTAAATTTAAAAAATTAAAAACAAACAAACCCTGGGCTGCAGTGATAAGATGATACAGTGAGAGAAGATGTACAGGATGGGTCAGGAATTGTTGCCTTTTTGCAGTGCTTATTAGTGGAAATCGAATAAAGCTGCAACCAATTTTTTTGCTATCATAACAGTGTGGGAAGTTTCATTTTGGTTTGGGGTGTGAGGAAGCTATGTGAGTGACTCTATTAAGAGGTCCCTGGGTTTATACCTGGGTCCCCTATAACATGGCCAATTCCCTTTTGAGGGGCAGTGGTCAGTCCGGTGGTAAGGGGTAGGTGGTGGGGGAGTCAAGGGGCCACTATTTGGATGGGCAGGGAGTGTAGGACAGGGGAGGGAATACTGAACAGTTGAAGGAGCAAACTGGTGGGTAATCAGTTGCTATGGGCAGGCTGGCAAGGAACAGCAATGGGAGATAGTGTGCTTGACCCCATCCCCTCTTTTCATGTTCAGTTGGTATAGAGGTGTGAGGATCTTGGGATGGGGAGGACATTTGTAGGTCTGTGGTTGCAGCTGGGGGTAGATGTTTGGGACGCTGTCTTCCTTCCAGAGTCAGCCTGAGAAGAATGGATAAAGGGCTGAATGGAATGAAGTGGGGGAAAATTAGCTACCAGGCAACATCACTACAAGCTATGGGGACATGAGCTGGCATCATTGCAGGCTATGTGGGAAAGTGAGGTGACCTTTTCACTGGGTTCTTAATGGAACATTACTATGGCTAGGACAGCACCAACTAGCCACGTTTCTTCTGAGTGCAGTTTTGGAAGTGGGGTGAAGGTGAATAATTTTGGATACAATGAGAGAAGATGTCAGGAGGTTAGCTGAATGGAAGGCTGACCTGGGAGATGATTGGTCAGGAATGCTTGTTACTGGAAATTAAATAAAGCTGCTGCTGAGTTTTTCAAAACCAGTGTTGGAAGTTTCATTTTGGTAAGGGGTGCAAGAAAGGCATGCAAGCGCCTATATTAATCATGAATAGGGTTTCTAAATACCCTCTTAGCGTCATTGTCTTGCTGCATGACCCACCTTCAGTTCTGCTTCAATTCATGGACAGATGATCTGATACAGTATTCACCTCTGAATCTTCCTATATAAATCAGAAATTATGCTTTTATCAGTGATAGCAAGCCGTGCTGGTCCGGATACAGCAAACAAAACCTTAAAGTTTAAGGGAAAAAAAAAACACAAACCCTGTCTTCTGCTGCTGCTGCTGCCGCCGTGGTAGCAGCAGAATCAGCTGTCCCGCGGCCCCTTCTTCTCTGCCCGGAAGAGCCCCGAGCCTGCTCCTTTAGCGGTGAGCTTTTCAAGCGAAGAGAGTATTTTCCTCTCGCGCGGCTTGACAAGTGAATAGGTTTAAGCTGCGCGAGAGGGAAATATTCTCTTCGCAGCTTGAAAAGCTCACCGCTAAAGGAGCAGGCTCGGGGCTCTTCCGGGCAGAGGAGAAGGGACCGCGGGACAGCTGATTCTGCTGCTACCACGGCGGCAGCAGCAGCAAAAGACAGGGTTTGTGTTGTTTTTTTTTCCTCCGTCGCGGGCCGCACAAAGTTCTCTTGCGGGCCGCATGCGGCCCGCGGGCCGCGTGTTTGAGACCCCGGCTCTAGAGTTCATAGGAGCTTTGCTGGACACCAGAAAAGCAAGAGCCTATCTTCCCCAGACCCGTTGCTTTCGCATGGTGCAGTTAGCTTCTCAAGCAGTGCTAAAGCCTCATCTCACTGCTCGAGAAATGTTACAACTACTAGGCCACATGGCATCTACCGTGCATGTGGTTCCTTATGCTTGGCTCCATATGAGAGCAGCCCAGTGGACTTTATCCACTCAATGGACCCAGGCATCAGGGTGCCTGTCAGACAAAATAGCAAACACAAATCTCCTTATTTTGTCCCTCCAATGGTGGCAGTCCACTCAAAACCTGTTGGTGGGGTCCCCTTTTCAACAACCTTTACCCCAGGCAACTCTCACAACAGATGCTTCACCGATGGGTTGGGGAGCTCATCTACCAGACCTCTCCACCCAAGGCACTTGGACTCCATAGGAGACTCATCTACACATCAATCTCTTAGAGCTCAGAGCAATATTCCTTGCTCTTCGAGTGTTCCACACCTTGCTCAGCTACAAGACAGTCCTCATTCATATGGACAATTAAGTAGCCATGTTCTCCGTGAACAAGCAGGGGGGAACAGGCTCTCTGTCGCTTTGCAATGACGCTTTGTGAGTATGGGCCCTCGCCAGAGAGCATCAGATTCATCTCCTGGCAGTGTATCTTCCAGGCATCCAAAACTCTTGAGCAGACAGACTCAGTCGAGTTCTGCTTCCACACGAATGGTCTCTACATGCAGACCAGGTGGCCAAGATTTTTCAAATTTGGGGAACTCCGGACATAGACCTCTTTGCAAGTCCGTTGAATGCCAAACTTCCCCGGTTCTGTTCCAGAATTCCGGCTCAGAGCTCTCAGGCTAGGGATGTTTTCCTCCTTCATTGGGGTCAAGACTTCCTTTATGCCTTTCCACCCATTCCCCTAATTCCCAAAACCCTGTTCAAGCTTCAGAGAGACAGAGGCCATATGATTCTCATAGCTCCACATTGGCCACGACAAGTGTGGTACCCTCTGCTTCTACATCTCTCTCAAGCTCCCTCTCTGGAGTTAGGGTCTGCTCCAGATCTCCTGTCTCAGGAGGACGGAATGTTATGGCATCCCAATCCCCAGTCTCTGCATCTCAGGGCTTGGTTGCTGAAGGCCTAGATCTTCATGATCTGAACCTTTCTCAACAGGTAAAGGATATCCTTTATGCTTCCAGAAAACCTTTCACAAGATGCTCTTATGCTTTCAAGTGGAAAAGGTTTACCATATGGTCAGGGGCGGCCCAAGGGGGGTGCGGGGCCATGTGCGGAAACTCGGTGTGGGGCCTCATTTGCAGAAGGTGCCTCATTTGCATAAATATTTGCATAATGTTACCATACACTAACTTTTAGTAAACATGCCTCTTAATGAGTATATGGATAAAGAAAGACTAAAAGGTTTCTACATTACTATACTCCAGTACCAACCGCCAGGCACATTAGGAACTACTACAAACACTGCCCATTTAGAACCCATAGCAAACCCGCCGTATCCTAACAGCACTACCAGGACTCACAAAGCACCATACCCTACCTATCAAAAGGCAACACTGCAAATATTAAACCAATACATTTCAGAGAACAATAATACATGATCTACTGGGGAAAGAACAAGTGGCAATGTCAAATAGGAATTACATAAACAGAATACCTCAGCTCAGTTACACATGCAGAACATAGATCATCACCAAACAAGGAATCACAATTTAGAAACAGGAAGACAATAATTAAACTGGGAACCCCAAAAGCCAAACTTGGAATATACAACAACACTGTAGAAATAAAACTATAAATTAATTTCCTCTTGTACTAAACAAAGCGCAAAAATTAATGATGCACATTTCCCAGAGCTGACATATTCTAGTTAATAAATTCAAATTAAGAGATATTTTTCTACCTTTTGTGCATTTTTTTTCAGTTGCAATTGTTCCAGCCACTTTCTTCTGGTTTCTTCGTGTCTTCTGCTAACTCTCCATCTGCTGTCCATTTGTCCTTTCTTCTGTCTTGTTTTTTTTTTTCCATTCTCTCTCTACATCTGCTTTAACATACTAATCTTTCTCCTTTTGCTCTTTCCTCATTCCTATTTCATCCACTCAATTTTATCCTCCATCCTCAATCCCCACTTACTCTCCCAATATCCAGCCAATTGTAGATTTGTCTTCCCTCCCACGCAAATATTTTTCCCTCTCCATTTCACTCTCCCAGCTCCATCCCATTCTAATCCTCCCCCAACATCAGCTCCTTTCTACTTCCAGCCCCACCCAGCATCTGCTCCCTTCTTGTCCCTGCATCAGCCCATTTCCAGTCCTAGTCCCCCATCAGCCCATTTCCAATCCTATCCTAGCCCCACCATCAACCCATTTCCAGTCCTAGCTCCCCCATCCATTTCCAGTCCTATCCGAGTCCATCCATCAGTTCATTTCCAATCCCAGCCCCTCATCAGCCCATTTCCAGGCCTATCAGTACCTCCATCAGCTCATTTCCAATCCCAGCCCCCCATCAGCTCATTTCTATTCCTTTCCTAGCCCCACCATCAGCCCATGTCAAATCCTAGCTCCCCTCCACTCAGCCCATTTCCAATCCAAGCCCCCATGAGCCACTTCCAGTTCTAGCCCCTCCATGAGTCCATTTCAATTCAAGCCCCCACCACAGCCCATTTCCAACCTTAGCACCCCCAACAGCCCATTTCCAGGCCTATCCTGGCCCCTCCATCAGCCCATTTCCTGTCCTAGCCCCCCCCACTCAGCCCATTTCCAGTCCTAGCTCCCTCTCCTCACAGCCCATTTCCATTCCAAGCCCCCCTCCCCATCAGCTATTTGCAGTTCAAGCCCCCTTTCCACTCAGCCCATTTCCATTCCAAGCCCCTGTCCCCATCAGCTATTTGCCGTTCAAGCCCCCCTTCCACTCAGCCCATTTCCTGTCCTAGCAACCCCCCATCCCATTACCAGTCCTAGCTCCCCCATCAGCCCACTTCCAGTCCGAACCCCCTATAGCCCATTACCAGTCCTAACCCCCCATCAGCCCACTTCAAGTCCGAACCCCCTATAGCCCATTACCAGTCCTATCCCCCCCATAGCCCATTTCCAGTCCTAATCCCCCCATCAGCCCACTTGTAGTCGTAGCTCCCCATAGCCCATTACCTGTTGTAACCCCCCCCATCAGCCAATTACCTGTCCTAACCCCCCCATCGCCCATTTCCAGTCCTAATCCCCCCATCAGCCCACGTAGTTGTAGCTCCCCATAGCCCATTACCTGTTGTAACCCCCCCATAGCCCAGTACCAGTCCTAACCCCCAGCCATTACCAGTCCTAACGCCCCCCACAGCCCATTACCAGTCCTAACCCCCTATCAGCCTACTTGTAGTCTTAGCCCCCCCATAGCCCATTACCTGTTGTAACCCCCCCATCAGCCCATTACCGTACCTGTCCTAAACCCCCCCATAGCCCATTTCCAGTCCTATCCCCCCATCAGCCCACTTGTAGTCATAGCTCCCCATAGCCCATTACCTGTTGTTACCCCCCCCATAGCCCAGTACCAGTCCTAACCCCCCCAGCCCATTACCAGTCCTAACGCCCCCCACAGCCCATTACCCAGTCCTAACCCCCTATCAGCCTACTTGGTAGTCTTAGCCCCCCATAAGCCCATTACCTGTTGGTAACCCCCATCAGCCCATTACCTGTCCTAACCCCCCCCATAGCCCATTTCCAGTCCTAATCCCCCCATCAGCCCACTTGTAGTCGTAGCCCCCCATAGGCCCATTACCTGTCATAACTTTTCCCCATCAGCCCATTTCCAGTCTTAGCCCCTCCATAGTCTATTACCTGTCCTAACCCCCATAGCCCATTCCCAGTCTTAACCCCCCCCCCCCTATCATCAGCCCACTTCCAGTCCGAAGCCCCTATAGCCCATACCAGTCCTAACCCCCCCATCAGCCCATTTACAGTCCTTACCCCCCCCTCCCTCCCTTCCCCCCACCCCCCATTTACAGTCCTTACCCCCCTCCCTCCCTCCCTCTCCCCATCAGCCCATTTACAGTCCTTACCCCCCCCCTCCCCCTCCTCCCTCCCTCCCTCCCATCAGCCCATTTACAGTCCTTACCCTCCCTCCCTCCCTCCCCAACAGCCCATTTACAGTCCTTACCCCCCCCCCTCCCTCCCTCCCCATCAGCCATTTACAGTCCTTTACCCCCCCCTCCCCATCAGCCCATTTACAGTCCTTACCCCCCATCAGCCCATTTACAGTCCTTACCCCCCCTCCCTCCCTCCCTCCTTCCCCCCATAAGCCCATTTACAGTCCTTACCACCCCCCCCCCCATCAGCCCAGCTAAGTTTAAAAAAAAAAAAACCAGAAACCGGCTGCTGCTGCCGCTGCCGCCGTGGCAGCGGCAGAATGGAGAATCCCGTGGGGCCCCCCTGTCCTGCAGTCTTCTATGCGGCCTCAGCGCGGGCGGTTCAGAGCCGCGCGAAGGGAGAGTTTCCTTTCTCGCGGCTCTGTTAATCCCGCCACGGGGCTGATGGGATTTCCCATCAGCCCCGCGGCGTGATTAACAGAGCTGCGAGAGGAGAAGCTCTCTCTCTTCGCGCAGCTCTGACAGCCGACGCTGAAGACTGACAGCCGCATAGAAGACTGCAGGACAGGGGGGCCCCGCGGGATTCTTCATTCTGCTGCTGCCACGGCGGCAGCGGCAGCAGCAGCCGGTGTCTGTTTTTTTTTTTTAAAACTTAGCGGGGCTGATGGGGGGGGGGGGGGTCAGGGCTGTAAATGGGCCACCCGGGATTCTCCAGGCTGCCGCGGCCCCGGCGGCCGCGGCAGCCGCAGCAGGTTTATGATTTTTTAAAACTTTGGGATGCAAGATGTTTTTTGCGCGGGGCCCCCTGAAACGCGGGGCCCTGTGCAAAAAACATTCTTGCTCAATGGACGGGCCGGCCCTGCATATGGTGCTCGCAGAAGGGTCTTAGCCCCCTTGCGATACCTCTGGAATCATTACTGGAGTATCTCCTTCATTTGTCCAATGCAGGACTTAAAACTAACTCAGTAAGTGTCCATTTGAGTGCTATTGCAGCTTCTTTCAAGCCTTTAAATGGACAGCCTATTTCCTCCCATCCTCTTATAGCAAGATTTATGAGAGGCCTTCTTCTAACTAAGCCTCCCATTAGGCCACCACCAGTGGCATGGGACTTAAACCTGGTTCTTGGCCAGCTCATGAAGCCACCTTTCGAACCCTTAGCTACTACCTCATTGAAATTCCTTTCCTGGAAAGTTATCTTTCTCATTGCAATCACATCAGCACATCGCATCAGTGAGTTGCAGGCACTAGTGGCTGATCCACCTTATACAAGGTTCCATCATGACAAGGTAGTCCTTAGGATTCATCCACACTTTATGCCAAAGGTGGTCTCGCCTTTTCATCTTAACCAAGCGATCTACCTGCCTGTGTTTTTTTTCCAAGGCCTCATGCATCAGATGCAGAAAGGAATCTTCATAATTTGGACTGTAAAAGAGCTTTAGCCTTTTACTTACAAAGAATACAGCAACATAGAAAGTCCTCTCAACTCCTTGTTGCTTTTGATCCTTCTCATTTGGGACTTCCAGTCTCCAAGAGAACAATGTCCTACTGGATTGCACAGTGTATTTCATTTGCCTATCAGAGTAAGGACCTTCCTCTGGAGGGCCATTTCACAGCTCACAATGTGAGAGTCATGGCAGCTTCAGTGGCTCATCTGCACTCTGTGTCTATCGACGACATCTGTCGAGCAGCCACTTGGGCCCCGTTCATACCTTCACAGCCCAATTACTGCTTGGACAAGGACTCCCGCCAGGATGCCTTATTTGGTCAGGCTGTTCTTCACACACCTGTTCCATACCTAATCAACTCCTATCCCCCATTCCTGGTTGGATGCCAGAGATCCATGGGGGGAAGTGGAGCCCTTTTCACAGGGACACACACAACTTCTGGGGTCTCTCCCTGGCATCTTAAAAGCTAGGGAGTCCCCATATGTGAAGACTACATTCCTGCTTGTTTCTGGGAGATAGCATAGTTACTCACCTGTAACAGGTGATCTCCGGGAACAGCAGGAATTTAGTCTTCACAACCCACCCACCTCCCCTAGGAGTTGTATCTCTCTATCTATCTCTTTCTCTTTCCCTCTCTCTCTCTCTTTGTGTCAGCTTTAAACTCAACTGGAGAGAGGCAGTTGGGAAAGGCGGGAAGGCAGCACGCAGGCGCTGTGGGATGTTCCCAAAGGCTTTCTAATTGGCCACTGGGGAGCGTTCCCGCGCGGGCACCGTCGGTACCTATGATACCCATATGTGAAGACTAAATTCCTGCTGTTCCCGGAGATCACCTGTTACAGGTAGTGATGACTATGCTTTATTACCTCTTGACTTAAGATCAGTGCATAGCTACAGTAGTCTTCACCAGTGATGTTCAATCTCTGCTACTGTCACAAGCGTGCAGCATCAGGGTTTTTTCTGACCTATGAAGAAGAAAGAACGCCCTAGGCCTAATTAGGTTGACCTATATGCAAATGATGGGACATTTCTGAGGTTTTTTCCCCTTTTTTCTTTGTTTTAAATTATAGAAATATACAACTACATTTTTTAAAGTAATTTATAAAAAGTTTAAAAAAAGGTTTTTGGGGGGATTTTTATCACCTGGAATTTGCCTTTTCTGTGTTGCTTATTTTGCGAAAACAAAGGCTATATAAAATAATCCGCCACTACCAGGGAAACAGGACCACCGGGCTTCCAAAAATATTGTAGCAGGAATGACCGGTGTTACTGAGGGGAAACTGCTGCCAGGACAAAGAACAACATCTAAAGTGAGGCTGCCTATAGCTGCTGTGTGTACACCCTTTAATGACTTGCCTAGTGCATGCCCCGGGTACTGCTCACACCCTTTAATTACTTGCCTAGTGCATGCCCCGGGTACTGCTCACACCCTTTAATGACTTGCCTAGTGCATGCCCCGGGTACTGCTCACGCCCTTTAATGACTTGCCTAGTGCATGCCCCGGGTACTACTCACACCCTTTAATGACTTGCCTAGTGCATGCCCCGGGTACTACTCACGCCCTTTAATGACTTGCCTAGTGCATGCCCCGGGTACTGCTCACGCCCTTTAATGACTTGCCTAGTGCATGCCCCGGGTACTGCTCATGCCCTTTAATGACTTGCCTAGTGCATGCCCCGGGTACTGCTCACGCCCTTTAATGACTTGCCTAGTACATGCCCCGGGTACTGCTCAAACCTTTAATGACTTGCCTAGTGCATGCCCCAGGTACTGCTCACACCTTTAATGACTTGCCTAGTGCATGCCCCGGGTACTGCTCATGCCCTTTAATGACTTGCCTAGTGCATGCCCCGGGTACTGCTCACACCCTTTAATGACTTGCCTAATGCATGCCCCGGGTACTGCTCACACCCTTTAATGACTTGCCTAGTGCATGCCCCGGGTACTGTTCACACCCTTTAATGGCTTGCATAGGGCATGTCCTAGGAACTCCTCTATCCAACTCCTCCAACCAATATTTGAGCCTCACTTTCCCCCCCCCCCCCCCCCCCCCCCCCCCCCGCCCTGCCCTATCCTAGCTGCTACCACCCTCCCCTCCCCCTTTTCATTTTCTTCTCTCCCGCCTTTTCTTAACCCTGCTCTACCCTGCCTTCCTAATATTAGGGTCCAGGCCTATGCCCATTTGTGCCCAGTAAATGCCAGTGATTGTTCTTCAGCCTGCAGTGGCCCCTTTTCGCTATTTCCCAACACCACTGGACAGTCAATGGTTCCACTAGCTCTCTACAAGGTCCATGCAATGCCTGATGCACAGCTCAGTCCTCCCATCTCACATGCACAGCACATGAACGTCCCCGTGATTTCCCCCTCTCTCCCTTTAACTCAAGCTGGCTTACAGTTGGCTAGATCCTACCCTTGGTCTACTACCACTACTACAACTAATAGAAACATAGAAACATAGAAATATGACGACAGAAAAAGACCACATGGCCTATCTAGTCTGTCCTTCCATAACAACTACAACAGTCCACTTTTTGCCTTTAGAGATCCTCTGTGTTGGTCCCATACTTTCTTGAATTCAGTTACTGTCCTCATCTCTACCACCTCCACTGGGAGACTATTCCACGGATCCACTACTCTTTCCGTAAAGAAATATTTCCGCATATCACTCCTGAATCTATCTCCCTTCACCCTCATCCCATGTCCCCTCGTAGCATAACTTGCTTTCAATTGAAAGAGGCTCTCTCCCTGAACATTTATGCCACGGAGGTATTTAAACATCTCAATCATATCACCTCTATCCCGCCTTTCCTCTAAGGTGTACATATTAAGATCCTTAAGTCTGTCCTCATATGCTTTATAATGAAGCCCATTAATCATTTTGGTAGCAACCCTCTGCACCGACTCCATCCTGTTCACATCCTTTTGAAGGTGCGGTCTCCAGAATTGCACACCATACTCCAAATGAGGTCGCACCAAAGACTTATACAGAGGCATTATCACCTCCTTTTTTCTGCTAGCCATTCCTCTCCGTATGCACCCAAGCATCCTTCTAGCTTTTGCTGTCGCCTTTTCCACCTGTTTAGCTACTTTAAGATCATCAGACACAACCACGCCTAGGTCCCGCTCTTCTTTAGTGGACAAAAGTACTTCACCTCCTATACTGTATTGCTCCCTTGGATTGCTGCAGCCCAAATGCATGACCTTACATTTTTTAACACTAAATCCCAGCTGCCAAATTCTAGACCATTCTTCAAGCTTAGCTAGAATCCTCCTCATGTTATCTACCCCTTCCTGGGTGTCTACTCTATTGCAGATTTTGGTATCATCCGCAAAGAGGCAAACCTTACCCGACAGCCCTTCCGCTATATCACTAACAAAGATGTTAAAAAGAATCGGACCAAGGACAGATCCCTGGGGCACACCACTGGCAACATCCTTCTCCTCAGAGTGAGCTCCATTTACCTGTACTCTTTGTCGCCTCCCACCCAACCAACTTCTAACCCAAGCAGTAACTTAGGGTCCATCCCTAGGGTGCTCAGTTTGTTTATAAGTCGCCTGTGAGGAACAGTGTCAAAGGCTTTACGGAAATCTAAATACACCACATCTAGAGCTCTCCCTTGGTCCAACTCCCTGGTCACCCAGTCAAAAAAATCAATCAGATTTGTCTGACAAGACCTGCCTCTGGTGAATCCATGCTGCCTCGGATCCTGTAATCCGCTGGACTCCAGAAACCTCACTATTTTCTCTTTCAGCAGCGTTTCCAATAATTTACTCACCACCGAAGTTAAACTAACCGGCCTGTAGTTTTCAACCACATCCTTACTTCCGCTTTTGTGTAAAGGCACCACATGAGCCTCTCTCCAGTCCTTTGGCACCACTCCCGACTCCAACGAGGCATTGAAAAAGGTCAGTCAGTGGAGCTGCTAGAACGTCCCCAAGTTCCCTCAGTATTCTAGGGTGTATCCCATCCGGTCCCATCGCTTTGTCTACTTTAAGTTGAGCTAGTTTCTCACGAACACAGTCTTCTGAAAATAGTTCAAGATGTCCCTCGCTTCTGTTCTTATTTGTGGGTGTTTTCTGAGGTCCTGCTCCTGGTTCTTCATCTGTGAACACAGAACAAAAATATTTGTTAAGCAATTCCGCTTTATCCTTATCAGCTTCTACATATTCCCCCCCTGCACCCTTGAGTCTGACAATACCACTTTTGCTCTTCCTCTTCTCACTAATATATCTGAAAAATGTCTTATCCCCCCATTTTATTGCATTGGCTATTTCCTCCTCCTTTTGAATTTTTGCCTTCTTGACTACTTTGCTAGCTTCTCTAAGTTTTTCCAAATACAGATGCCTGTCTTCTGCTCTCTGTGATCTCTTGTATTTCATGAAGGCCTCCCTCTTTTTCTTCACTTTTTCAGCTACTTCCTTCGAAAACCATAGCCGGTCTCCTGTTCCTTTTTGCCTTTATTTACCATTTCAACAAAAAGGTTGGTTGCCCTTAAAATACCCCCTTTCAGTTTTGCCCACTGTTTTTCTACATCCCCCAGCTGTTCCCATCCCACTAACGACTCCCTGAGGTATTGGCCCATCTTCGCAAAGTTAGTCTTCCTAAAGTCTAAGATCCTCACCTTGGAATGGATTCTAACAGCCCTAGTCCTAATACTGAACCACACCATCTGGTGATCACTGGATGCAAAATGATCTCCCACTACAACATCAGAAACACTTTCACCATTAATAAAGCTCTACAAGGCGTACGTAGCGCTGCACAAACATAGACATGGCCCCTTCTCATGAGAGCTTACAATCTAATCTAATTAAGACAGACAAGACAAAGGATAAGAATAAAGGGAAAAAGAGGGTAAGGAGACACAAGGAAAAGGGGGTCAGGATCCAAAAGCAGCTTTAAAGAGATGAGCCTTTATCATGGACTTGAGAAGGGAAAGAGATGAAGCCTAACATACAGACTCAGGGAGTTTGTTCCAGGCATAATGAGCAGCAAGGTGAAAGGACTGAAGTCTGGATGTGAAAGAAAAGGGCAAAGAGAGAAGCAAGCCAGAAGAAGAACGGAGTTCATGAGGAGGGGTGTAGGGAGACAGAAGAGAGGAAAGGTAGAAAGGAGCAGAAGAGTGAATGCACTTATAGGTTAGAAGGAGAAGCTTGAATTGGATGCAGAAATGGAAGGGAAGTCAATGAAGTAATTTGAGAAGAGGAATTATATGGGAATATCAAGGCTGGCAAAGATTAGTCATGCAGCAGAGTTCTAAACAGATTGAAAGGGAGAGAGATGGTTAAGAGGGAGGCCAGCAAGAAGGAGGTTGCAATAGTTGAGAAGGGAAGTAATTAGAGAGTGGACAAGTGTTTTAGTAGTGTGTTCAGAAAGGAAGGAGTAAATTTTGTTAATGTTATAAAGAAACAGCAGGATTTGTGAAGAGAAGGAAAGGGAGGAGTCAAAGATGTCCCCAAGGTTGTGGGCTGAGGAAACAGGAAGTAGAAGAACATAAGAACATAAGATATGCCATACTGGGTCAGACCAAGGTCCATCAAGCCCAGTATTCTGTTTCCAACAGTGGCCAATCTAGGTCATACGTACCTAGCAGTTTCCCCAAGGGACACAGGTTCCACAATGCTTGTATTGGTTCAAGCATTGATATCCTGGGTCCCTTCTTAATAATGGTTTATGGACCTTTCCTCCAGGAACTTGTCCAAACCTTTTTTAAACCCAGCTACACTAACAACCTTTACTACATCCTCCGGTAACAAATTCCAGAGTTTGATTACACGTTGAGTGAAAAAATATTTTCTTTTATTAGTCTTAAATAGTTTATTACCCTGTAGCTTCATTGCATGTCCCCTAGTCTTTCTATATTCTGATAAGGTAAACAATCGATCTACGTTTACCCGTTCCACTCCATTCATTAATTTATAGACTTCTATCATATCTCCCCTCAGCTGTCTCTTTTCCAGGTTAAAGAGCCCTAACCTTTTTAGCCTTTCTTCATAGGAGTAGCCTTCCATCCCCTTTACCATTTTGGTGGCTCTTCTCTGAACCTTTTCTAAAATCGCTATATCCTTTTGAAGATACGGCGACCAGAATTGCACACAATATTCAAGGTGCGGTCTCACCATGGAACGATATAGAGGCATTATAATATCTTTTGTTTTATTTTCCATTCCTTTCCTTATCATACCTAGCATTCTATTTGCTCTCTTGGCCGCCGCTGCACACTGGGTGCTATCCACAGAGAAAGGAGGAAGGGGAATGAAGGTTTAGGGAAAAAATACGATGTTCCATTTTCGCCATGTTTAATTTCAAATGGTGATGAGAAATCCAGGTGGTGATGTCAGACAGGCAAGCAGAGATGTGAGACTGGAATGTCAAAGAGATATGAGGTATAGAAAGATAGATCTGAGAATCTGTCAAGAAAGTCAAGAAAGATGAGGATAGAATAAAGACCTTTGGATTTAGCCATGAATAAGTCACTGAGACTTTGACAAGTGCCATCTTGGTAGAATGAAAGGGACAAAAGCCAGCTTGAAGGGCTTGAGAGAAAATAATTTCAAGACAATTACGGAGGACTGCATACTCAAGAAGTTTAGAAATGAAGGGACAAAGGGAGATGGGTCAATAAATTAGAAGGACAACTACGGTCAAGAGATGGTTTCTTAAGGAGAGGTGTGACCAAAGCATGCTTGAAGGCTGAAGGGACCGTGGCAGTGGAGAGTGAGAAGCTGAGAATATGTGAGATGGAAGGGATGATAGAGGAGGAAATTGAACTAAGAAGATGGGTGGGGACAGGATCAGAAGATCAAGTAGTAAGTTTAGAGGAAGAAAGTAGATGAGAGGTTTCCTGATCAAAGAGATGGAAGAAAGGGTAACAGACATTGAGGGAAAAAGTTGGTATTGAGGTGGGGGAAAAGGGAATGAAGCTGATTTAGTGGGGATTTGGAGAGTGATCTTGTGGATTTTGGCATAAAAAATAGTCAGCTAAGGTTTGGGCAGAAAGAGAAGGAGGGGTCAGATCGGGAGGTGCTTTGAGAGAGAGTTAAAAGTTGAGAAGAGATGGTGAGGATTAGTGGCAAGAGAGTTAGTCAGATGGACATAGTAGTTTTGCTTGGTGAGAGCCAAGGTTGATTGGAAGGAGGTAAGCATGAATGCTGCTAGTAACTGGAAGCAGGCAGGGCAGGCTCACTCTCACAGGGGGAAGGGAGAAATGAGAGAGTTGCAAATAAACATTTTAAACCCTTAGGGCCCGATTTTCAAATAGACAGGCTATGTGCATAGCCTGCCTGCCGACCCTCTTAACCTGGATTTTCACTTCCACAGCGGCAGAAATGAAAATCCGGGTTTGTCTGGATGTGCCGGCAGCCACAGAGGCTACATGGGTAGCAGCGATTTTCGATGCTACCCGCATAGCCTCTGCGCCTTAAAGATAGGTGAGGCTAGTTTGCCTATGCCTTAATCTGACCCTGAAGAATACCATCCACACTTTGAAGAGTCTATCCTGGGGGTGAGAGAGACCAGTATAAAATACTGTAAATTATTTTATGCACACTCTTTAGACACAATGTAGAGTCTGCAAGCAAAGGTTTATATGTATATACTACTATTCCTGAGACTCATTCAATACGGTTTACAAAACACAGTATTCAAACAAAACACACACAAATAAGTAGAATTCTGTAACTTCCCATCCCTACTAAAGAATAGAGAAAAACAAAAATAAGAGGGAGGCTCCAGCAACCCTTTACTACACTAGCAGGAAATAAACTTTTAATTATGTGGATTAAGAACTGATAGAAAACAGACAGTAAAAATCTAAGTTATCAATGTTCCTGTTTAATGTACATTATCAAGCAACTTATAAGTAAACCACTTTGACTGAAATGATAAAGCAGTATTAAAAAAACTGTCAAATAAATAAATGGTCACTTTTCTCTATGGAGAAAGGTGAACAGTGGATTACCCCAGGGATTTGTTCTGGGTACACTGCTTTTTAGAAATGGGAACGAGTGCAGATGGCACAAAATTATTCAAAGTTGTTAAATCACAAGAGGATTGTAAAAAATTGCAAGAGCACCTTGAGAAATTAGGAGTCTGAACATCCAAAAGGCAAATTAAACTTAATGTGGATAAGTGCAAAGGTATACACGTGGAGGCCAATTCCAGCAGGGGCACGTCCGGGCTGTCCGGACGTCCAAAATATGCACGGGCCCAAAATATACCCAATTCAGTAACTGCGGGAGCTAGACATTACCACATTTGCAGAATCGAGCACTTAGACGGCCCGATGTGCCCCTGATTCCACTGTGGAAGACATCCTCTACTCTGTCTGGCCAGCCTGCCCTAAGCTCCTGCTGGTGTGCCAGTGCCATGGTGTCCCATTGCCATGGTATCGGGATGCCCAGCAGGAGCACCAAAAGCCCGTCAGAGCAAAGAAACCTTTCCCCACTGCCCGACCCTCAGCGGGGTCTGCCAGGGCTGGGATTGGGTGGAGGAGCCTCACCTGCTGCTGCTCCGTAGATCTGGAGGGGGGGGGGGGGCTGCCTGCCTGGATCGCCGCCTTTGAAGGAACTTATTCCACCTCTGAGGTGGAATACGTCCATCTTCTGACAGCCGGACATACAGGGCCCTGATCATTATTATCCCTGTAAGTCCGGGGTATGTGGCCTGCCCCACTCCGCCCACCCTCCACCTCTGGCCCTTCCCCTCCCATCCCCATCCAGCACTTCCCGCATAAGTATTCTGTATGTGCGGGGAGCCGGCAGCTCAGAATAAGGTGTCAGCAAATAGCGGGGGTTGGACATCCAACCCAGATGTACATCCCCACTATTCTCAGGTCAGAATGACCCCCTTAGGGAAGAACAACCCAAATTATAGTTGTATGATTCAAGGTTCCACATTAGGAATCACCACCCAAGATAAGGGTCTAGGCGTCATTGTGGATAATACCTTGAAACCCTCTGCTCAGTGTGTAGTGACAGCCAAGAAAGAAAATAGAATGCTAGGAATCATAAGGGAATGAATGGAGAATAAAACCAAGGATATTATAATGCCTTTGAATCGCTCCGTGGTGTGACTACACCATCAATATTGTGTGCAGGTCTGGTCGGCAAAGCCAAAAAAGGATAGAGTGGAATTAGAAAAGGTACAGAGAAGAGTTACCAAAATAATAAAGTGGATGGAAGGACATGCCTATGAAGAAAGGCTTAAAAGGTTAGGGTTCTTCAGCTTGGAAAAAAGATGGCTGAGGGGAGATATGATAAAGTAATGGGTAGAGTGCAATGGGTAAATGAGTAGAGTGTAATGGGTAAATGTAGATCATTTGTTTACTCCTTCAAAAAGTAGAAAAACTAGGGGACATGCAACGAAGCTACAATGTATCACATTTAAGACTAATCAGAGAAAATGTGTTTTTACTGAATGCATGATTAAGCTCTGGAATTTGTTGCCACAGGATGTAGTAAAAGTTATTAGTGGAGCTAGATTTAAACAGGTTTGGACAAATTCCTGGAAGAAAAGTCTGTCAACCATTATTAAAGTGGACTGGGGCAAATCCACTACTTATTCCTGGGCTAAACAGCATAGCTAATGGCCAGACATTATTTAAGAAAAACTGTGTCATTAGTCATATACAGGGCTCTTTCATTAATATATGAGGACATGGCTCAATTTTAGTAGGCAACGAAAAAAGGTGTCAGTACTCCGTACCACAGATAACCCCCTCAGAAAAAAAACCCTTCCTATTGGATTCCTACCAGGTTCTTGTGACCTGGATTGGCCATTGGTCTAACCCAGTATGACAAATCTTATGTTCTTGTGGGCCCGATATTCAAACGGATTATTCCTCTTCTCTGGCATATCCACGGGTGCTACTGCTGCAGACCCCAATGCTAACTGGTTAGCATCAGGGTGTTCTGGGGGTAGCACCCAGGGATAACCAGGCAGCGGCTTTATTCACCCAACTATATTCACCCCACTCACCCCTAACTTTTGCCGTCAGGGCTAACTGGAAAGTGGCTGCATAGTGCTGTTAGCTGGTTAGCTTTCTGTCTATCCAGTTGACCCAGATATTAAATGCTGGTGGCCAGATATGGTCCTGGTTTTGAATATCCAGGTCTAGAGTTCAGCGATGATGACTAGCTACTGTAATCCCACTCCCTGCCACTACTACATATCGGTCACTATGTTTCAAAGTTCACCACAATATATATGTGCATTCAGGCTATATCATATTCTCCAGTCAGCTGTGAATTTACAGTGAATCATTTTATAATACTTAAGCTAGAAATAAAAAAGCAATTCCCTCTATGTGCTGTATGTTTTACAGTATGCATAGCAATTATAAGATTTTCTGATAAATTTCTGTTACTTTTCCAATTTTAAATAGCTTTACCCTCGCTTCCCATGAGCCTCTGGGAGTAGCCATAACAAATTAACGATGTGCAATTGGATCTAATGGATTCATACAATGTGCTTGTCATTTCTCACAGCAAAACTCAAAATGAATCTGTCAGCTCCAGCATAATGCCAATCTCTTGCTGTATGAGTCATTACAGGCGATACAGTATTAATAATAATAATAATAATCCTGAAAAATTTGGAGATGTTAAAATCAAGCAAGGAATTTTCAAAGGTAATTCATTATCACCTTTATTATTCATTTTGGCAAAGATTCCACTAACAATCATTCTAAATAAAACAAAATGTGGTTACCAACTTTCTAAGCAAAGTAAAAAAATTTGTCATTTACTATACAGTTGTGGTTAACATTATTGGCACCCTTGCAGATCAAACCCTTAATGTCCGTATCGCCTAAAAAAAAGTGGCCAGTGAAATGGCTTTGGACTATATACTGTATGCAAATATATTTGACACACAAAAGAATCACATAAAACAAGACTCATTTAAAAAAGAAATAGTAGGAAATAGTATAAAAACTGTGACATTGCAAGGACATGATTATTCAACAACAAAAAAAAACCACTACAGAGGTGAAAAACAACATTCAAAATCCAACCCCTTCAAAAATTCCCTAAGAAAATAAAGCATGAAACTGAAACCATGGTAATTTTCTTTAAATGTTAATGTTGGAATATTTGCCATGAGGAAAAACTTCCTCCAGTAGCAAAACATCCTTTTTATTCTTTTTAATGTGAGCTCATTACACTCAGTTCACAAGCCGTCTCTTACTTTAATCAAGGGAACATGGCGTACCTGCCAATCCCTGAAATAAACAAAGGAAGTGGTGGCAAAGAGTAAACTTGCAACTAAGTGACTTAGCTTTCAGTTGCAGTCCCGTCCATCCACATGAGAAAGTTAGTGGTTGCAGCTTTTCATCATCGGCACCATCTTCCAAAATGCCAAACAGCTCAATTCTACCGTTGCCGTTAAAAAAGTCATATTGCTACATAGCGCCATGTTTCAGGCCAAAATACTCATTCATCCCTTCTTCAGGCTAGACTGAAGGAAATGACGTGAGAGGCCCCAAATAGGCCAATGAGAGAACACTAATAGGCTCATAATAGATTCCACCAATCAAAATCAAAATTTAGCCCATGGGGCTCAATAGAATTCAATGTAAAGTTCCAGATATTGCAATCAAGCAAGTCTATCTCCTCCCCGAAACTCAATAGGGACCTGATCAATGATCCTCCAGGTCAGATCCAAGAACGAATGACCAAGAGAAATGCAATGTGACACCATAGGTGCCGAAATGACACGTGTGTTCAATCTAGAACGATGCTTCTGCAGACGCAATTTCATAGACCGTGTCGTTCTCCCAACATATTTCAATGTGCAGGGGCAGATTATCATATAAATGACAAACGAGGATAAACATGTCATGTTGAATCGGGCTTGATAAGAAATATGAGATATAGGATCAACCCAGCTATTGCCTAAAATGGTGGAAAGACAAAAATTACAGGCTCCATATGCCGAATGGCCCACACCCCTGGGCTCCATAGGCACGTCCAATTGTTCCTGGAACCCCTTTTGGCGCACCACATAGTCCGCGATACTTCGCCCGCGTTGATGTGCTATCATTAGCGAGTGCTGAAAACAAGTATGAGCCTCCAAAATATGCTATTGAGATTTCATTGCTTTGCTGTCTTGATCTGTAAGATGCATATACGGTAGAACCCTACAGTGGGGGTCAGCATTTCCTCCACCTCATTCATCTGTCCTTGTTGCCACCATTCCGGATGACTATACCGTGCTCTCTTATAAGCTATATCTATAATACGCGCTGGATAACCTCGTGCCAATAAACACAATGTCAATTCTTATGTATGTCGGTGGAATTCCCTCACTGTGGTACATAATTTTCTGATCCACAGAAATTGCACAGTGGCCTGGGATGATGAATGACTATGATATTGGAGTAGAATATTCTTCTGGACTAGTTTCCTATACAACGTTATCCTCAATGTAGAGCCATGTTTATAAATTGTGAGGTTCAAAAAATTGATGTAAGAAAAATAAAATGATGGAACAAACTGAATATTTGGTTTCAGTGAATTAAGCCAAACAAAAAAACATGTTTAAACCGAGTACTAGAGCCAGCCCATAGAAAAAATACATCATCCAAAAATCAGGTCTATAATGAAATGTGTCGATACCAGGATGATGGATATACAAAATGCTCTTCAAAATTGGCCATGTATAGGGTAGCCACCAACAGAGCCACCATAGCCCCCATGAGGACCCCAAAAATCTGTAGATAAAACTGTGATTCGTATTCAAAATAGCTCTGCTCCAACACAGTCTTCAATAACCTCATAATGAACTGTTTGGGCAATCGCAATGGTAGCTGCAAAGAATATGACAAAATAATGTCCAATGCCTCCTGCTGGTCAATATTTGTGAATTCAACCAAACCCCAATTGGATGAAAAGGGCACACCAATAAAGAAGATATCCAATTGCCCCAAGAAAAAATTCTATCATACGCCTAACAAAATTTTTTGTCGGAGTAAGTTTACCCAGTGTCCAGAATATGTTTATCAAAGACACCGCCGAGTTTACTCCATTTTATTATGTAATTTAAAAGAGAACAAGAAGTCCATCACTTAGCTGTAAATCACCAGAATGCCAAGATTCTCAGTAGACGACGCGACTCGCGTTTCGGGTTTTAATTCTGAAACTCTGAAAAACCCTTCTTCAGGTCAAAGACAAGCCAGCAAGCCAGCATACCATGCTGTTCTCTTACCAATTGCTGGCTTGTCTTTGACCTGAAGAAGGGTTTTTCGGAGTTTCAGAATTAAAACCCGAAACGCGAGTCGCGTCGTCTACTGAGAATCTTGGCATTCTGGTGATTTACAGCTAAGTGATGGACTTCTTGTTCTCTTTTAAATTACATAATAAAATGGAGTAAACTCGGCGGTGTCTTTGATAAACATATTCTGGACACTGGGTAAACTTACTCCGACAAAAAAATCTTGTTAGGCGTATGATAGAATTTTTTCTTGGGACAATTGGATATCTTCTTTATTGGGGTCAATATTTGTGTACAAGGACATAACATCCATAGTAACCAGAATGAGATTCTCCATGTCCAGAGAAACCGTTTGCAACAAAGAAATAAAGTGGTGCGAGTCTCATATGTAGGATCATATAGTCGTGGTTAATGGTTGCAAAAAACAATCACAAAATTGTGATAAAGTTTCCAAGACCGAATTGTGGCAGGATACTATTGGCCATCCCGGAGGGGTCATCAATGATTTATGAATTTTGGGTACCATGTAAACAACAGGGATCACCGGATGCTTTTGGTGAAGAAACTCAAAATTCTTTCTTAGTTATCCAGCCTTTCAGTAATGCTTCATCCAATATAATTTTGATGTCATTCCTTAAACTTAATGTGAGATCATGTGGTAACAGCTGAAAATAGTGAGAGTCCTTAAGATGATTCAGGACAGTGGTGTTATAATAACTAGTATCTTGTACTACTACTGCTCCCCCCTTATCTGCATGGCAAACAATTATTTCTGGTATGGAGCGCAGTTGACGTAACGCCAGACATTGTTGAAAAGATAAGTTAAAATATTGTTTGTAAGAAGAACTTTCCAATTTTTGCAAATCCTGTGATACCAATTGTTGAAGCACCAGAATATTAGGGTCAACCTCACCAGGTGGCATCCATCTTGAAGGTCGTGTTTTGACAGAATCATCTGTCACAATAGGTGTCTACTCCTTAGAGAAAAACGTTATAATCCATAATTTTCTAAAACACCGATACAATGCTCTCTGCATCTAAAAAAAGGATCATATCTAACAGAAGGAACAAAAGATAAACCCAAATCCAATAAAGTACTCTGTGCGTCCATCAGTTCTTTCCGGGATATGTTGAAGAATGTCCAGAAGAATACTCTACTCCAATATCATAGTCATCATCCCGGGCCACTCTGCAGGGGGTTACTCTATGGGCAATTTCTACGGATCAGAAGATTATGTACCACAGTGAAGGAATTCCACCGACATGCACAAGAACTGACATTGCGTTTATTGGCACGAGGTTATCCAGCACATATTGTAGATATGGCTTATAAGAGAGCACGGTATAGTCATCTGGAATGGTAGTAACAAGGACAGATGCGTGAGGTGGAGGAAACGCTGAGCCTCATTGTAAGGGGTTCTATCATATATGCATCTTACAGATCAAGTCAGCAAAGCAATGAAATCTCATTGGCATATTTTGGAGGCTCATACTTGTTTTTAGCGCTCGCTAATGATAGCACATCAACACGGGCGAAGTATCGCGGACTAGGTGATGCACCAAAAGGGGTTCCAGGAACAATTGGACATGCCCATGGGGCCCAGGAGTGTGGGCCATTCAGCATGTGGAGCCTGTGATTTTTGTCATTCCACCATTTCTGGCGATAGCTGTGTTGATCCTATATCTCATATCTCTTATCAAACCTGATTCAACACGACATGTTTATCCTCGTTTGTCATTTATATGATAATCTGCCCCTGTACATTGAAATATGTTGGGAGAACGACACGGTCTATGAAATTGTGTCTGCAGGAGCATCATTCTAGATTGAACACATGTGTCATTTCGGCACCTATGGTGTCACATTGCATTTCTCTTGGTCATTCATTCTTGGATCTAACCTGGAGGATCATTGATCAGGTCCCTATTGAGGTTTGATTCCCACTAGCACTCCTTGCGGCTTAAGCAAGTCACTTAACCCTCCGTTGCCTCAGAAAAATCCACATTATCTATCTTGCTATTTAATGTATATGACCAAGTTTAAATTGCAATGTAAACAGCTTTGAATGAAATGATAAAGTGGTTTTTAAAAAAAAAACCTGTTAAAAAAATAATTATTTTTAGTCTGCCAATCCAAATATCTTGTTGTTGAGAGGTAAAAGAAAATGTAATATAAAACAAATCTTGTGTTCATTAATCTACAATAAAAATGATCAGCTTCAGATAGTTAATCATGAACAAAACAAAGAATAGAAAGTGTTAACAGATAAACCACAAACTATAATAAAAGCAAAGTCCTGATAATGAAGTCTTCAAGACTGTTGAATGAGACAAAGCAGATGTAGGTGAGAGGGGTGTATTTGAACACTTCCATTCTGTTTGCCCATATTACAGATGGAAACAAACACTAAAATCAATATAGACAACTTGAAAAGTGCACACTTACAATGTGACATAATGGCGTGTTTTCCGTTTCCTCCATTCTCAAGCAGGGCTGGCCCGTCCATTGAGCAAGAATGTTTTTTGCACAGGGCCCCACGTTTCAGGGGGCCCCGCGCAAAAAACATTCTACATCAGGCCAAATAGATAAATAAAAAAAGCAAGCCGGCTGCTCCTGCCGCTGCCGCCGTGGCAGCGGCAGAATCAAGCGTCCCGCCGCGGGGCCCCCCCCCTACCCAGCAAAGCCTCCCAGAAACATCAGCTTCGGACAGAGTCCCAAAGCGCGGGCTTTCAGAGCCGCGAGAGCTTCCCTGCGGGCTTAACAGAGCCGCGCGAGAAAGGGAAACTCTCGCGGCTCTGAAAGCCCGCGCGTTGGGACTCTGTCCAAAGCTGAGGTTTCTGGGAGGCTTTGCCGGGTCGGGGGGGCCCCGCGGAGGGACGTTTGATTCTGCCGCTGCCACGGTGGCAGCAGCAGCAGCAGCCGGTTTGCTTTTTTTTTTTTTAAATCTATTTGGCCTGATGGGGGGAGGTGGGCTAGGACTGGTAATGGGCTATGAGGGGGGGGGGGTTGCTGAGACTGGAAGTGGGCTGATGGGGGGGTTAGGACTAGTAATGGGTTATGGGAGGCTAGGACTTGAAATGGGGGGGTAGGACTGGTAATGGGCTGATGGGGGGCTAAGACAGGAAATGCGCTGATGGGGGGGGTCAGAACTGGAGGCTGATGGGGGTGGCTAAGACTGGAAATGAGCTGATGGGGGTCAGACTGGAAATGGGCTGATGGGGGGGCTAAGACTGGAAATGTGCTGATGGGGGGAGTCAGAACTGGAGGCTGATGGGGTGGCTAAGACTGGAAATGAGCTGATGGGGGGTAGGACTGGAAATGGGCTGATGGGGGGGCTAAGACTGGAAATGGGCTGATGGGGGGTTAGGACTGGTAATGGGCTAAGACTAAAAATGGGCTGATGGGGTTAGGACTGGAAACAGGCTGATGGGGTTAGGACTGGAAATGGGTTATGGGGGGTTAGGACTAGTAATGGACTATGGGGGGGCTAGGACTGGAAATGGGCTAATGGGGGGGGTTAGGACTGGAAATGGGCTATGGGGAGGCTAAGACTAAAAATGCGCTGATGGGGGGTTAGGATGGATATGTGCTGATGGGGGGTTAGGTCTGGTAATGGGCTATGGGAGGCTAAGACTAAAAATGGGCTGATGGGGGGGTTAGGACTGGAAGTGGGCTGATGGGGGGGTTAGGTCTAGTAATGGGCTATGGGGGGGCTAGGACTGGAAATGGGCTGATGGGGGGCTTAGGACTGGTAATAGGCTGCGGGGGTTGCTAGGACTGGAAATGGGCTGAGTGGAAGGAGGGCTTGAACTGCAAATAGCTGATGGGGACGGAGGCTTGGAATGGAAATGGGCTGAGTGGAAGGGGGCTTGAACTGCAAATAGCCTATGGGGAGGGGGGCTTGGAATGGTAATGGGCTATGGGGGGGGGTTGCTGAGACTGGAAGTGGGCTGATGGGGGGGTTAGGGCTAGTAATGGGTTATGGGAGGCTAGGACTTGAAATGGGGGGTGTAGGACTGGTAATGGGCTGATGGGGGGGTCAGAACTGGAGGCTGATGGGGTGGCTAAGACTGGAAATGAGCTGATGGGGGGTAGGACTGGAAATGGGCTGATGGGGGGGCTAAGACTGGAAATGGGCTGATGGGGGGTTAGGACTTTTAATGGGCTATGGGGGGCTAAGACTAAAAATGGGCTGATGGGGTTAGGACTGGAAATGGGTTGATGGGGTTAGGACTGGAAACGAGCTATGGGGGGGGTAGGACTAGTAATGGACTATGTGGCGGGCTAGGACTGGAAATGGGCTGATGGGGGGTTAGGACTGGAAATGGGCTGTGGGGAGGCTAAGACTAAAAATGGGCTGATGGGGGGTTAGGACTGGAAGTTGGGCTGATGGGGGGGGTTAGGACTAGTAATGGGCTATGGGGGGGCTAGGACTGGAAATGGGCTGATGGGGGGCTTAGGACTGGTAATAGGCTGGGGGGGTTGCTAGGACTGGAAATGGGCTGAGTGGAAGGGGCTTGAACTGCAAATAGCTGACGGGGAGGGGGGCTTGGAATGGAAATGGGCTGTGAGGGGAGGGAGCTAGGACTGGAAAAGGGCTGAGTGGGGGGTAGGACAGGAAATGGGCTGATGTAGGGGCTAGGATAGGACTGGAAATGGGCTTTTGGGGGGTGCTAAGATTGGAAATAGGCTGTGGTAGGGGCTTGGATTGAAATGGATTCATGGAGGGGCTAGAACTGGAAGTAGGCTCATGGGGGGCTTGGATTGGAAATAGACTGAGTGGAGGGGAGCTAGGATTTGACATGGGCTGATAGTGGGGCTAGGAAAGGACTATAAATAGGCTGATGGGGGGCTGGGATTGGAAATGAGCGGCTGGCGGGACTCGGATAGTACTGGACATGGGCTGATGGTGGGGCTAAGATAGGACTGGAAATGGGCTTATGGGTCTAGGACTGGAAATGGGCTTATGGGGGGATAGGACTGGAAATGGGTGGATGCGGGGACTAGATGTGAGCGGATGCTGGGTGGGGCTGGAACTAGAAGGGAGCTGATGTTGGGGGAGGATTAGAATGGGATGGAGCTTGGAGAGGGGAAAAAATTTTTGTGTGGGAGGGAAGACAAATCTACAATTGGCCAGATATTGGGAGAGTAAGTGGGGATTGAGGATAGAGGGGTAAAATTGAGTGGATGAAATAGGAATGAGGGAAATAGCAAAAGGAGAAAGATTAGTATGTTAAAGCAGATGTAGAGAGAGAATGGAAAAAAACTAGAAGAGAGAAGAAAGGACAAATGGACAGCAGACGATGGAGAGTTAGAAGAAGACATGAAGAAACCAGAAGAAAGTGGCTGGAACAATTGCAACTGAAAAAAAATGCACAAAAGGTAGAAAATATCTCTTTATTTTGAAATTATTAATTGGAATATGTCAGTTCTGGGAAATGTGCATCATTAACGTCTGTGCTTTGTTTAGTACAAGAGGAAATTAATTTATAGTTTTATTTCTACAGTGTTGTTGTACATTCCAAGTTTGGCTTTTGGGGTTCCCAGTTTAATTATTGTCTTCCTGTTTTTAAATTGTGATTCCTTGTTTGGTGATAGTCTATGTTCTGCATGTGTAACTGAGCTGAGGTATTCTGTTTATGTAATTCCTATTTGACATTGCCACTTGTTCTCTTTCCCCAGTAGGTCATGCACTGTTATTCTCTGAAATGTATTGGTTGAATATTTGCAGTGTTGCTTTTTGATAGTTACGGTATGATGCTTTGTGAGTCCTGGTAGTGCTGTTAGGATACGGCGGGTTTGCTATGGGTTCTAAATGGGCAGTGTTTGTAGTAGTTCCTAATGTGCCTGGCGGTTGGCACTGGATTATAGTAATGTAGAAATCTTTTAGTCTTTCTTTATCCATACACTCATTAAGAGGCATGTTTACTAAAAGTTAGTGTATGGTAACATTATGCAAATATTTATGCAAATTAGGTCCCTTATGCAAATGAGGCCCCACACACCGAGTCTCCGCACATGGCCCCGCACCCCCTTGGGCCGCCCCTGTTCTCAGGCTCAGGCATGTCTGGGTGAGGGACTCAGTTGAACAGTCATGGTAAAGTGTGTCTTGGAGGGTAGCAGTGAATATGTGAGTGGGTGGGTGGCTGGATAAAGTGTGAGTAGAAACTGATGGTGCATGTGAGGTGTGTATGTATCTGTGAATCAATGGTATGATGTTCATGTCTATTGCCATGGGGAGAATTTAGATGTTTATCTGTGTGTAGCAGCAAAGCGCAGACAAACCAATGATACCAGGAGTCTGTTCAAAAGGTCCAAATCATTTATTTGTGCACAAGTCTCGAACCAGTCAATTTCAAAATGGCTGAGCAAAGTTTTCAAGCATTACAACAACTTTTATAGACTTCTGTTCCATTCTAGGTATAGAAAAACATTTCATTGGTCCCGGTGACCTCCCGTACCTCTTCTATTGGTCCCGGTACTGATAAGTTTATCCAGTTATGTCCCTCCAGTGGGCATGACACCTGCATACCCCCCTTCCAGTCCCAATTACAATGGTCAGTTCAACTTGTTACTTTCACACTCTCAAGGTTATAGAACCAATTTGTACGTGCAGAGGAGCTGGGCTCTGCAACTCATCTGTCAGCACTCCCAATTATTTCTTTGCAGATGTACTTTTTCTTATCAGTAACTTTTAAACATGTCTTTTCTGTATTTTTCCATCTTTCAATACTGCAATTCTGCTTACCTAAGCTAATTCAATACTTCTACTGAGTTCTATCTTACAAAAGCAGCATATTTGGGGATGTGCAATCCTATATGCCTCTCCACAGGCCTCATTTACAGGTCAAGCTAGCCATGCTGGCCTGCTTATGTTCAGACACTGTGGTTCACAGGCCTGCACCTGCCACATTCCCCCCTTTGATTAATCTCACCCTATTACTTAATAAGGTGTGAGAATTAAATCACTTTCTGAAGAATCACATCCTGGCTAAAGGATTTCTACCAGGACTGGCTGTATATAAAGCCATGATTTTTGTTGCGGTCTTCCGCTCTACTGTACTATCAATAGTGTTATGAATGGAACGCATACAACATGGGATTAAACATGGTAATAAGAAGATAACAGCAAACAAGGATTAGTACCAATACGATGAAAGTCTTAAATCCTCCCACCCATGAAAAGAGGTTAGCAAACCAATTAGGAAATTTCAATGAGTGCCACGTCTGCACTGGCACATAAGCATGTCTTTGCATATCTTTAGCAATTTCTTCAACTACTTGACCTTTATCATCTATTTTCAAACAGCAATTGGTCAAATTCAGTTTACCACATACTCCTCCTTCAGCTGCTAACAAATAATCAAGTGCTAAGCGGTTCTGATATATCGCAGTGCGCATCTGTGTACTTTGTCTAGCTAAAAGCGTAAGAGCATGACTAGTTTCGTTAGTTATTATTTCAACTACTGCTTGTAAGCGAATAATATGATTAATCATATAAATTGGGGTACGATAACCATACATACCATCATCATTCCAAGTGGCGGGTCCATAATATTCAATGATTCTTTCTGGTGGCCAATCATCACCTTGCCATTTCTCCCACTTGCCTATCTGTAAGGCCTCTCTCTTCTGTCTTAGTGCTCTTTTGTGTCGGTGGGTAGTGTATACTGGGTATCCTAATTGTTCTCCATGTTCAGTGTTTAAAAGAAAGAAAGAAGGTCTGATGGTTCCTAAGACACATGCTCCTCCCCAGTGTGGTGGGAGTTGTGCATATGCTCGGTTTCCACAGATCCAATATAGGCCAGGTGGGGCTTGCCAGGCTTGGACTTTGGCAAGGTTAGTCCATAGACCTGCAAGTTCAGGAAATCTGGCTAATGGGTTAGGAGGTTCAGGATGTCCAATTCCTGACCACCATGCTATCTTCTTGGTCGTGGCATTATAGTACTTCTGGCTAAGACAGACCAGCTGTCCTACCTTTTGGGTGAACTGGGGTCCAGTTCTGGCATAGCAAAGACGTCCAACGATTGAGTGCGCTAACACCCATTCACTGGTTGTCTTATGTAATCCAGTCTGATTGTAAATCATGGAATAATTCAATTCTTGGGCTTCCCATGGCCACTGATCTCCCATTTGGGTTCCGCCACAGAAATAACAATCTGTGATCTTAAGACTAGATACTACTGCTCCGGCTAATTCTAGAAATAAATTCTGTGAGGGGTGAGGGATCTCAAACTTATTTACATGCATGGCTTCATAAAAAGTATTATGAATATGATATTTAGATGACTTGTGGGCTTGAGTATTCAATCTGATATACACAATGGTCCCTGGATCTATTGCTCCTCCAGCAATACGTAAACCAAACTTATATCCTTGTTTCCATGCATGGGGATTGTGTATACGTAAGTGTAAGGGGTTACAAGCATCTTTCTGACATTTATCATTTGTGGTTGGCTTGGTTAAAGTAGCCATTCGTTTATCTATTTTCTCATCAGTTATACCAGTGTTCCAGGTAGCATAAAAAAACACATCCCCAATACGGGCAATAGTAGTCTGCTGCTGGGGCAGTACTATAGCCTGGTTCCTTTTTACCTGTACACTTTCTCCATCCCGTGGCACCTTCTGGACACATATACTTATGGTCATTTCGATACGCTTTCTCCCATGTACCACAGGTGGAATAACTATCTCTATTAATAGCATTGCATGCATCAAAATTCAAAACAGCAGGTTTAGTAATGTCCTTGAGTGGTGGCGTTGCAGCTAATATAGGTCCATCTGCATCCTTCCATCTTATTTCCATCGTGTAATAGGATGGATTCTGATGCGGATTATAGCATGTTTTAATTTTTCCATGAGTGCAAACATTTAGTTCGGTGGTGTTATAGATACACCGAGTTACTGTCCCCTTGCAGGTATAGTAAGAATGATAAAGCAAAGTCTGAGTTACTTTCAGTCCAATTCTAGTAGAAGTAATGCAGGCAGTGCATGGAGGTAAAGCATGAGTCTGTTCAAAACCTCCAAAGAAGGCAACCAAAGCAAAGCAAAAGTAAAGATGCATGTCGATGTTGATTGGAGTTCTTCTGAATCCTCAGCTTGCTGATCTTGATCACGACGGTCTTTTATTCTTCGTCCCGTTTGCTAATGAAGCAATTTAACGGGTGCTGAGTGTTGATTGAAGATCCTCAGGTTGTCCAGTACACATTGACCAACTTTTTAGCAATTTCAGTTGGCCTGTGAAGTCTGGCTTAGTCAATGTAGTCTCAAAGTAGTGTGTCAAATCACACACAAATTGGGTTCGTTGAAACAAAGCTGCTGCTGCATGGAAAACAGCAATCCTCTTCGAAAGACTTGGCTGCTGCAAAGCACTTGTGATGAAGTGTCTAAGCTGCTGGTTGCCGTCTCAAAGTAACTCGCAAGGGTGCATCAAGATGCTGTTCTGCTGTCCACTGCTCAGGTTCAGGATCAGCGGCGGGCCTGACTCTGCTGTGGTGGATCCAGGCGTCGATCTCGGCTACCTTTACTGCAGTTGGGGTAGACAGGATGACGGTGTACGGTCCCTTCCAATGGGGTTCCAACGGTGTCTTCTTCCAATCTTTGATCCACACCGAGGTACCAGGCTGGTAGGGATGCAAGGGTTCCGTCAAGTTGATAGGCAACTGGTCTTGGATCCACGTATGGAGAGTCTGCAGAACAAAACTAAGAGCTAGAAGTTCTTGTCTGGTTATTTCTGAACCAATTTGGGCTAGACTTCCTTTGATTCCCTGCACTATTGGTGGGGGTTTACCATACAAAACTTCAAAAGGGGAAAATCCTGTTGACTTTACAGGAGCTGAGCGTATTCTGAATAAAGCTATGGGGAGCACTTGGGGCCACTTCAATTGTGTCTCCTGACAAAGCTTAGACATTTGGGCTTTCAAGGTACGATTCATTCGCTCAACTTTCCCTGAACTCTGGGGTCTGTATGCAGTGTGGAGTTTCCATTGTATCTGCAAAGCTTTTGCTAACTGCTGAGTAACTTGGGAGACAAATGAGGGTCCATTGTCTGACCCTATTACTGCTGGAATTCCGAATCTGGGGACAATCTCTCTCATTAAGACTTTGGTAACTTCTCGGGCTTTCTCAGTTCTGGTTGGGAATGCTTCTACCCACCCAGAGAAAGTACAAACTAATACTAATAGGTAATGGTACCCATTGGCTTTTGGCATTTCGGTGAAATCAACTTGGAGGTTGTGCATGGGGGTCACACCTCTTGACTGAACTCGGGGTGCTGTAATAAGGCCTTGCTTGGCATTATTCTTGGCACAAGTTTGACATTGTCGTGCTACTGAAGCTGATATGGTTGTCATCAGAGGGATGTAGAAATGTGGTCTGAGTGCTTTTTCCATAGCACTTTTCCCATAGTGGGTGGCTTCGTGGAAAGCTTTGACAAAGGATGGTCCTAACAGTTCAGGGATTACTATTCGTCCAGGAGGTTGACTGCCCTCTTCTGGAGGCAGCTCAATCCATCCATCTTTCAGTACTCCATTTTCTCTGTCACAATAGTAATCCAATTCTTTGGTGGTATATCGTGGGGTCCATAGATTCAAAGGTACTGGAAACAATGCTGCTTGCATTGGCATAGCTTGTGGGGCAATTTGTCCTGTCATAGCTGCTTGTCGTGCTGAGGCATCTGCAAATCTATTTCCTCGGGCAACTTCTCCTTTTCCTGCTTGATGTCCTCGACAATGCATGACAGCTACACGTGTTGGGGCCCAAACTGCATCAAGTAACATCAATATTTCGGGACCATATTTGACTGATTTTCCTCCGGATGTGATGAGTCCTCTTTCTTTATAGAGAGCTCCATGGGCATGCAGGGTAGTGAAGGCATATTTGGAATCTGTATATACATTCAGTATAAGTTTTTCTCCTAACAACAATGCTCTGGTGAGTGCTATCAATTCGGCTTTCTGGGCTGATGTGCCTGAGGCTAGAGCTGATGATTCAACTACTTCGTGTTGAGTGACGACTGCATATCCGGCACAGCGTCGTCCATCAAGGATGAGACTGCTCCCATCAACATAATAGGTTTGGTCAGGATTGTCTATGGGCACATCTGTCAAGTCGGGTCGGCTGGAGAACACAGTCTCCATGACTTCGATACAGTCATGTTCTGGGAGTTCTTCACTGATGGGTATCAAGGTGGCTGGATTCAGGGCATGGCTCACTTCAAGTTGTATCTGTGGGTTTTCACATAACATGCTCTGGTACTTCAACATTCGGGAATTGGTGAGCCAATAATTTGCTTTCTGTTCCATAAGGGCAAGGACTGCATGTGGCACAGTGACTCGTATGTTCTGTCCTAGTGTGAGTTTGTCTGCTTCACTCACTAGTAGCGCTGTAGCTGCAACTGCTCTCAAGCAAGGTGGCCATCCTTTGGCCACAGGGTCCAATTGTTTCGATAGGTAGGCTACAGGTCGCTCCCAATTTCCCAATTTCTGAGTCAACATGCCCAAGGCATTTCCCTGTGCCTCATGTACAAACAAGTGGAAAGGCTTGTGGACATCTGGTAGTCCAAGTGCTGGTGATGACATTAATTCTTCTTTTAACGTCTTAAAGGCTGTATCCTGCTCAAGTCCCCACTCCAGTGGCGACTTTTCTTCTCCTTTTGTGACTTCATACAGTGGTTTGGCAATTTGGGCAAAGTTGGGTATCCAAATTCGGCAATATCCTGCCGCTCCCAGAAAGGCTCTGACTTGCTTTCTGGTTGTTGGAGTTGGAATTCTGCATACCGCTTCTTTTCTTTCTCTGCCTAATCTTCTGCTTCCTTGGGTGATACGAAAACCCAGGTATTTCACTTCTTTTTGGCATAGCTGTGCTTTGGCTCTGGAAACTTTGTATCCAGCTTCCTCTAGTAACTGCAAGAGATCTTTGGTGGCTAGTATACACTCACTTTCTGATACAGCAGCTATCAACAGATCATCCACGTATTGGAGAAGCACTCTCTTCCCCGGGGCTACTGGATAGCTTGAAAGGTCTTGATTCAGTGCGGCACTAAAGATGGTAGGCGAATTCTTGAATCCTTGGGGTAATCTTGTCCAGGTAAGTTGGCCCCCTCTTCCAGAGATGGGGTCCTGCCATTCGAATGCAAACAATATTTGGCTTACAGGGGCTAATCTTATGCAAAAGAATGCGTCTTTTAAATCCAGTACAGTGAAATGGGTAGCTTCAGCAGGTATCAGTCCTAGGAGGGTGTAAGGATTGGGCACGACTGGATGTATGGTCTCAGCTGCATCATTTACTCTTCTCAAATCTTGCACTGGGCGATAATCATCCGTCCCAGGCTTCTTTACTGGCAAAAGTGGAGTGTTCCATGGGGATTGGCATACTTTTAGTAGGCCATACTCAAGCAATCTTTGTAGGTGGCGATGAATGCCTTCAATTGCGGCTCTTGGGAGAGGGTACTGTTTGACGTGCACTGGTGTAGCACTAGGCTTGAGGGTTACAATCACTGGAGCTATATGTTTGGCTAGGCCTGGGGGGCTGCCTTCTGCCCATACTCCAGGTGGTGCATCAATACTTTTCAAAGTTTGTTCAAAATAGGTATCTTGGATCGAATCATCAATGTAGTATCTCCATTCTTCTTCTCGGGGAACTGTCAGCAGCATCACTCCTGCTGGTTTTGGTTTGGGGATTTACTGTCATTTGCATTTCTCCTTGTTCAGAGAAAGATATCTGTGCTTGAAGCTTGGCTAACATATCTCGTCCCAGTAGTGGCACTGGACATTCGGGCATGTAAAGGAATTGATGAGTTACTTGCTGTCCTCCCAGACTGCATATTCGGTTTTGAAGAAAAGACTTTGTGGCTTTGGCACCAGTTGCTCCTATAATGGTGACTGCTTTTGTAGTGAATGGGGCTATCTTTTTGTCTATTACTGAATGTTGTGCTCCAGTATCAACCATAAAGTCCATAATTTGGTCTCCTATTTGTATTCCGACCATAGGCTCCTGGAGACCTAAAGCAAACTTGGAGCCCGGTCTGTCCTAATCCACGTCATTCTCATCATGGGCTGGTGTGGCCAATGCTTGAATGGCTCCTCCTCTCTCTCGCTGGAATTGTTCTCGATTGGCTCCTCCTCGGCTTCGGGGATAGCTTCGTCTTTCTTCTCGCCACTGATGGCTGCTGTCGTCATCATGCTGGGCGTCTTCGAGTTGCGGGCACGTATCTCTCCAATGTCCTTCCTCTCTGCAATAGGCGCATTGGTTCACGCCTAGTTTCTGGGTCCGGCCTCCGCCTTGACCCCGCCCTCTTCCTCTGCTCCTTCGACTAGGGACACCTCCCCTTTTCTGTTCCACTATGGCCGCAGCCAAAAAATCAGCTTTCTTCTTCATCTTTCTATCACATTCTCTCTGTCTTTCAGTATCACGATTCACATACACTTTATGAGCGACTTCCAATAACTGTGTTGCATTCATGCCCGCAAACCCTTCTAACTTCTGTAATTTGCGTCTAATGTCTGGTTGAGACTGTTTTACAAAAGCAGAATTCACCATACATAAACTTCCTGGTGCCTCGGGAACATAGGGAGTATACATTCTGTATGCTTCAGTTAATCTCTCATAAAAATCTGCTGGGCTCTCATCTATTCCTTGAATTACTCCTGCAACTTTGGAAAGGTTCATAGCTTTCTGGCCCCCCCTTTTCAGGCCTTGTAAAAAGCCTTGGCGAAAACGGGCTAGGGCTGTGGATCCTTCATCTGTATTTGGATCCCATTGGGGGTCTTCATTCGGGAATTCTCTCTGAGCTGCTTCTCGACGGTCTATTATATTCTGCCCCTGTGCCGGAGCTACAGGGTTCTCTGCCATCCATTCAATAGCTGCTTTTCTAATTCTTGCTCGCTCTTCTGTCGTGAATAGGGTGGTCAGGAGCTGACGGCAATCTGGCCAAGTGGGTTGGTGAGTTTCCATAATACTAGTTACTAATTCTGTCAGCTCCTGGGGCTTACTAGTATAGGAGGCGTAATGCGACCTCCAATTTAATAAATCAGTTGTAGAGAAAGGGATATACACATAAGTTAGGGGTCCCGCTACCACTTCATCATTATCATTCTTTACGGGCACTCCCGGGACTTGCCGTAAGGGAAACAGTTTGGCTGCCATGGGTGTCTTTTGGGATCTAAGGGTTATCGTTGTTGCCTTTGCAGGAGTCACTTTCTTTTTCTCAACAGGTTTTGCTTTGGGTTTCTCTCTCACTGGCGTACTAGTGCTAGCGCTGGCTTTCTCAATTATTTGTACACTTTCCTCCTCATCTGGGGGATTCTCTCTTTCTCCTTCTTCTGTCTCCACTTCTGACTCGCTTTTTAGGTCCTCCTCTTCTTTTCCCGCTAATTCTTCCTCTTTCTCTCCTCCGGGTGGGGGATCAGGGGTTGGGTCCCGCCTCGGCTCTGGCCGTCTCTGGGGTTCTGGGGCAGGACGCCGGGCTACTCTTACTGGACCTGGGGTTCGGGGCTGCCTGAGAGTTATTTCTGGGGAATCAGGATCTGCTAGGATGGGCTTCTTTCTGGCTTTCGTATCCTGCTCTTTCATTCTAGGCTGTTCCGTTTTCTGTCTAGAATCTGTTTTAGCTAACATTATTCTGCACTGTTCCTCATAACAGCGCTGCGCCCAGGGGGGCGGATCTTCACAAATACTTAACCAGGAATCTATATAGGGGTACTGGTCGGGGTGCGCTATCCGCACTCTATGGTGTATTGACTGAATAATCTCTACTTTGAACGTTCCCTCTCGGGGCCAGATGGGGTCTAGATCGGGCCACTCCCTAGTACACAAAATCTGCAAACGGGCTGCTGTCATTTTAATACCATAATCTCCTGAATATCCCTCTTTAAAATGTGCGATCATACATTCTAATGGAGTGTTTCTAGTAGACCCCGCCCCTCCCATTTCGATGTGTGCGCGCAACAACAGACAAAAGGAAAAGGAGGGCGGACCGTGGGTAAGGGGTCCACACGGTCCTGGAAACGTATAGGGAATACAAATAACAAGACAAGACGACAATCGCTTCCCCCTTTTCGCGACCTGAACGCGGTCGCCCGGTCAGGAAATGCGCTACTCAGGGGTCCGCCTTCACTTGGTCCGTGCTGCCAGACCTCTCATTCACACTTCGTTCACACAATCATGCTAGCAACGTATCCCAGAATGCATTCGTTTCTATCTATTCTGACTAGTCTTTTCCAATTTCCCAATTACAAAAGGATGGGGGTTTCACCCGGCGAATTCCCATGCGGGGTTACTCGGCCCTTCCTTGAGAGGTGATCATGCTCTCTTACCAATTCCCAATATCTCGAGATTACAAATTCCAAAGTTCCAAGTTCCAATGGCAGTACTGCTCTTTCTATTTATGTCTAGACCCAAAATCAAAACTATACTCACCGGATCCGGTCCTCAAACTTCCCAAGCAGGCGCATGAGTTGGACCTCGGACTCCCCTCACTCGGGTTCGAGGCGTTGACTCCAGCCGGGCTCGTCACCCGCCGAGGTCCGACCAGCTCCCTCCGATACAAGGGACCGGTGGCGCCAGGGAGCAGCCCTCGTCGGAAGGGCGCGATCCCGGCAGGACCAAGCCTATAGAGGCGGAAAGTCGTGGTATATTGCCCTATATACACTTTGATTCCACAACTTCCCGGCCAACGCACCAAGGAATATGTAGCAGCAAAGCGCAGACAAACCAATGATACCAGGAGTCTGTTCAAAAGGTCCAAATCATTTATTTGTGCACAAGTCTCGAACCAGTCAATTTCAAAATGGCTGAGCAAAGTTTTCAAGCATTACAACAACTTTTATAGACTTCTGTTCCATTCTAGGTATAGAAAAACATTTCATTGGTCCCGGTGACCTCCCGTACCTCCCGTACCTCTTCTATTGGTCCCGGTACTGATAAGTTTATCCAGTTATGTCCCTCCAGTGGGCATGACACCTGCATACCCCCCTTCCAGTCCCAATTACAATGGTCAGTTCATCAACTTGTTACTTTCACACTCTCAAGGTTATAGAACCAATTTGTACGTGCAGAGGAGCTGGGCTCTGCAACTCATCTGTCAGCACTCCCAATTATTTCTTTGCAGATGTACTTTTTCTTATCAGTAAACATTTAAACATGTCTTTTCTGTATTTTTCCATCTTTCAATACTGCAATTCTGCTTACCTAAGCTAATTCAATACTTCTACTGAGTTCTATCTTACAATAGCAGCATATTGGGGGATGTGCAATCCTATATGCCTCTCCACAGGCCTCATTTACAGGTCAAGCTAGCCATGCTGGCCTGCTTATGTTCAGACACTGTGGGTCACAGGCCTGCACCTGCCACATGTGGAGATGTGACGATGGAATGTCAAAAGGTGTGTATTTGTGAAAGGTGTTAGTGTGTATGGAGGGGCGTGCCCGGGCAGGGTATTTGTGTGTTTGGGGATCTATTTGTGTATTTATTAGTATTTAGCTTACACCTTTCCAGTAGTAGGAGTACCAGTGGGATTTGAATGCTGTTTTTTTTTATCCCAGGCTTTTTCCTTCACCATTAGGTTACTCCTCCACTTCATCATCTGCTGTATCATGATTGTGTGTGTGTGTGTCAGGTGGTATAAGTGTTAGCGGTAAGTTTTGAGGCCTGTGTTTGTATGTATCATAAGTGTGTGTGTCAGGGGGTATGTTGGCGGTATGTGTCAGGACGTTGTTTGTGTGAGTGTATGTGTCTGTCTGTCTGTCTGAATCAGAGACCCTAACCCTCTTGTCCTCCCTTCCCCCTCCCTATCCTCTTCCCTTACCATCCTGCAGTCTCCCAGTAGCACTTCATCCTCCTTGTATTGCCGCCGTGCCCTCCCATCCTCCCTTTCATTTCATCTCCCTGTTTCCACTGCCTTGTTCTGCTATGTTCTGGTGGTTGGGTCCATGGCTAAGGGCCTGACCTTTCCTGCACTAGCTGTAACACTCTGCATTCTCTGGATACCAGGATATGGATCCTCTACTGTGCTGGGTCTTTAATCTTAGAGTGGCAGCCCCAAAGCTTCTGCCATGGATGCAGCCTTCTTTCTCTGCCATGGAAGGGTTGGGTCCCTGGTGATGGAACTTCCTGCTGTGGATGTAATCTTCTTCTTTCTTTGCTGCTGGGGGTTAGGTTTTTGGCAGTAGGCTGGCAGTGGTGCTGCCTCAGAGTTTTGGTTATTTTTTGGTGTCATGGGATAGAGGTACCCACTACATCAACTTTTTTTTCTCTTCCTTGATCTTCATGTAGTAGGGCCTGACATCCTCACTACCCCATTCAATTTTTAGCTCCTCCTGCCTGCCTCATGCATAGGTCTGTCTGTGCAAGTGCAGACAAATCTGTGTGTGCAGACTGACGGAAGGGACCTCCCTAATAGGTGCTATCACATTAGTGAAATGCACACAAAAACTAGAGCTTGTTACACCTACCTCTGTAGCCAATATCATCTATTCATAAATTTTCAAAGCCAGATAAATTAATTAACCATTTAAAGAAGTCTGCGCTAACCACATGGATATTTGCACAGAAGAGTTTTTAGGTTCGTTTTGGGATTTTTGTATTCATTTTTTGGCCAATATTTTGTATTTTGGTTCATTTCAGAAATTAATGCATGCAGAATTTGATTAACATGGAGCAAAATTTTATAATTCATGTAAATCAATTTGATGCCAATTAAGTCAAAGGTTTAAGAAGGTAGAACGCTTCTTATAAAATGAGGTCACACCTAAAAGTCGGCATGACGGAAGATGGCGTATACCTGTAGAGTAGGATGGCTCAGGTAAACAGATAGGGTAGAGCATAACATGCATGTATGTGTTTAAAATACATGCTGATGTTTACATCTGGTCCCTAACAGACATAATGTCTGCACCTTCAATCTAGACACAATTTCTGCAGAATTCATGCTAGTATTTTAGAAGGTCACATAGACGCTTATGTGCCATTATGATACAGGCAAAAAATAGGCACCTTCCTGCCCTATTAACCTAGACATCCTGTTATAAAATTACCCTCCCCATGGGTAGAGATGATTCAGTGCACATTCTTTACCCATACAAAATTCTCCAAACTAATCAATGTTTACACTGTGGGCTGCTTCAAGCATGGACAAAGTCCATTGGTTTCACTAGCACCCCATAATGGGCCATTATCTTTAATCACAAATACATAAAGCTGCCAAAATTTATTTTGTTTTTGCTTTTGCACTGAGACTATTCACAGGGGCTGCTTCTTCTTCCCTAAAATATAAAATTGTATCACACCAACTTGTCTAGCATGTCAGGGGTGTTTTTGCTGTAGATTTTATATAACTGCAAGACATAACATTTTAGATGCTGTGGCAGTGTAGTTAGACCTGACACTTAGGTAGGTTTTGCAAAAACAAGAACACTTTCACATCTGGCAAGTTTTCTGTTCAGTTCCTTTTATAATGTTCATTTTAGATTTATATAGACCTTTTCTATTTTAAAAGGATTGCAGTGCATTTACATCTATTTCGTAGTGGCGCTACCAAAACAAACATGCAACCTCTTCCAGGATGGATGGCATAAGAGCACAGAGTAGCTGCTACATATTAAGTTCATTTCTAAGAGAGAAATAGGAACAATTGTTGAGTGAACTAAGACAAAGGGAGAGAAAACAATTTGCCATGGGCTGTACAAAATGCGTAATAGAGGGAAATCTTGTGTTGCTATGAACCAAAGAGGGAAGACAACACACTTGTGTGACTTAGTCATTAAATTCCACTGAATTTAGATGGCCTCGAGTACTAATTCATCCTCTAGTAGCATTGCATAATTAGTGACTTCAGAGTTATCCCTGGTCCTCCTAGCAAGGAATAATAGTAGATGTGTTTATTTAAAAGACTCTATCCAAGTGATGTCCTTGGCAGGAATTTGGAGTAAAAACACTCATAAGAAGGAGGGGTCTGGCTTCTGGTTCCAATGGAGATGTGAGCGGGTAGAAGTTGGTGAAGCTGTGGTACCACTGCTTTATAAAACCAGTGTTTTTTGCCCCTGAAGGCTGCCCCAGTTAATCACTTTGAGGGTATGCGATGCCCAAACTGCAGAAAGCAAAAACAGGTTAGTCGATTAAAGATTTGTATGCAGAAAAGGCCAAAAAACTGTCTCCATTGCATTGTTGCCCCAGCGAGATGGCGGATATTGGCACAAAAGATAGTGATGCGCTTACAGCTACCTCCTGTGAAGATGCAAACATGGCTATGTTGTTAAAAGGAAATTCTGGACTCTAAAGCCAAAATTGTGACTGTGGTCTCAGAACATTTGGGAACAGAAGTTCAAAAGTCCACTGAGCAGAATCACAGAGGAAGAGGAGAGCAACAGTGGGTTGGAAGATGAGCAGGCAGATAGGGAAGGAGGAGATCAATAAACTCTGTAAGACTGCTTGATAGCTACAAGATAAAGCAAAGGACCAAGAAAACAGTGAACCTCCGTATCTTCAGTGTCCTAGAAGAAGCGGAGCTCAATGACAACTGGGCCTTTGTTAAACCTGCTTCCCACTTATCATTGCCTCCCCTTTGTATAAGATAGATCACACTAATTGGGAGGCAAGACCTAAGCCTGGGCATTCAAGTGGCTGATGGCTATCAATGTGCAGCTTCTCCAGTACCAGGAGAAGGAAGATGTTTTACTGGCTGTACAGAAAACTCAATCTGTCACATACAACAGTTGGAAACTTACTATCTTTCCAGACCTCACTGTCAAAACTATGTGAAAACAGAAGCCCTTGCTTCAATATCAGGACACTCTTATTAAAGCTGACTTGAAAGCCAGTAGGTGGTTCCCAGAGAGACCGATGGTGCCTAACTAAGGTATGCACAAATTTTTATACTCACCAGCATTGGTTGAAGCTTTAATTAAGCAGCAAGGCAAAAGTCCCAGAGTTGTGGGCAGCTTGGTGAATGTTGAATCCTGGAGGATGGATCAAGTAGCAGGTCAAGATAAGCAAGGCCCAAGGCCAGGCAAGGTTGGCACTAGCTCTACCGAACAAGGTTGGCCAAAAGCTCTACACAACGGAACAGTGGTGAACAGTTATCTCAGCTGAGTGCCGATCTGGATGGCATGCCTAAATCTTTAGTGGAGAGATCATAAGCTGATGTGCAGCAGAAGGTGTCAAGTGCAGATCATGACACTTTACCAAACAGAGGATAGGGAGATGAATATTGATCTGTTGTTGGGTCCTTAGCCACAGAGAATGCGCTCCCCTGATTCATGACTGGGAGTGCATAACATGGAAGACTAAATCTTTACATTATGTGTTCAGAAGATCAGGTGAGCAGATGGTTTGATTGTTCTATGATGAAGTCTAGTGACTAGTGATATCTGACATTGCTGGGACTGAGACCTTATAGGTACTTTGAGAGGGTCAGAGGATGGGAAGGTTTGGTTAAGATTTGTTGAGCAGGACTGTTTGTTTATGGATGTGTGTGTGTGATATGAGTGGGTTCGGAAATGTGGAATTGGACTAATTGAGTTTGTGGTGGTGTGTATGGTGGTGGGCTGAGGTAAGAATGTATGCTTCTCTGTAATTTGCAAGGTTCGCAAATTACAGAGATGGAAATACTTTGGGAATGTGATATATGTGAGGAAGGGGCTTAATGCATGGGGCAGTGGAAAGGATAGAACAATAGTGCGGTGCTTCACTATTACCTCAATGGAAACTGTGGGAGTAAAGTAGGAAAGAGGATTATATTATTATGTTACAATTTTTGGATTCTGATTTTCTTATAGTGTTTGGAATTGGCAAGGAAATGTGCATGCATGATGGGTTGGTGGGCCAATCCCTTTGGAACAGTAAATATTGTATGGATGGATGTTTGTGTGAGAGGACACAAATGAATATAGCTACCTGTAGGTAGGTGTGTTTCAAATATTTGGGCACTGCTATGGCTCTTAAGGTAGCAACACTGAATGTGGAGGTCTTAACAGTCCTATCAAGATATTTGCAAAAGGAGAAAATTGATATTGCCCTGTCGCAAGAGGTTAAGTTGATGCCATTAAATATGTTAAACTTCAGTCTGGTTGGTGTGGTCAGATTTTCTATTCTGCCTACATGTCTAAAAAGAGAGGAATGGTGATCTTGATTAATAAGAAGGTTCACTTTACCTCTTATGAGTCAGGGGGGAGGGGGATAACCAAGGATGGGTGTCTGGGCATGGGATCTATCACATTGAAAATAAAACTAAATTAAAAGGTTTATAATGGTTATGAGGATTATGAATTCTGAGGTCAGATCCTTGTTAGGCATGGGGAGGAGGCCTGTGGTGAAAGATGGATAAGTTTGAATGGGTAGATACGAGTATATAGCATTCACTGCACCCCAAGAATATGTATTATACTCATTGTTCTGCTAATATGGGTCTTACTCATTGTTAGACTTGTTGTTCTTGTTAAGTGCCATCAAGTCAATGTCACCTCATGGCGATCCTATGAACAGTTATCCTAAATTGTGTCGGTCTTCAGTCAAACAGCTAATTGTTGATAGTGTAGCATCCATAGCTGCTGTTATTGTATCGATCAATCACATTGTTGGCCTTCCTCTTATTCATTAATCTTTAACCTTGCCAAGCATGATATCTTTCTCAAGTGATCTTTCTCTTCTCATAATGTATCCAAAGTATGAAAGTTGAAGTCTTATCATTTGAGCTTCTAAAGAAAGATTAGGTTTGATCTCCTCTACTACTGACTGATTTAATCTTTGGGCAGTCCATGGTATACATAGTATTCTTTGCAAGCACTATAATTTGAAGGCATGATTTTCTTCCTGTCTTTCTTCTTCACTGTCCAACTTTCACATCCATTTGACTTTTTTTTAAATTTACTTTTTCCTTTTATTTAAGGAATCAAGCAGGAAATACAAGAAATAACAATACAGAAACATCAATAATCATATGACCCAAACACAGCCCACAATATGGAATGCACTTAGAAAAGAATTTGACGTTTTTGAAAATACCATTACTTGGATAAGTCAAATTTTGTATCCAGAGAAACATCTCTGCTTGAGAATCTTGTCTAGGTCCTTCCTAGTCATTCTGCCAAGAGCAATGCATTGTCAGATTTCTTGCCTGCTTGTCATTTCTTTATTGATTATTGATCCAAGCAGGTTAAAGTTATCTCCTATTTCTATTTCTTCTCCTTCAAAGAAGAAATCATTGATTTTACATTCAATCACGTGAAGTGAGAATATTTGCTCACTGTGATGGGTTGGTTTAACTTAGGTGAGAGATTTATCAGTTGGGTAAGAGCACTGTATATCAAACCCATGGCGCAGGTAGTAATTAATGGCCTATGCTCTATTACTACTATTGAACATTTATATAGTGCTACAAGGCATACAAAGTGCTATGCAGAAGCATACATAAAAGACAGTCCCTGCTGATCAGAACTTACAATCAAGATAAGACAGACAATACAACAGATGAGGACAAGGATACAACTAGGGAAGATGAGGAGACTTAGAGACTAAGTGGAACAGGATCCAAAAGCAGCCTCAAAAAAGTGAGCCTTTAGTATGGATTTCAAAAGGGAGAGAGATGAAGCCTGATACACAGACTTAGGTAGTCTGTTCCAAGCATAAGAGCAGCAAGGTGAAATGACTGGAGTCAGGAGCTGGCAGTAGAAGAAAAGGGGACAGAGAGAAGCAGTCCACCAGAAGAGTGGAGTTCACAAAGAGAAGGGAGAGATGAGAGAAGAAAGGTAGTGACGAGCAGCAGCATGAATGCATTTATAGGTCAGAAGGAGAAGTTTCAATTGGATATGGAAATGGAAAGGGAGCCAATGAAGTGATTTGAGAAGAGGGGTTATATGAGTATATCAGGGCTGGTGAAAGATTAGCCACACAGCTGAGTTTTGAACAGATTGAAGGGGTGAGAGATGATTCAGGGGGAGACTTGAAGAGATTGCAGTAGTCAAGACAGGAGGTTACTAAAGAGTAGATAAGTGTCTTAGAAGTGTGTTCAGAAAGGAAGGGATGAATTTTGCTGAAGTTATAGAGAAAGAAACAACAGGTTTTAGCTATCAGTTGAATGCGTGTGGAGAAGGAGATGGAGGAGTCAAAGACGACCTCAAGGTTGCAGACTGAGGAAACAGGGAGTAGAAGAGTGTTATCAACAGAGATTGAAAATGGAGGAAGGGGAAAAGTGGGATTAGGGTGAAATAAGAAGTTTAGTTTTGGCCATGTTCAATTTCAAACAACGGTGGGACATCCAAGTAGCGATATCAGAAAGACAGGCCTGGATTGCCAGAGAGATATCTGGGCCTGGATTGCCGGAGAGAGATTTATTTATTTAAACCTTTCTTATATACCGCCCCTTTCATCAATCAAGGGCGGTTTACAATAAACAAAAATTCCCAAAAAAAATATCAATGTTGTGTCAAGTCAAGCTCCATGGATTGTTAGCATCTCATGCATGTACTTGCTAGTACTATGCTCATGTATATAGTTACCTAATTTACTTGTTGAACCTAAAGTCTCTGTGACAATTACATTCTATGTACCCCACGTTAAGTTACTGTTCCATGTAAACCGTTCTATGTACCCCACTTTAAGTTACTGTTCTATGTAAACTGCTTTGATGTGTCGAAAGGCGGTATATAAACCAGTTAAATCAATCTATCAGGTGTAGAGAGATAGATCTAAGAGTCATCAGGGTAAAAGTGGTACTGAAAGCCATGGGAGCAGATGAGTACAGCAAGGGACTGGGTATAGATAGAGAAAAGGAGTGGGCCCAGGACAGACCCTTGGGGAACACCAACTGAGAGTGGGATAGAAGTAGAGGAGCATCCACCAGAGCAAACACTGAAAGAGTGGTGGGAGAGATAAGAAAAGAATCAGGATAGCATAGCTGTCAAGGAGAAGGTGGTTGTCGACAGTGTGAAAAGCAGCAGAAAGGTCAAGAAGGATGAGAATTGGGTAATGGCCCTTGGATTTAGCCAGGAACAGGTCACTGGAGACTTTGGCAAGAGTCGGTTCAGTAGAATGTAAAGGACAAAAGCTAGATTGCAGTGGATCCAAAAGGGCTTGAGAGGAGAGAAAGTTGATGCAACGGTTGTGAACTGCACATTCAAGAAGTTTAGAAATAAAGTGGAGGGAAATGGGTCTGTAATTAGAAGGACAGCTAGGGTCTAGTGAAGGTTTCTTGAGGAGAGGTGTGACAACATCAGGCTTGAAGGCTGTTAGGATGGTTGCAGAAGAGAACAATAGGTTGATAATATGAGAGATGGGTAAGGAGATAGCTGAGGATAGATCAGAGGAGCAGGTAGTGGGTTTAGAAGAGGAGAAGATGAGAGTTTCCTCCAGAAATATTAGAAAAGGAAGAGAAGGTTGCAGAGGATGAAGAGAAGAGTTGGGAGTGAAGAGGGGAAAGAGGAGATGGATCAGAACTCATGGGGAACTGGAGTGTAATTTTGTGGACTTTGTCATGAAGTAGTCGGCCAAAGTTTGGGCAGAAAGGGAAGGAGGAGTCTGAGATCAAGGCGCCTTGAGGAGAGAGTTAAGAGTTGAAAAGAGACAGCAAGGGTCAGAGGCAAGAGAGTTAGTCAGATGGACATAGTAGTTTTGCTTGGTGAGTGCTAAGGCTGACTGGAAAGAGGCAAGCATGAATTTGAAATGAAGAAAGTCAGCAAATGTGCGGGATTTGAGCCAAATGCGCTCAGCTGAGTGAGCACAGGAATGAAGATAGCCATGGCTGAGGTATAATGTGCCTTACAGGGCATGGCATGGGCAGAGTAAGAGCATCTAGAGCAGAGGAGAGTGCAGAGTTATAGGAAACTACAGCCTCATTAACATGAAATAGTGGAGGAAAGAGGAGGTGAGCCATTGGGTCAACAGCGTGAAGATTTCTAAAAATCTTGGAGGAAACTAGGTGGTATTAAGGTGGTGAGTGATGAACAGTGAAGTTGAGCAGATGATGGTTAGATAAGGAAAGAGCTGCAATACAGAAATTAGAAGGTAAACAATTATGGGGTCATTCTGAACCACGAATAGCGGGGATGGACGTCCCAACGTCCATCCCCGCTATTCGTGTGACTTTAGCCCATGACTAACTTCCCCGCCGGTTGTGTGGGGAAGTTGGTCGGGGGTAGGTAATGGGCATCCCAGGGGAAGAGAATGGGTGGATAATGGGCGGTCGCCAGCCCTGGATGTACAGGGCCGATTCTAATGTCGGCTCTGTACGTCCAGGGCCGTAAAAATGGCCGGGGAAGTTATTCCACCTCTGAGGTGAAATAACTCCCTTGGACATTTTTTTTTAATTCAGGGTGCAGAAGGGGATGGGGGGCCCAGGGGACATTCCCCACAGCCCGACCCTGGCCTTCGAAGGCCAGATCAGGGGTCAGGCTGCGGGGAATTTGCTGTTTTAGTCGGCAGCTGGCATCACGGCTTTTAAATGGAGCCACGGTGCCATGGCAACATGACGCCATGGCACTGCAGCTCCATTAAATGCCCTGACTGAGTTAGCCTGGTGCAGTCCTGCATGTGCATGACTTTTTGCGATTCTGATCTCGCAGGGCTAGACATGCCCCATGGGATCAGACTCTCAATTCCCTCTCTGCGTCCAATTCAGACTGGATGCACAGAGGGGATCTACGTCCGGGACAGAATCAGGCCCGTAGAGAAAAAAACAAGTCAAAACAGTGACCATGCTGATGAGTGGGTGCAGTAGAGCAAAGTTGGAGGTTCAATGAAGAGGTAAGAGGAAAGATCTTTAAAGTGTAAGGGTCAGAGGGGTTATCAATGTGAATGTTAAAATCACCAAGAATAAGGAAGGGGGAAGATGAATCGAGAAAGAAGGAAAGCCAAGAATCAAAGTCAGTGAGAAAGGCAAAGGTGGACTTGTCTGGGGGGGGGGGGGGGTCGATAAATAGTAGCTATCCAGAGAGGTAAAGGAATAAATAAGTGGATGGAGTGGACTTCAAAAAGGGAAAGGGGTACCGGGAAGGGGAGGAGTTTTCTCAAGATGGCCGCTGAGAGTTCTCTTTGAATTGATGCTGAAAAGAAGGGGAAGTTGAGGGCTCTTCCCTCAGAGCCTCAACAACCATCTACTGGTCCGATGGACCGTTTCGTGACTTTGACCCGGACCAGAAAGCGGGGGTTCGAGCCAGCTTGGCGGTATGTGGTAGAGAGGCCGCGTCACCGCCCTCGGAAATTGACACATCACTCTCCCCCGCGCAAAGAACGCCGCCGGTACGTCCTGCTACTGCAGGCCCTACCTTGGTAGCTGCGACGCCTATTCCTCCTATGCTGGGGGATGAGCTTGTCGTTCGAGGGAAGTTCCATGATGTTGAGGCCTTGCAGACCCCTGTGGAATGCAGGGAGGAGCTGGGCGTTTCTTCTCCGGCGGAACTCCTAGAGTCGTCATCATCGGGGGAACGGAGCTCTCAGGTTGTTTCTCCTTTGCTGCCTGTTTCATCTTTTAGTCTTTCCAGGCCGAAGACCTTTACACTTGAATCCATCTGGGACGCTATAGCTGCTTTATCTGGTGCAGTCCAGTCTCAATCTGCAGCTTTTGCCTCGAGTATCCAGGAAAATGCTTCGCGTATTCTTGAGAACGTTGGTAAGATCGAGACAGTCATATCCACTTGTGACTCTTTGGTAACGTCGTTAGCTGATCATGGAACCCAGTTGAACTCTCTCTCTGACCATTCCTCTGCTTTGGTTAAGGACAATGGGATTCTTTGCTGCAAAGTAGAAATTTTGGAAAATGCTGCTAGAGCCGCTAATTTGCGGGTCTTAAATTTTCCACAATCTCAGGGTGTTACTGCGACTGATATGTTTAAAAAATATCTCCATGAAATTCTCAAAGTCCCAGTTGATCTGTTTCCACCACTGAATAAGGTTTATTATCTCCCTCGGGGGAAAAAAGATGCTGTGGTTTCTTCTGATGTATCAAATATTGATTTTGATGTTCTCAATGTTTCTAATCTTTTAGAGGATACTGGAGGTGGGGGCTGTGTACCAGCTACTCTGATTGTTCAATGTGCCTTAATCTCTGATAAGAACTGGCTTCTTAAAATGTTCTTTAAGAAGAGGTTGGAGTCCTTTCTGGGTTTGACTATTTCCATGTTCCCTGATTTAACTCGGGAAACTCAGAAACGGCATAAACAGTTTTTATTATTAAAAGTTGGAGTGTTGCAACTGGGAGGGTCCTTTTTCCTGCGATATCCATGTAGATGCCTAGTTATATATAAATCTATTCGTTATTTCTTTACTAATCCATTTGATCTTGCTACCTTTATAAATGCTAGGGTTTCTACTGATGACACTCTGGGATAGTTGTTTTCTGCTTAATTGGAGTTGTCTGGGGGTACCTCACGGCCATATGAGTTCTTATGGTAATGTTTCTGGTAGTTTTGTAGACCATTTTCTCTTGTTTGGTCTTCATTTTCGCGGCCGCCCCCCCCCCCCCCCCCCGCTTATGTTGGCCTGTATGGGTGTCATAGGATTATCTTCTTTGTTTGTATCTTGCTTAAATTTATGCTCCTATCTACTGATCTCATTTTCCTCGCAAGATTGTGTTTGCTTTTCTTGTCTGTTTATTTGAAATTCATAAATAAATAATTTAAAAAAAAAAAGAGGGAAAGGGGTGGGACTGAGGCAGAAGGAGGGGATGAAATTGGCAAGAAGGAGAGAGAAGAAACCCAATGCCGCAAGCATGGCCAATGGGACAAGATGTGTGGGAGAATTGGTAGCCACTGTGACAGAAGCCGAGTCAGGGAGGAGCCAAGAATTGGTTAAAGCCAGAAGATGAATAGCATTAGAGATAAATAAATCATGAGTGAATGCAAGTTTATTAGAAATAGAGTGTGCGTTTCATAAGGCACATGAGAAGAGAGGAGGGGGAAAGAAGAGGGATATGAATGAGACTGGGGTAGTTGCATGGGGAACTGACATGAGAGTGAGAGAAGAATCTAGGGGAGCCAGGATTGGGACTAATAACACCAGATGAAAGAAGGAAAAGGAGCAGAAGAGTGTGGGGTAGAGAGGAGATGGCACAGTGGAAACTAGGGTGAGGTTGTTTAAGAGAGAGAGGAGAGTGATGAATGAGAGGAAGAAAAAGGTGAAATTCAAGAGCTGATGAAAGGGAGAATGACAAGATGGGGGAAGAAATGAGGGTAGTAAAGAGGGGGTGATAAGGAGGGGTGTTGTATTTGAAGGTATGAGGGGAGATTAGGAATTGTCAGTAGTAGGAAGAAAAACTGATGTGGAACCATAAGAAAAAAATGGAGAGGAGAGAAGAGAAGAGGATAGAACAATTAGGTAGGAGGAGGATCAAGAGGATCCAAGAGAACATGGGAGTAATTGTGGTGTGAAATTACCCTGTAAAAGATGGTTGTGTAGGAGGGAGAGGTACTAATACAGAGAGCGAGGAGAGTGTAGGAGGGTAAGGTTATATCAGAGAGAGAGGAGAGGGATGAAGGTAAAAGTTCAGCTAGTAAGTAAAAAGAAATAGTATCAATCAAAATCAGTTGAAATTTCTTTGTTAATTAGTAAGTTTCTATAAATTTCTGTTCTCTTCACAGGCAAACTGTTCAGTTCTTAATTCAGTTAGTTGCCTGTTTCTCATGAAATGGCACCGTAGGTATGCTAAGATGGTGCCAGTCCTCAGGACAGGAGGGAAAGAAGGTCGAAGCTGCCTTCTTAGCCGTGTTGCAGGTCCATTGCTCAGTTTCAGGATTTTCCGTTTTAGCAGATGGCCAGGTAGGTTGTTGAGGCCTACTACATGGTGTTGGCCCCAGCACGCCACAGTAATAACTGCTTCCATCCAATTCGGGTTCTCAGGAAAGTGTAGGCTGCAGTGGGGGAGCAGGTGGAAGGGTTGGGGCCTACCACGTGGTGTCCCACCGTGGTGATGACTGCCACATCTGCTCGTAGTGACTCCACAGATGAAGAGAGCTGCCAAAAGGAGCACAGCAATCTTTTCTTACTTTTCTTAATCATCTCCTCTGACATCTGCATGTGACAGTGATAGTGCTGGTAGTGGTTTAGTTGCTATTTCTGCTTTTGCTTCTGCTGCTGCTCTCAGGGTTCCTCCAGGGCTGGCTTGGCATAGCCCTTCCGCCGGCAGCTCTTACCCACCCTCGGCAAGGTGCTGGAGGTGCACGATCGTCAGCTCCCACTTGAGCGCTAAGAGAGAGACGCAGCGCCGCATTGCCTGAAATAGTGAGTCTCCATTTTAAATCAATGAATCCCTCTCTAGGAGGCACCTTATTCACAAAGGACTTGTGGAAAAAGTTTCAGCAAATGAACTCAGGATTCTTTAGGTCTCTGTGCTGTTATGCCATTTCCTAAAAGTCCCTAGATAAGTCTTTACTCCTGAATTCACAGTTCAACCCTCACGGTACTTGGTCACTTGGGTACCTGAGGGAGACTGAGCTGTGTCTTCCTTCTCCTCTTTTATATCTCCTGGTCCAGACACTTTTTGGCTCCACTCTCCTTGGTTGCCCTGGGAACCAGGTTTTTCCTGTGACCTAGATTGAGAACAATTTTTTGTTACATAGAGGTATTTAGCAGGGTTGCATTCTCTCGCCCCTGTTGTTTGCCTTAGCTATGGAGTCTGTATCTTATGTCAGAGGCCAGATATTACCCAGTTTTGATAAATGGGTGCCACACCAGGAGTCCTTATACTGTATGTCGCTAATACATTAGTATTTCTGCTAGAACCTCAACATTCTATCCTCTCTTTGTTGAAAATATTAGAGGAGTTCTCAGCCATATCTGGTTTCAGGGTGAACTTAGATAAATCAGAGATAATGCAGATTGGGGGGTCTGTCCAATTCGGTTGACAGAGTCCAGTATTAAATACCTAGGAGTACAAGTGTCAGCTTGGCTAGAGGAACCATTTCAGCTTATCCATGTCCTCTTAGTATAAGTTGTAGAGGAAGAATGCGTAGGTGGAAAGACTTAACCATGAGTTGGATGGGGAGGATTGCTGCTCTGAAAATGGTAGCAATTTCCAAGCCGAGCTATATGTTTACTCAATTTCCAATTATTTATTTATTTAATACGTTTTAAATTCCGCCTTCTCGTATATTCAAGACAGTTTACAGTACAACATAAACCTGAATGATACATTGAACAGGGAGAGTTCAACGTAGAGGTTTATATGGGGACGAACATATTTACAATGATATTCTAAAAGCTAGTATTTGCGTGAAGGGGGTTTTACGATGGGGTTTAGGAGTTCAAAAAAGCATGGGACAAACACAGAGGATCTCTAAAGGAAAAAAGGGGACTGTTGTAGTAGTTGATATGGAAGGGCAGACTAGATAGGCCATGTGTTTTTTTTCTGCCATGTTTCTATGAGGGGGAGCAGGAGGGGGTGGGGGTGGTGGTGTGAGTTAGAGGAGGTGGGTTGAAGTACATTGTATGAGTATTATAAGCTTGTGAACTGTGGGTTGGTCATATGTCGAGTCCACAGTGTTCCATAAATATGTATGTTTTGAGTGCTTTTTTGAAGTTCCATATGTCCTTGATTGATCTCATATTTTCCGGAAAGTTGTTCCATAGGGATGGAGCATAGAGGGATATGGCTCTGTTGCATGTTGTCTGTTTGGCTTTTGTCTTGCTCTTCGGGATGGATAGTAAGCTTTTATTTAATGCTCTTCTTAGTCTATTCTCCAGTTCCTCGATTATGAGTGGTTGAAGAATGGCTAGTAATAGATTATGCATGATTTTGTAGATGATCAACAGAGTCTTGAATTTGGTTCTAGTGTAGACTGGTAGCCAGTATAAGTAATGCATGGTGGGGGTAATATGGTTGTGTTTTGTTGTCCCAGTGATTATGCAAGTTGCCGTGTTCTGGACTAGTTGTAGAGGGTGAGTTGTTTTCTTCAGGAAGCCTTGGTATATCATGTTGCAGTAGTCTATTATAGTTATTATCATGGCTTGACATATTGTTCTGAAGTTGCTTTCATTGAGTTAGGGTTTTAGTTTTTGTATGGTTCTTAATTTATAGTAAGCTGACTTTGTAGTTCTGTTTATTTATTTTATTTATTTATTTAACATTTCTTATATACCGCGCTATTTCTCATCAGTGCGGTTTACAATGAACAGAATATTTGGACAACATTCGTCCTACGTTTACATAAAACAGGAGTTTTAAACTTGGGTTAACTGGGGAAACTATATACATACATATAACATGTTTTACTGTCAGAGTTAGTTTACAGCATGTTTGTATTCAACAAGGTGATGATGCGTTAATGAATTGTATTATAATACTGATCAGCAGTCGGGTTGCAGCTAAGTAAAACATGTGTTATCAAGTGACATAACTGGGTGAGTGTGTGGGTAATGAGGTGAATCCTCATGCTGTGTAAAGTACAAGAGGAACAAGTAGTGTTTAATGGCTTTTCTAAACTGCTTGAGCTCCCTGATTGCTGTTATGTTAGAAGGGAGATTGTTCCAACACCTTGGTGCGTAGCTCATAAATGCTCTATTAATGGTTGATTGTTTAAGTTTTATGGATTCCCTAGGTATCACTAGAGTATTTTCTGTAAATGTTCTTCTGGTCCTGTTTTTGGGGGTGTGAGTGAGTAGATCAACAATAGATGAGGGTGTTGTCTTATTAAATGCTTTGAATGTAATGATGAAGGTCTTATATAGGATTCTGCATCTTATCAGTAGCCAATGAAGCTCCTTTAATATGGGTGTAATGTGGTCATTCCTTGATGCTCCATACAGGACACGAGAAGCTGCATTCATGGCCATCTGTAGCGGGTTTAGGGTGTTTTTTGGGAGGCCATGTAGTATTATATTAGCAAAGTCGAAATGTGGAGTTACTAAGGTTTGGAAGACAGTTCGGAAGTCGGGAGCTTCCATCATAGGTTTCAGATGACGGAGGGTTTTGATTTTGAAGTATATGGATTTTACTGTGCGTTTGATGTGATCTTTGAAGTCCAAGTGTTGATCCAATATTACGCCTAGGTAGCGTATATTGGATTTTACCGGAAGTTCTGCATCCCTGACTTTTAGTGTTGATGGTGGGGAGAAATCTTTGTTCCGAGTGATAATTAGCACTTCTGTTTTTTTAAAAATTTATATGTAGATTCATAGTGAGGAGCCAATCCGTTATTGCATCGAAGCATTTGATTAAGATTGTGAAGTCTATGTGAAGTTTATGTGGGCTTGGAAGCTGAGGTCTTGGTCAAGTATAACCTAACCCTGAGGTACTTCACCTCCTGTTTGACTGACAACTGGTGCGTTTGAATTTTTAGGGTGTCTGGCTGGGAGAATGTAGTGTTCATTGTGTTATGTAAGACTTCTGATTTCCTGAAGTTTATAGTGAGATTGTGTTTTCTGAGCCATTCCATCATTGCCTCAAAGCAGATGATGATTTTTGTGTAATCATGCTGGTCTATGTGAACAGTATAAAATCATTATGTCATCAATGTATATTTTGTAGTGTATGTTATGTTCCTTATAATTGTGCATAGTGGCTGAATATAGATGTTAAAAAGAATAACTGAGAGTGCTGATCCTTGTGTATACCTTGTGTTTGGGTGAATGGATTTGATTGATGTTTTCCTAATCTAACCTGTTGCCTTCGGTGTATTATGTATGAAGTGAACCACTTCAGTATTGTGCCATAGATCCCTATTTCTTGGAGCCTCCTTAGTAGGGTAAGGTGGTTGACTGTGTCAAAAGCTGCCGCAATGTCGATGAACATTAGGATGAAAACTTTTCTGACATTGTCTATGCCTGTGATGAAGGTGTCTAGGAGCGATGTGAAAAATGTTTCTATGCTATGATTAGGTTTGAAGCCATGTTGATGGGGATCTAGTGATGCATGAGCACCTATTTGATTTTATAACTGTTGCTGGATTATCTTTTCAATTATCTTGGTTATAAATGGTAAGCTAGATATTGGTCTGTATGAGTTGAGGTTCTTTTTGTTAAGATCTGCACCTTTCAATATCGGTCTTTTGGAGGTTTACATTAGGCTGGGGGGTAAGTATCCTTGAATAAGGGATTGTTGGACAATGTTCAGTAGGGTAGGGATTCGTTGTTTCCTTGTGAGTTTTATACATGAGGCCAGGCATGGATCCAGAGGGGGGAGGTGGTTGTGTTGAGGTTCGTTATGACTGTGGCCTGGTGTTCTATGGGCATGTGGAAGGTTTCCATAGATTAATGTTGTTGTGACTCAGAAGAGGGTCCTCTGGTTGTGTGTCAGCTGTTTTGGGTTGTATCTGATTTCAAGGAAGTTTGCCATCTCTTGAGGATTTAGATGAGTGTCTTTCTTATTCCTTGTAGGCTCTTTGGTCAGGATGCATGCGATATCGAATAATTCTCTTAGCTTGTTGAGGGAACTCATGATGAGGTTGGTATAATGTTCCTTTTTGCATTTGTTTATTTGGTTATGGTAGATGTGTTTCATGTTATTGTACTGTATTAACTTTTCTTGGCTCTTTGTTTGTCTCCATCTTCATCTCCATCTATAGCGATTTTAGAAAAGGTTCAGAGAAGAGCCACCAAATGGTAAAGGGGAAGTAAGGATACTCCTATGAAGAAAGGCTAAAAAGGATAGGGCTCTTTAACCTGGAAAAGAGACGGCTGAGGGGAGATATGATAGAAGTCTATAAATTAATGAACGGAGTGGAACGGGTAAACGTAGATCGATTGTTTACGTTATCAGAATATAGAAAGACTAGGGGACATGCAATGAAGCTACAGGGTAAACTATTTAAGACTAATAAAAGAAAATATTTTTTCACTCAACGTGCAATCAAACTCTGGAATTTGTTACCGGAGGATGTAGTAAAGGCTGTTAGTGTAGCTGGGTTTAAAAAAGGTTTGGACAAGTTCCTGGAGGAAAGGTCCATAAACCATTATTAAGAAGTGACCGAAGATATCAATGCTTGACCCAGTACAAGCATTGTGGAACTAGTGTCTCTTATTTATTTCAATTCTCTTATATACCGCGCTATTCTGCATCAGTGCGGTTTACATTGAACAAACTGAAATTACATTGAACAGGGCATTATAACTTGGAGAAAACTATTTACAGGGAACATGGGCTATGGAGGGTTAAGTGGCTTGCCCAAGACCACAAGGAGCACCTGTGGGACTAGAAACCCCAGTCCTTCCGGCCCAAGGTTGCTGTCCTCTAGTGGGATTTGAACCCCCGACCTTCCGGCCTGAAGTACCTTGCCCCAACCACTAGGCCACTCCTCCACTCCACTCTTGGGGAAACTGCTAGGTACATATGACCTAGATTGGCCACTGTTGGAAACAGAATACTGGGCTTGATGGACCTTGGTCTGACCCAGTATGGCATATCTTATGTTCTTATGTTATGTTCTTATGTTCTCTCCAGCTTGCGCAAGGTTCTCTTTAGTTCATTGGTTTCAGAAGAGTACCATGGTGCGTTGTGTGTTCGGTGTTTGTATATGTTCTTGGTAGAAGCTGATGCAGCTGTATGCATGGTTTGGTTCCAGTTGTTTACACTTGCTTCTATGTTTGTTGTGTTGTGTTGGAGCTGTGGAAGTACTTGATTCAAGAAATCTTCCTCACTGAACTGTTTAAACCTTCTAGTCTCTCTTTGTGTGCCATCTGTTGGCTTCATTGCTATAGGTATTTTATGTTGAAGTTTATCATAAAGTGGTCTGACCATGGAACCTCTGTGGTGGTTGGGTGGATTTTTAGGTTCTCTTCTAGTAGTTGGTTGGGCACCAATATGAGGTCCAGGATTCCTCCTCTCTGGTGTGTTGGGAAGTTTAAGATTTGTGTGTCTATGGCTTTTTTGTGAAAAATGGAACATTGATTTAGCAAATTTGTTTGGGAAGAGGGAAGAAACTCAAGTAAACTTTCAGAGCTTAGCATTAGCAGTAGAAGATGGTGGGTCAGCAAGTCCAAAATTAACACTTTATTACAAAGCTGTGGTGCTTAGAGTGATTCAATATCATTATGCTAAACCTCCAGTTGTTCAGAAGGCCAGTATGGAGTGGGAATGGCTTGCCCCTGTTTGAAGTGTTGGGTGAGGTTGGTAAAGCCAGAATTGGTATCTCTAGGGGTCTTAGCCAACATAAACTATTGGTGAGGATTGGGGTCCAAATGCATCAGCAGAGTAAACTGCAGGGTTTATTATTCCTGGCTGCTAAGATTGAGGACGTTACATTATTTGGAGACAAGAAGGTGTGGAAAAACAATGAGGTGGTTCAGTTTAAAGATCTGCTGGAAAGGGATGTGGTGATGTCTCTACAGCAGTTGCAGAAAAGGGTGTTTGAGTTCCCTTTTGTCAGTATTTCCTGTTGCTTTATTTCCGACTGCAGGAACAGAACTGGTCCAATCAGTGGGTATCTGGCCCCTGAGGCAGGTGCCCTCCGTCCGCAGCGCACCGCTCCACATTGCAATACATACTCCCTCCCCATCCCTACCAGGCCCACACATCCACAGCAGCAGGGCAAACTTACCTAAAAGCCAAGTGGCTTGCCATGCTGCCTCCAATCCAGGCCCATTGGTGTCTCTCTCCCAGCTGACATCTTGCGATTTATGAAACTTCAGTCGGGAGAGAGCGCCAATGGGCCTAAATAGGAAGTAGCACGGCAAGCCACCCAGCTTTTAGGTAAACGTGCTGCGCTGCTGCAGAAGGGTGGGTCCGGCGGAGGTGCAGCCCTGTCCTGGCCAGCACCTGCAGCAGGCTGCACCCATCACCCCGCTTTTGGTATGCCACTAGGTGCAATATTACAAGAGAACCTGACAACCCTGAGCAACTGTTTTATAGCGAGAACCTTGGAAAAGGATTGCTCTCCAAACTTTATAAGGCAATCTGAGAAATGTATCTAGCTGGCCCGGATCCACAAGTGGTCAAGTAACATAATTTGGTGGGGAAACATCTGGACCCTCAGGATTGGAAGATAATACACTGTAGGCGGTATTGCTGCTCAGCCAACAAAGGTTGTAAGCAAACTCAATATAAGATAAGCACTCAAACTTATTTGACTCCAATTTGGTTGGCTAAAGTGGTAAGAGATGGAGATGGAAGAAAGTTGGAGGAATTGTGGTAGAAAAGGTACCTGCCATCTTTAATGGGGGGGAATATCATCATGTTTAAGCATGTTGGACCAGGTAATGGGGAAATAACAGAAAAAACCCCCGGATTGGCTCTTAAGAAGGGTTCGATAACTTGCTTGCTGGGCTATCTGGATATGGTAAAATTTGGAGGAAGGGTGAGTCGGAGATTAGTGGAGTTATTACTAGAGCTGCACAAATGTGGCGACAAGGGAATCTAAGGAATGAGAAGGTACCAATGGTGATGGAATAATATATGCATTCTGGGGAGCTTTAAGGAGTTATCCTATAAGCTGATGGGTAGAATGGGGAATTTTTCTTATTTTGCAAGACTCCCTTCTGCCAATGGTTTTGTAGCTATATCTAAAAGCATGTCCCCGTGAAAGTGAATTTGGATTGCATGTCATGGGTGTACTGAATAATGTGAACTTGCCCCCACCACTGGTTTGTTTGTTATGATGTTTTTTTTTTTCTTTTTATGTACTGTTGTTTCTTAGTTTGGGTAATGGGCCATGGGGGCTTACAGTAACTGCTACTGGCTGTCCTTCTATTCTTTCTTTCTTTCAAAGCAAGATTTTTACCTTCTTGCTTCTTTCTATGCAACTACTGGACCAGCATTACAAACTGTAAGAAGACAGATGTTTCTTACCTTGTCTGTTTTTCTTTTTGTTAGGATGAGCAGGGGTGCTGCTTATTAATGATAATGTATTTTTGTGTAATTTGATGTTGCAGTAATGGAACTGTCTGTAAAACAATAACTGTGGTTGACCATGTGTTTGTCTGTTACCCTCAGTTTAAAGATAAAGTTTCAAAAAAGAAAAAGAGGGAAGGGTTTGTATTTTCTTCCACCACGTCCTTGAGAGTAACTGGGGCTCCAGGGAGGGGTGCAGGGCCCTAGCAAGGTTATCAGGTGCCCTAAGTAAAGCTTCCTTCTGGCACCCCCTCCACCGCCCCACCTACCTCCTGAAAGAGTGACATGCAGCTCCAGACCCCCCCCCTCTCCCCACCTCACTCTGTGGCCAGTAGGTGGAAAGAGCTTAAGAGCGCATGTGTTTCCTCTGGGCCATGGGGAGCTGCACAAAAGGCACTGAAGAGCATGTCAGTTTCCTCTGTAGTGTAAGGTCAGTCTTATGAGATGATCTGTGAGAATGACTCCACGCAGCAGAGGAAACTGATATGCTTTTTCACGTGCCAGCCACTAAGTGGGAAGTTGAATTGCTGGGATGTTTGCTAGTACTATCACCAGCTCCCTATGCCTGCAGACAGGGCCGGCCCGTCCATTGAGCGAGAATGTTTTTTGCACAGGGCCCCGCGTTTCAGGGGGCCCCGCGCAAAAAACATTCTAATCCTAAAGTAAAATTTTTATAAAGAAAAAAGTAGTTGTCTTCTCCGGCAGCCGGGGCCGCCGCGGCAGAATCGAGTGTGCCGCGGGGCCCCCCCTGCCCAGCAGAGCCGGCCCTCAGAGCCTGCCCTACCCTTTAATCACCTGTCTTCGCAGCTCTAATCAAAAGCGCCGGCTTTCAGAGCGCGAGGGAGAGGTTTCTCCCTCGCTGCTCTATTAAGCCCGCGGGGGCTGATGGGAAGTTCCCATCAGCCCCCGCGGGCTTAACAGAGCCGCGAAAGGGAAACTAGCCCTTTCGCGCTCTGAAAGCCGGCGCGTTGTGATTAGAGCTGCGAAGGACAGGTGATAAAGGGAGGGCAGGCTCGGGAGGGCAGGCTCTGCCTGGGCAGGGGGGGCCTCCGCGGCACACTCGATTCTGCCGCGGCGGCCTCCGCTGCTGGAGAAGACAACTTCTTTTTTAAAAAAATTTCCCTGGGCTGGGCTGGGCGTTAGGAGTGGTGATGGGCTATGGGGGGCTGGGGGGGGTTAGGAGTGGTGATGGGCTATGGGGGGCTGGGGGGGGTTAGGAGTGGTGAGGGGCTATGGGGGGCTGGGGGGGGGGGTTAGGAGTGGTGATGGGGCTATGGGGGGGCTGGGGGGGTTAGGAGTGGTGATGGCTAATGGGGGTCTGGGGGGGGTTAGGAGTGGTGATGGGCTATGGGGGGGGCTGGGGGAGGGTTAAGAGTGGTGATGGGCTGGGGGGGGTTAAGAATGGTGATGGCTATGGGGGGCTGGGGGGGTTAGGAGTGGTGAGGGGCTATGGGGGGCTGGGGGGTATTTAAGAGTGGTGATGGTCTATGTGGGGGCTTGGGGGGGTTAGGAGTGGTGATGGGCTATGGGGGGCTGGGGGGGTTTAAGAGTGGTGATGGGCTAAATGGGGCGGGCTGGGGGGGTTAGGAGTGGTGATGGGCTAATGGGGTCTGGGGGCTTTAAGAGTGGTGAAGGGCTATTGTGGGCTGGGGGGGTTTAAGAGTGGGGTTTTGGGGATGGGTTATGATGGTGGGGCTGGGGGTGGGTTAGAGTGGGATTGATAGTGCTAAGGGGGGGGGCTGGGGGGGGTTAGGAGTGGTGATGGGCTATGGGGGGGCTGGGGGTGGAGGGTTAAGAGTGGTGATGGGCTGGGGGGGGGGGGTTAAGAGTGGTGATGGGCTATGGGGGGGCTGGGGGGGTTAGGAGTGGTGATGGGCTATGGTAAATTGGTGGCTGGGGGGGTTTAAGAGTGGTGATGGGCTATGGGGGGGCTGGGGGGTTAGAGTGGTGGATGGGCTATGGGGGGCTGGGGGGGGTTTAAGAGTGGTGATGGGCTAATGGGGGGGCTGGGGGGGCTAGGAGTGGTGATGGGGCTATGGGGGCTGGGGTGGTTTAAGAGTGGGGATGGGCTATGGGAGGACTTGGGTGGTAGTGTCAGGGTGTGATGGGCTATGGGGGCCTGGTGTGTGGTTAGGAGTGGTGATGGCTATGGGGGGGCTTGTGGGGGGTTGGGTTAAGAGTGGGTGATGGGCTTATGGGGGGCTGGGGGGTGGGGTTAGGAGTGGTGATGGGCTATGGGGGCTGGGGGGGTTCAGAGTGGTGCTGGGCTATGGGGGCTGGGGGGGTTTAAGAGTGGTGATGGGGTATGGGAGGACTGGGGGGTAGGTTAGTGGTGATGGGCTGATGGGGGCACTGGGGGGGTTAGGAGTGGTGATGTGCTATGGTTGGGGGCTGGGGGGGTTTAAGAGTGGTGATGGGACTATGGGGGGGGCTGCTGGGGGGTTAGGAGTGGTGATTGGGCTATGGGGGGCTGGGGGGGTTTAAGAGTGGTGATGGGCCCTATCATGGGGGGACTCTGGGGTGTGGTAGGAGTGGTCGAGTGTGGAGGCGATGGGGGCCTGGGGGGGTTAGGAGTGGTGATGGGCTATGGGGGGGCCTGGGGGGGGGGGTTAGGAGTGGTGATGGGCTATGGGGGGGCGGGGGGGGGATAGGAGTGGTGATGGGCTATGGGGGCGCTAAGTCTGTATATGGGCTGATGGGATCAGGACTGAAAGTGAGTTGATGGGGAGGTTAGGACTGGGTAATGGGGTATGGGAGGGCTTAAACTGAAATTGGGTGAGGGGGATTAGGGACTGGAAATGGGCTGGTGGGATTAGGACTGGGAGTGGGCTGGTGGATTAGGACTGGGAGTGGGCTATGGGGGGCTAGACTGGTAATGGGTTGAGGGGTTGCTAGGACTGGAAATGGGCTGGGGGGAATTAAGAATGGAGGTGGGCTGATGGGGTTAGGACGGTAAATGGGCTGTGGGCTGTTGGGGGGGTGATAGGACTGGTAATGGTCTATGGGGGGCTAGGACTGGAAATGGGCTGATGGGGGGGTTAACACTGGAGGTGGGCTGATGGGCTTAGGACTGGTAATGGGCTGGTGGGATTAGGACTGGGAGTGGGCTATGGGGGGCTAGGACTGGTAATGGGTTGGGGGTTGCTAGGACTGGAAATGGGCTGGGGGGATTAAGACTGGAGGGTGGGCTGATGGGGTTAGGACTGGTAATGGGCTGTGGGCTGTTGGGGGGGGGTTAGGACTGGAAATGGGCTATGGGGGGCTGACGGGAAAAAGGCTGATGGGGGGGGTTAGGACAGGAAGTGGGCTGTTGGGGGGGTTAGGACTGAAAGTGGGTTGATGGGGGGTGCTAGGACTGGTATTGGGTTGGGGGGTTGCTAGGACTGGAAATGGGCTGATGGGGCTAGGACTGGAAATGGGCTGATGCAGGGACAAGAAGGGAATGGATGCTGGGTGAGACTGGAACTAGAAGGAGCTGATGTTGGGGAGGATTAGGGAGGATTAGAATGGGATGGGGCTGGGAGAGTAAAATGGAGAGGGGAAAAATATTTGGTGTGGTAGGGCTAAAAAAACTACACTAAGCTGGGTAAAGGGAGAGTAAGTGGGGATTGAGGATGGAGGGGTAAAATGTGAGTGGATGAAATAGGAATGAGGAATGAGCAAAAGGAGAAAGATTAGTATGTTAAAGCAGATGTAGAGAGAGAGAGAATGGAAAAAAAACTAGAAGAGAGAAGAGACAGCAGATGATGGAGAGTTAGCAGAAAACATGAAGAAACCAGAAGAAAAGTTGCTGGAGCAATTGCAACCGGAAAAAAATGCACAAAAGGTAGAAAGATATCTCTTTATTTTGAATTTATTAACTGGAATATGAAAGCTCTGGAAATGTGCATCATTAACGTCTGCGCTTTGTTTGGTACAAGAGGAAATTAATTTATAGTTTTATTTCTACAGTTGTTGTACATTCCAAGTTTGGCTTTTGGGGTTCCCAGTTTAATTATTGCCTTCCTGTTTCTAAATTGTGATTCCTTGTTTGGTGATGGTCTATGTTCTGCATGTGTAACTGAGCTGAGGTATTCTGTTTATGTAATTCCTATTTGACATTGCCACTTGTTCTCTTTCCCCAGTAGGTCATGTATTGTTTTCTCTGAAATGTATTGGTTTAATATTGCAGTGTTGCCTTTTGATAGGTAGGGTATGGTGCTTTGTGAGTTCTGGTAGTGCTGTTTAGGATACGCCGGGTTTGCTAAGCCTTCTAAATGGGCAGTGTTGGTAGTAGTTCCTAATGTGACTGGCGGTTGGCACTGGATTATAGTAATGTCGAAATCTTTTAGTCTGTCTTTATCCATACACACACTAACTTTTAGTAAACATGTCTCTTAATGAATGTTAGCATTATGCAAATATTTATGCAAATAAGGCCACTTATGCAAATGAGGCCCCGCACCGAGTCTCCGCACATGGCCCCGCACCCCCCTTGGGCCGCCCCTGCCTGCAGAGGACTGATGTGCTCGTAAGCGCCTTTCCTCCTGCATGTCACAGAGGCAGGGGCTGAGCTGCCGGCCTGTCGCTCTCCATTTGCTACCCCAGAACGTAGGTTGCTAGGTAACCACTAGCCCTGTAGGTGTACCTCAGGCTCTGAAAGTGGTCATTGAGCCAGGAGAGGACTGAAGGTTTGGAGGCAAGAATCCCACATAATGTGACTAAATGCTGTGTCTTACTGGGTTATTTTCACAAGTATTTCCCTTAAGAGTGATAGGAGTTATTCAGTAAGTCAGAGAGAAGAAAGAGTATCTTGTCTGTGAGGTAGTCAGCAAGAAAGTGCTAGCAAATGGAGAAGACAGAGCAAGGGATCTAGCTTTCAGAGAAGGAGAGTGAAATCCTTGAGAACAGGAAAGAATATCGGGCCCGATATTCGAAAGGCATTTACACGGTTTACAGAGATATTCAACAGCTCTTACACGGTTAGTACAGTTGAATATCCCCTTCTAACCCCGCTACACACTCCAGTGCTATGCAGTTAGTATCAGGGCATGTTCAGGGTGGAGTGGAGGCAGAGACTGTCGCTAACCGGGTAACAGCAATATTGCACCGCTACCTGGCCTTGTTTTACCCATGGAAGCTAACCGGGTAGCTGTGCAATATCGCCTGCTACCTGTTTAGCACTGGCAGCTCTAGGGTATGTGCGGTGACCCCAGATGTTCATTGTCGTCACCGCAGCATTGAATATCCGGGGTTATGGGTTGGCAGGCAGGGCTATGCACCATAGCGGCGCACAGCCTGTCCAATTCAATTTTGGGCCCATCTTTTCCATCCTGCATGTCAGTTTTCCCTAAGATCACTAAAGACTTAGTTTAATTTTCTTTGATATTTTGATGTAAAACATTTCCTGCCAACCTTTTGTTACAGTTATGTTTTGTTTTTTTGTTTGTTTTTAAACAATCAGATCCTGCTAGACTTGAATTTATTTCAGGTGTATGCTGACATGGGACATAGAGAGAAGACACTGCAGAGGTATGGCCAGATGTAAGCAGAATGGTGTTCCAATCCCTTCTCGCACCAATACCCTGAGAACCCATTTAGAAGATACCCCAGGGTTACACTGGGATAAGAATGTGAAACCACCCAGCTCAGCAAGTGTCATCCTTACTTTTCCCCTTTGAAATGTTCAAGTCACAGTGGGTATGATGTTACCTCGAGTTAACACTTACTGAAGGGATGGCTCACAGTTTTACACTAAGTCCCTCTGATGAGATACTCTTTTATTGTGGTAGGCGAAGGCCTATGCTCCATGCTGATTGAACTAATCAGACAGGCCTGGCTAGCTTTACCTGTAAATGAAGCCTGTAGTTAGGCCCAGAGGAATGAAAACCCCCCTGAATGATGACACCATAGAATTGAAACTTAACTCAGCTTAACTGAACATAGCTAAGCAGAATCGAAACTTAGAAAATATAGAAAAACAAGTCTAATTGGTACTGATAAGAGAGCACAGCTTCTATGGAATTAATTAACTCTGCAGAAAGCAAGGTTACAGTGCCCCGTTCTCACTCATATTCCAGCAAGCCAGTGACCTTGGAGGAGAGAAGTATCGAAAGTCTAAGAACTGTCCATTGTAATGAGGACTGAAAGGGGGGCAACCAGGTGCTGAGCCCAGATCAAGGTCCTCATTTGAAAGCTACGTATGGTACCGGGACCAATAGATGGGTGAGAGGGGGTTACTGGGACCAATGAAAAGTTTGCCTATGTCTAGAATGGAGAAGAAGTCTATAAAAGTTGTTGTTTTGCTAGAAACCATTGCTCAGCCATTTTGAAATTGATTATTGCTTGAGCCTGTGCACATTAAACTGGCTTGGATCCTTGAAAAGACTCCTGGTTTTATTTATTGCATGCTTATCTGCTGCTACATTTCTTGGTGCGCTCGGCCTGGAAGTGCGAGTGGTGGATGGTGTTCAAGTGAATCAATCCACGTAATTCGCCTTGAGGTTTGGTCCCGTTGGAAACCATGCCAATCCGACGCAGGGGAATTTCCCTGGGCCCACCAATCCTCTTGTATTGGAGGGGGTTCTGCCTGGCCTCGGCAGGCACTGGGTCCAGCTGGCCAACACCTCCGACCCGGGGGAGTCCAGGATCCAACTCAGAAGCAAGTGAAGTATCGGAGACCGGATCCGGTAAGTATAGTTTTGAAAACCTGTCTAGACAGATGAGTTAGAACTGCAGTTTGAAACTTGTGAAACTTTGGTAAGAATTTGAAACTTGTAACTTGTAATCTCGAGAACTTGGAACTTGGAATTTGGTAATGAGAGCACTGATCCCCTCTCAAGGACGGTCCTATTACCCTTGCATGAGTATGCGCAAGGCGAAGCCATCGTCCTTCTTGTTTGGTAAGACTTAAGTCAACCTCGTATGCGTATTCCGAGGTCCCTACATGAGTATGCGTGGGGAAAAATTTGTTTGAAAATCCTTGCATGAGTATTCGCGAGGTACAGCTGTTAAAAAAATCATGATTCAGCCTAGTCAGAACAGACAGGACTGGGTTTTTTGGGATATGTTGCTAGCATGATTGTGAAGCGTTTTGATTTGTATTGTCTGCCCTACTGTGTATCTGTTCTTTTGTTCTCTGTTGAAACTGCGAGTTCCCCTTCTGTTATAAATGTGAGATTATTCTGTTGAGTAATTTGTGACAGTTCACTGATTAAGAAATTGTATTAATAAAGCAGAACGAAGACGCAAAACACCTAGAGTCATTTTAGAAATCAAAAAGCTGGTCTCACACAGTTCGCTTTCCTACTGCACAGTGAAAAACTGACAGGGGGCGTGTCTGAAAGAAAGAATGTACAGTGTCTTTCTAACCCTGTGCAGGCTTAAATCTCAATGCTGTTAGTTTGTGCTTATTTCAGAACAGTGTACCTGTTTTATTCAATATGTTTTTAATAGTAATGTTCCTTCTGCTATGGTTATGTATTATATATCATTTATATATCATTTAATAAGAATGTTTAGTCAGGATTGTGGGTCCCGATAGTTTTTGGGCTTAGCCTGAAAAGGGTTAAGTTTGTATTAATCCCTTACGGGTTGCGGACCAAGTGAGAAGAATTTCTGTCGGCTGTATGTTCAAATTTTCAGTAAGCACTGTGATAGTTTAAATAGGAAATGATAGAGAACTGTTTTTTGTTTTTCCTTTGATCTACAAAGTAATTATTAGATCACGACTTGACACTGATTTAAATTGTTTTTTCTGGCATCTCTCTGTGCGTGTGAATGAGAAGTCTCTTTTTATGAGCACAGTTCAGTTGTTTCCCAGCGAGCAGAGGGGTGTAGCTTGCAGAGAAGGAAAAAAATGTGTTTTAAGAGACAGCAACTCTCGGTTGAGAGGTCTCCCGTTTATTTAAAATAAAGGATTCATTCAATCAAAGTTTTAAAAAAAAGTTTATCTTGCGGAGTGTTTGCACCAACCTTTTTATGAACAAGTATAAGTCATTTGAATGCATGCTTCCCCATACTGTAAGATTTAAGGTAATTACATTGGATTGTTAAACTCTGTACTAGTGACTAATGAAGACATATTTATTGTTTAAAAAAAAAATCAACCTCCTGGATAGAGCGTTGCTAGGAGAAACAGAACCCAGGAGAGGGGGGGGACTCCTCCCTGCAGATTCCCTAGTTTGCCAGCCACCTCCGCAGCAGGGGGATGTGCACCCCCTCTGGACCAGAAGTGAAAGTCAGCTGACCAGACTTGTTTAGAACTGAAAAAACTGCATTATACACTGAGAAGTTTTAGGACTTGATTGAAACTAATGAACAGAAATTACAGAAATATGAAAGTTGATCAGAAAGTATGTGGATTGTTGAAGAGGGACAGAGAAAGTAAAAATTGTAAGATGGAAAAAGAGAACAGATCTTTTTGCTGATATTTTAGTTGAATGATGTGGAGGAGGTTTTCCTAATCAAAGGAGCAGAGGAAGTGAAAACTGGGTGTGAGTGCGCCCATTACAGAGGAGAAAGACATTAGAGAAGTGAATGCCCGTATCTTGACTCCACCCCAGGAGGGGAGGAGGGAGTACTTGATTGCAGAGTCATAAAACAATAAACCAAGCACAATGTTCTAGTAGGAGAAGGAAGTAGCTATAGAGTAAGTGGCAGCTAAAGAGGGCTACAGCATGGATAAAGACTAGGCCAGATGCATCACCATTATCAGAGCTACTGGGGCTAAGTCCGCAAAGCCTTTCCTGCAGAACCGCATGTGTGAACTAGGGGGACAGAAAATAATGCACCAGTTCCTGTATATGCCTGAGTGCCTTATTCCACTTTTGGGGCCGAGATCTGCTTGCAAAGCTTCAGGCACAGATATCCTTTGCTGAAGAGGGAGAAATGCAAATGACTGTAAACCCAAAACCTGCTGGATTGATGGTGCTGACTGTTCCCCGAGAAGAGGAGTGGCGGTTCTATAGCACACCTCCAGTCAAGTCAACAAGTTCCTGTATACCTACCAACCTTATATGCCCACCTGGAGTATGGGCAGAAGATAATCCACCTGGCCTAGCGAAGAACATAGCCCCTGTCATTGTCACCCTCAAGCCAGTCAAGAAGCCTGGGACAGGTGGCTACCGCCCAGTGCAGGATCTAAGAAGAATGAATGATGCAGCTGAAACTATACAACCAGTGGTACCAAAATCCTTATATTCTCTTGGAACTGATCTCTGCTGAAGCTATACATTTCATCATTCTGGACTTAAAAAGATGCCTTTTTCTGCATACGCTTAGCCCAAGACCCCACTACAAGGAGGCAGGGCCAACTCATCTGGACAAGATTACCTCAAGGATACAAGAACTCGCCTCACTCAGCAAAAGATTTGACAAGTTATCCAGTAATTCCAGGAGAAAGAATTCTACTGCAATATATGGACAACTTGCTTATAACCACCAACTCAAAGTGAATGTCTACAAGCCACCAGTGAACTCTTGCACCTTTTTAATGAGGCTGGATACAAAGTCTCAAGAGCTAAGGTGCAATTATGCCAAACAAGTTAAATACCTAGGATTCCAGTTGTCCAGCGGAATTCGACGCTTGGAACCCTTACCAGAACGCAAAGCAGCTGTATGCAGTATAACTACTCCAACCACCAGGAGGCAAGTGAGAGCCTTCAGGGTTTCCACAGAGTATGTTGCGTAAAACAACCCAGCTCAAATTGAAGGTCAGTCAAGCTTTGAATCCTGTTATGTTGTTACCAGTTGGTCTTGACCCCCTGATCATGACTGTTTAGAAATTATGGACATTGTATTCTCAAGCCGCCTGGATTTGACTGATGTCCCTCTGGAGAACCCTGAACAGACTTTCTTTGTGGCTGAAGGCAGTTTCATCATCAATGGACATTGTTGTGCTAGATATGAAGTGGTGACCCCTGATTTGGTAGTTGAGTCCTCAGCCCTGGCCCCAGAAACTTCACCACAGAAAGCTGAACTGATAGCCCTCACTAGAGCACTAACAATAGGAAAAGAGCCCTGTCTAAATGTGTACCCAGATTCCAAGTATGCCCTTACAACCTTGCATGCACATGGGGCCCTGTACACAGAATGAGGGTGGATAACCTTAGGAAGCAAGTCCATCAAGTATGGCCCCAAGATATTGACATTATCAGGTGCACACTACCTACAGCTTTCAAAACTTTAGGAAAAATAGAATGTATGAATAGAACCCTGAAATCTCAGTTGTCCAAACTTTGCCAAGAGGTTTACATGAAGTGTCCCCAGGTTCTTCCCATAGCCCTTCTTAGGATATACTTAACCCCTGCTAAGTCTTTAGGAGTTTCCCCTTTTTGAGATTCTGTATGGGCAACCCCTGCCTATTGTATAGGAAATAAAAGGAGATATGAGACAGATAGGATCTGAAATTATTAGACATAAACTATTGGTTTTAAGTTCTGTTTTGCAGAGTCTTCATACCTGGGTACAAAATCGATTACTCATCAATTTGTCTGAACCCCTGCATCCTCTCAAGCCTGGAGTCTCGGTGTGGATCAAAGAGTGGAGAAAGATACTGTTAGCCCTGCATTGGAAGGGACCCTATGTCGTCATCCTGTCAACTCCAACTGCAGTAAAAGTCGCAGAATTTGAACCTTGGATCCATCATAATCAAGTGAAGCCAGCAGCTGCTCTTGAACCTGATCACTGGACTACTGTACAGCATCCTGAGACACCATTGCACCTCACCCTACGACAACAGCCACGGACCTAAGACTTATTGGTCCCTCAGAAACTGCACTGTTTCAAGACTGTTTGTTTATCTGAAAGTAAGCCTCGCATCTTAAAAAAAAAAAAAAAAAATGAAGCTGCAATCATCAGAAATAGACTGTGTTGTGTTAAGAAACTGAAAAGACTATTTTGATTTTCTGAAGAAGTGAACTGCTCTAAGGAGGCAATAATAGCCTGAGAGACTGTACTATGATATTTCAAGAACCTGAGACATCCCAGAGGACAGTGATACTTTGGAATCTACAGCCCTACTTCTGCCAAAAAGCTGGTAGGTCTACGTACGGCAGAAGCTTGAGGATCTACAATGAACTCCACATTTGTCATCTGTTGTGAAATCCGACAGTTCCACCAATTTTCCAGAGACTATGCTCATTATGAATCCTTATTATTGCTTTATTCTGGCAGCAGCCTTGGGGTGCTTTGAGATGACTTTTGCCTTACCTCCCTGGGCAGCCTGTATAAGTACAACATGAACTGGACCGAAGGTCACTCAGACCTTGTTTTATCATTCTTCCTATACTTGCATTGGTATACTCTCCGATCCAAAAGTTGTTCTAGATCTTGACTTTCTACAAGGCTATGCAAGCCACCGTTGCAACTCCTCATGCCTCCCAGAACTTGTTTCTTGAACTTGCTGGAGCAATAGCATCTAGTCTCCACACTTCTGACTGTTTCTTTTGTGGAGGAACTAAGATGGGAGATCAGTGGCCCTGGGAGACGCAAGAACTGAATTACTCCATCCCCTACAATCAGACTGATTTACATAATACTACTAGTGAGTGGGTATTGGCCCACCCCATTGTTGACAGTTTGTGTTTTGTTCGCACCGGACCACAATTTGCTATGAAGATCGGACAGCTGGACTGTCTAAATCAGAAGTTTTACAACAGCACAACAAAGAAGACATCTTGGTGGTCCAGCATAAATGCTCCTGAACCTTCTAATTCTTTTAGTTCTTTTTCCCACTCTTGCCAAACTATGGACTCTGACTATCTGCTTGTTGCTCTCTTGTTTCTTGCCACTTTGCTTGTGAATGATAACTTCAGTTATTAACACTGTAGAGCATAAGGCAGCTACAAAGATACTAGCTATGTGAAACTACTACCCTATACCACAGAGTGATATCTTTACCTAGTATTATGTGATTTGATTCTCACACCTTATTAACATGCGGGTGAGAATAATCAAAGGGGGGAATGTGGTAGGCGAAGGCCTATGCTCCATGCTGATTGAACTAATCAGACAGGCCTGGCTAGCTTGACCTGTAAATGAAGCCTGTAGTTAGGCCCAGAGGAATGAAAACCCCCCTGAATGATGACACCATAGAATTGAAACTTAACTCAGCTTAACTGAACATAGCTAAGCAGAATCGAAACTTAGAAAATATAGAAAAAACAAGTCTAATTGGTACTGATAAGAGAGCACAGCTTCTATGGAATTAATTAACTCTGCAGAAAGCAAGGTTACAGTGCCCCGTTCTCACTCATATTCCAGCAAGCCAGTGACCTTGGAGGAGAGAAGTATCGAAAGTCTGTCCATTGTAATGAGGACTGAAAGGGGGGCAACCAGGTGCTGAGCCCAGATCAAGGTCCTCATTGGATAGCTACGTAATGGTACCGGGACCAATAGATGGGTGAGAGGGGTTACTGGGACCAATGAAAAGTTTGCCTATGTCTAGAATGGAGAAGAAGTCTATAAAAGTTGTTGTTTTGCTAGAAACCATTGCTCAGGCATTTTGAAATTGATTATTGCTTGAGCCTGTGCACATTAAACTGGCTTGGATCCTTGAAAAGACTCCTGGTTTTATTTATTGCATGCTTATCTGCTGCTACATTATAAAGAGTGATAACCCCAGGTAGGGAAAATGATAAAAACTAATGGATAAGACTAAACCACTTGATGGTACAACAGGGGTTTATTAATGTCCAGGTCCCAATGAAATACAGATAAGTATGGACCTGACTCTTATAATAAGAGTATAAACAACAATATATTTTTCAATTTGTCTTAAATAAACATCTTTGAAAAAAAAATCAAGGCATACACTAGTTTCTTTCTTTCCTGGTTAGAAGTCCCTGAATGATAATCAAACTCAATTAAATAACTCAGTTCATGTAAAGCACAGTTACTTACCTGTAACAGGTGATCTCTGGGAACAGCAGGAATTAGTCCTCACATATGGGTACGTCGGTACCGACGGAGCCTGCGCGGGAATGCTCCCCAGCTTCCCAGAATGAAAGCTTTTGGGGCATCCCACAGCACATGCGCGCTGCCTTCCCGCCTTTCCTACCAACTCTCCTCAGTTCAAGTTTAAAGCTGAGACAATAGAGAGAGAGAGAGTAAAGGAAAGACAAAGAGAGATACAACTCCTAGGGGAGGTGGGAGGGTTTGTGAGGACTAATTCCTGCTGTTCCCAGAGATCACCTGTTACAGGTAAATAACTGTGCTATCTCCAGGAACAAGCAAGAATAAGTCCTCACATATGGGGACTCCCTAGCTAAGATGCCTGGGAGATCCCCAAGGGTATGAGACCCTGAAGGGTTCCTCGTCTTCCTATGGATCTCAGGCATCCATTCAAGGAAGGAGGGCAGGAGTTGTTCAAGAATGGAACAGGTGTCTGAGGACAGCCTGACCAAACAAGGCATCCCGGCGGGAGTCCTTGTCCAAACAGTAATGGGCTGTGAAGGTATGAACCGAGGCCCAGGTGGCTGCTCGACAGATCTGGTCGATGGACACAGAATGAAGATGAGCCATAGAGGTGGCCATGGCCCTCACATTGTGAGCTGTGACATGGCCCTCCAGAGAAAGGTTCTTACTCTGGTAAGCAAAAGAAATACACTGAGCAATCCAATTGGACAGTGTTCTTTTAGAGACTGGAAGTCCTAAATGAGAAGGATCAAAAGCAACAAAAAGCTGGGAAGACTTTCTATGTTGCTGTGTCCTTTGCAAGTAAAAAGCAAGAGCTCTTTTACAATCTAGAGTATGAAGGTTCCTCTCTGCAGTGGATGCATGAGGAGCTGGAAAAAAGACAGGTAAATATACCTCTTGATTAAGATGAAAAGGTGAGACCACTTTAGGCATAAAATGAGGATTTGTCCTAAGGACTACCTTATCATGATGGAACCTTGTATAAGGTGGATTAGCCACTAAGGCCTGCAGTTCACTGATGCGGCGAGCAGAAGTGATTGCAATAAGGAAAATAACCTTCCAGGAAAGAAATTTCAAGGAGGTAGTGGCTAAGGGTTCAAAAGGTGGCTTCATAAGCTGACCAAGAACCAAATTTAAATCCCATGCCACCAGAGGAGGTCGAATGGGAGGTTTAGTTAAAGTTAGGCCTCTCATAAATCTTGCAATAAGAGGATGAGAGGAAACAGGTTGTCCATTGATAGGCTTAAGGGATGCTGCAATAGCACTTAAATGGACCCTTACTGAATTTGTCTTAAAGCCTGCATTGGAAAGATGCAGGAGATATTCTAATAGAGAATTCACAGGAAGTGCCAGAGGGTCAAGACCCTTTTGAGCACACCAAATGGAAAATCTTTTCCATTTAAAAGCATAGGAACGCCTAGTGGAAGGTTTCCTGGAAGCATGGAGGATATCCTTCACGTGCTGCGAAAGATTGAAGTCTTGAAGGTCTAGGCCAGCGATGGCGAACCTATGGCACGCGTGCCAGCTGTGGCACGCGAAGGCCTTGCAGCTGGCACGCGGGAAGGTCCGCATTTAAAAAAATTAAAAAAAGCTGTCTTCTGCCGCTTCCGGGGCCGCCGCGGCAGAATCGAGTGTGCCGCGGGGCCCCCCCTGTGCCTGGCAGAGCCTGCCCTCCAGATCCTGCCTTCCCCGGTATCAGCTCCCTGTTTCCAGCTTGTCACACGCGCTGGCTTTCAGAGCGCGAGGGGAGAGTTTCTCCCTCGCTGCTCTGTTAAGCCCGCGGGGGCTGATGGGAAGTTCACATCAGCCCCCGCGGGCTTAACAGAGCCGCGAAAGGGAAACTAGTTCCCTTCGCGCTCTGAAAGCCGGCGCGTGTGACAAGCTGGAAACAGGGAGCTGATACCGGGGAAGGCAGGATCTGGAGGGCAGGCTCTGCCAGGCACAGGGGGGCCCCGCGGCACACTCGATTCTGCCGCGGCGGCCCCGGAAGCGGCAGAAGACAGCTTTTTTTTATTTTAAATTTTGGCTGGGCTGGACTGGGCTGGGCTGGGCTGGGGGGGTTAGGAGTGGTGATGGGCGCTGCGGGGGGATTAGGAGTGGTGATGGGCGCTGGGGGGGTTAGGAGTGGTGATGGGCACTGGGGGGTTTAGGAGTGGTGATGGGCACTGGGGGGGGTAGGAGTGGTGAGGGTGCTGGGGGGGTTTAGGAGTGGTGATGGGCTATGGGGGGGGCTCTTACTTAAAACTAAAAATTGGGTGATGGATTAGGACTGGAAATGGGCTGGTGGGATTAGGACTGGGAGTGGGCTGATGGGGAGGTTAGGACTGGTAATGGGCTATGAGGGGGCTTAAACTGAAAATGGGGTGGTAATGGGGATTAGGACTGGAAATGGGCTGGTGGGATTAGGACTGGGAGTGGGCTATGGGGGGCTAGGACTGGTAATGGGTTGGGGGGTTGCTAGGACTGGAAATGGGCTGAGTGGAAGGGGGCTTGAATTGCAAATAGCTGATGGGGGACGGGGCTTGGAATGGACATGGGCTGAGGGGAAGTGGGGGGCTTGAACTGCAAATAGCTGATGGGGAGGGGGACTTGGAATGGAAATGGGCTGAGTGGAAGGGGGCTTGAACTGCAAATAGCTGATGGGAAGGGGGGCTTGGAATGGGCTCTTAGGGGAGGGAGCTAGGACAGGAAATGGGCTGATGGAGGGGCTAGGATAGGACTGGGAATTGGGTGTTGGGGGAGCTAAGTTTGGAAATGGGCTGTGGTGGGGGCTTGGATTGAAATGGACTCATGGAGGGGCTAGAACTGGAAGTAGGCTCATGGGGGGCTTGGATTAGAAATGGGCTGAGTGATGGTGGGGCTAGGAAAGGACTAGAAATGGGCTGATGGGAGGCTGGTATTGGAAATGAGCTGATGAAGGGACTCGGATAGGATTGGAAATGGACTGATGGGGGGCCAGGACTGGAAATGGGCTGATGTGGGGACTAGAAGGGAGCGGATACTGGGTGGGGCTGGAATTAAAAGGGAGCTGATGTTGGGGGAGATTAGAAGGGGATGGGGCTGGGAGAGTGAAATGGAGAGGGGAAAAATATTTTGTGTGGGAGGGAAGAAAAATGTACAATTGGCCAGGTATTGGGAGACTAAAAAAGGAGAAAGATTATTATGTTAAAGCAGATGAAGAGAGAGAATGGAAAAAAACTAGAAGAGAAGAAAGGAGAAATGGACAGCAGACGATGGAGAGATAGCAGAAGACACAAATAAACCAGAAGAAAGTGGCTGGAACAATTGCAACTGAAAAAAAATGCACAAAAGGTACAAAGATATCTCTTTATTTTGAATTTATTAACTGGAATATGTCAGCTCTGGGAAATGTGCATCATTAGTGTCTGTGCTTTGTTTAGTACAAGAGGAAATTAATTTATAGTTTTATTTCTACAGTGTTGTTGTACATTCCAAGTTTGGCTTTTGGGGTTCCCAGTTTAATTATTGCCTTCCTGTTTCTAAATTGAATGGAAATCATTAAAACATTATAAATTGCCAATAAATTGAAATGAAAACCAAAGGATTGTGAATCAAATTGATTCTCTGACAATACAAAGATTCCAAAAACTTTACAAATGATGTTACATAGTTCAGGCAACTTTATAAAGAGTTTTTAGATACTAAAATCTTGTTGTTAAGGTTTAATTGACGTGCTGGCACTTTGAGGAAATTCTTTGGTTTTGTGCGGCAGTTTCGGCACTCGGGCTCAAAAAGGTTAGCCATCACTGGTCTAGGCCTTCAGTAACCAAGCTCTGAGATGAAGGGACTTGGGGTTTGGATGCCACAAAGTCCCCTCCTCCTGAGACAGAAGGTCTGGAGCAGCTCCCAAGTCCAGGGAGGGGGCTTGGGAGAGATGCAGAAGTAGAGGGTACCACACTTGGCGTGGCCAGCGTGGAGCTATGAGGATCATAGATCCTTGATCCCTCTGAAGTTTGAACAGAGTCTTGGGAATCAAAGGAATGGGTGGGAAAAGGCATACAGGAAGTCCTGACCCCAATGAAGGAGGAAGGCATCCTTGGCCTGAACTCCCTGACACGGAATTCTGGAACAGAACCGGGGAAGTTTGGCATTCCACGGACTTGCAAATAGGTCTATGTCCGGGGTTCCCCATTCCTGGAAGATTCTGAGTACCTGATCCATGTGCAGGGACCATTCGTGTGGAAGCAGAACTCGACTGAGTCTGTCTGCCCAAGAGTTTTGAATTCCTGGGAGGTATACTGCCAGGAGATGGATTTGATTTGATGCTCTCTGGCGAAGGCCCATAATCTTAGAGCTTCGTTGCAAAGCGACAGAGAGCCAGTTCCTCCTTGCTTGTTTATGTAAAACATGGCTACCTGATTGTCCGTTTGAATGAGGACTGTCTGGTAGCTGAAGAGCGTATGAAAGACTTTGAGAGCTAGGAACACTGCTCGAAGTTCCAAGAGGTTGATATGAAGGGAGGTCTCCTGTGGGGACCAAGTGCCTTGGGTGGAGAGGTCCTGTAGATGAGCTCCCCAACCTGTTTGGGAGGCATCTGTTGTGAGGATTGCTTCGCGGGCAACAAAGGTTGGAAGGGGGACCCAGCAAACAGATTTTGAGTGGACATCCACCATTGGAGAGACCAAAAGAGCCGTTTGGAGTTTGCTATTTGGTCTGAGAGAGCTCCTGAAGCTTGAGTCCACTGGGTGGACAAAGTCCATTGAGAAGCTCTCAAGTGTATGCGAGCATAGGGCACCACATGAACTGTGGAAGCCAAGTGGCCAAGAAGTTGAAGCATCTCCCTGGCAGTTAAGTGGTTCTTTGACTGAAATCTGGGAGGCTAACTGCACTAGACGTTGGCAACGAGCCTGGGGAAGATAGGCTCTTGCAGTAGTGGTGTCCAACCAGGCCCCTATGAATTCTAGGGACTGAGTAGGGGTGAGCTGAGACTTTGGGAGGTTCAGCACAAGTCCCAGATACTGCAAAATGCGCCTGGTGCTATCCAGGGAAATTTGGGCTTCTGACTGAGATGGAGCTCGGATGAGCCAGTCGTCCAGGTAGGGGAAGATAAATATTCCCAGAGTGCGTAGAAATGCAGCAACTATTGCTATGCATTTGGTGAACACTCTTGGAGCAGAGGCTAGACAGAAAGGAAGCACTCTGTATTGGTAATGTTTTCCCTGGAACAGAAAACGTAGGAATTTTCTGTGGGATGGATGGATGAGTATATGAGTGTATGCATCCTTGAGATCTAGAGAACAAAGCCAATCCTGACTCTGTAGGTATGGAAGGAGAGTGCCTAAAGAAAGCATCTTGAACTTCTCCTTGCATAGAAATTTGTTCAATTCTCTGAGATCTAGAATGGGTCTGTATCCCTTGTTTTCTTTGGAATGAGAAAGTAGGGGGAGTAAAACCCTGACCCCTGTTGAAGAAGAGGAACTTCTTCTATGGCCCTCTGGGTCAGAAGGGTGGTTACCTCCTGATCCAGAAGGTCAAGGAGAGATGTGGGAGAATTGAAATGTCTCACCATGGTGTAGGGAGGAAGGTCTGAGAAATGAAGTTTGTAGCCCTCTCTGATAATGGAGAGGGTCCACTGCTCTGATGTGATTTGCTCCCATCTGGGAGCAAAATGAGTTTAACCTTCCTGGAATGGTGAGAGGTTATGGCTGTTGTAGAGCCAGAAAGGTTAAGTTCTCTAGTATCAAGTCAAAAACCCTGAGGGGCTTGGGACTGCTGGGTTGCAGCAGCCCCTGCAGGTTTAGGCCTGGCCTGTTTAGGTTGCTGACGCTTAGTAGCAAAGCGACCTGTAGAAGACTGTTGACCAGAAGTGGAAGGAAATCTGCCCTTCTTGTAAAAAGACTTTTAAAAGATTTTTTCTTGGCCGGAGTGGAGGTAGACTTAGAAAGTCTATCCAGAGCAGCATTTTCTGCATCCATTTGAGTGGCTTTAATTTGCCACTCTTTGCCAAATAGATTTTCACCTGTACAGGGCAGATTTCCTAAACCATCTTGAACCCAGGGTTCTAGATCAGAAGCCTGGAGCCAAGCAATTCTACGAGTAGCTATAGCAATGCTGAGGCTCTGCTGGCACCCTCAAAAGAATCAAAGGCTGCCCTGTTGGAAAACTTTGAAATGTCTTGAGTATGCTTAAGCCAAAGAAGGAATTCATCCCTTTTATCCTCTGGAATAAAAGGGAGAAAGTTGTGCAGCTTTTCTGCAACCTCCTTCAGAAACATACCCATATAAAGGCTGTATGAATTGCTTCTGGCTATAAGCATGCTAGCTTGGAAGATTTTCCTACCAAAAGCATCCAAGGTCCTGCATTCTCTTCCTGGAGGAGTAGAAGAGTGTCTTTTGGTACTCTTTATCCTCTTCATAGCTGACTGCACCACAATGGAGTGGTGAGGAAGCTGAGTTTTTTGAAATCCAGGAGGAGGGACACGGTACATAGTGTCCAATCTACGAGAATGAGGAGAAAGGGTGAGAGGAGTCTCCCACAATTCAATCAAATGTTCTTGAAGAATTTCATGAATTGGCAAGGTGACTGCCTCTCTGGGAACCTTAGAGTATCCCAAAATATCTAATTTTTTTGCTGTAGGTTCTTTTTCAGAGGTTATAGAGAGTCCTTTAGCTACTTCTATTATGAAGTCTTGAAAGGACAAATCCTCTGGAGGAGACATTCTCCTTTTTGGAGAAGAAGGCTCCTCAGGAAGGGTGACAGATACTTCAGGGGATTCATCCGATGACTCAGAATCATCAGAAGAATCGAAGTATCGTCTGCTGGTTTCCAAAGATCGATAGGCGTATCGATCGGTACCGACATCGGGTGTCCCCGGTACCGGGTCGGTACCGAGAAAGAGCCCAGGACAGGGAGCCGGAATCGGCATCCTGGCCGATGTCAATGCAGCCGGTACCGGTATCGAAGTTGGTACCGGTACTGGCGCCGGTACCGACAACAGAGCTTGTTGTGGTACCAACGGCGTCGCAGCCTTGATGAAAGCCAGTATAGCCTGCTGCATGGATTGCACAGTGTGATCCATGGACGCCACGACTGCCTGGATGTCGGTACCGGGAGATTGTGCCGGTACCCCAGAGCAGTCTAACAGGTGATCGGTCGAGGTCGTGCCATCGATGTCAACCTGTAACCCCATAGGAGGAGCTTTGGAAGCCAGAGCTTCCCGCCGGGGTTGTTTGGCTGGGGCAGGATCCTCAAGGGCAAGCCCGGAGGCATCTCGATGCTTAGAGGGAGATTTGCCCTTCGAGGACCTGCTAAAAGTATGTTTGGTTACCTGAGACCCATCAGGAGAGGAAGACCTGGAAGATGTCGATGCCACCGCCGGTGCATCCGTGGGAAACAGCACATGGAGCTTGGCTGCCCGGTTCTGTAACCCTCGTTTAGACATTAGAGAACAGGACTGGCAATCCGGGATGGAGTGTTCAGGCCCCAAACATTTAAGACACCATTCATGGGTATCTGTAACAGAAATTGTACCGCTACACTTAGTGCATTTTTTGAAGCCGGAGGCTGGTTTTTCCATGAGGGAAAGTTTCTTGTGGGCCTGGAGGCCTAAGAAGAAAAATACACCAAGTGAGGAAAAAATATTATTATTTTTTTTTTTTTTTAGAAGAAAAGACCGGCGGTACCGGTCCGGCATCGGGGAAGGCAGACACGCAACCAAAGAAATAAATTAAAATAAAGAACTTCTTCAGCGGTGACAGGAACACGACCTGCTGGCTCCGCGGAAAAGAAGAACTGAGGAGAGTTGGTAGGAAAGGCGGGAAGGCAGCGCGCATGTGCTGTGGGATGCCCCAAAAGCTTTCATTCTGGGAAGCTGGGGAGCATTCCCGCGCAGGCTCCGTCGGTACCGACGTACCCATATGTGAGGACTTATTCCTGCTTGTTCCTGGAGATTGTAGGCAACAACTTCACTGTCCAAAGTCTTCTCTTGTTGGGGCCCGAGATTAATCTGGCTGCACTCTGGAGTACAGGATCTCTTCTTTCTTCTTGATCATAGTAATTATAGCTCAACTCCTTAATCTATTTCTCCTCCCTCCCTTGTACCCAAGGAATACCTCAACCAGCTATATCTGTTTGCAAGTACTTCGAGGTCAGTAGACCTGAAGAAAAAGATATCTACTTGTGTGACTTTCCTCAAGAAGTGAGGAAAATGGAAATGAGGAATGGTTAAAATGGAAAAACATAAAAATTATCATTCACTTCCCCTCTCCTTTACTAATGTACTACATCATCACTCTACTTCCACAGTTTACTCTTACCAGAAAGCATAGTTACTCACTTGTAATAAGTGATCTCTGGAAACAGCAGGAATCAGTTTCACATATGGATATCGTAGGTACCGATGGAGCCTGCGTGGGAACGCTCCCCAGCATGTGAATAGGAAAGCCTATGGGAGCACTCCACTACACCTGCACATCTACCTTCCCAGCTCCTCTCCTCAGTTGAGTTTGTAGCTGAGAATACAGGAAAAGAATACCCAACAACTCCTAGGGAGGAGGGTGGGTTGTGAAGACTGATTCATGCTGTTCCCGAAGATCACCTGTTGCAGTCTTCACATATCGGACTCACTAGCTCCCAGGCACCAGACTGAAAAGACATCTTTGAAGCTAAGGAATGGAGCCAAGAAAGTATGGACACAAAGTGGCCACAGCGGACTCAAGTACAGCAAGCAGGAGCATGGAGCGAGGAGTCAGGTGCCAAAGAAATGTAATGGTAGGAATTCTGATTAAGTCTCAAAAAGATTCTGAAGAACTGCCTGGCCAAAGACAGCAACCCAACAGGAGTCCCTGTCAAGGCAGTAGTGAGCAGCAAAGGCGTGAACAGAGGATCAGGTAGCTGCCCTGCAGATCTCCTCTATGGAGACAGAAGGGAAGTTGGCGACTGAGGTTGCCATGGCCCTCACATTGTGAACCGTAACGTGACTCTTGAGAGAGAGTCCCACTTGAGCATAGGCAAATGAAATGCATTCGGCAATCAAATTGGATATGGTGTGTTTCAACATAGGAAGACCTAAGTGGCTTGGGTCAAAGGAAATAAATAATTGGGAGGATTTCCTAAAAGCCTTGGACTGTCCAAATAGTAAGCAAGGGCGCACTTATAATCCAAGGTATGCAACGCTGCCTCAGCTCTTGAGGCATGTGGCCAGATAAAGAAGACCGGCAGCATCACAGATTGGTTGAGATGTAAAGTTGAGACTACTTTTGGAAGGAAGTGCGAATGAGAATGGAGAACTACCTTGTCATGGTGGAATCGAGTGTATGGGGTATCCACCACCAAAGCTTGTAGTTTGTTGATGCGACAAGCTGAGGTAAGGCAATGAGGAAGATGACCTTCCAAGATAAGAGTTTTAGAGGAGTGGTTGCCAGAGGCTCAAAAACAGCTTTTAGAAGCTGTGCTAGGATCATGATGAGGTCCCAAACCACCGACAGTGGTTTGATTGGTGGCTTGGTAAGCAGAAGACCCCTCATGAATCATTGCACCAAGGGATGTGAGGAAATATTGTGCCTATCCAGTGGACTGTGATAAACTGCAATGGCACTGAGATGAACTCTAACTGAGTTAGTCTTACGTCCTGTGGAAGACAAGTGAAGAAGATAATGTAGAAGAGCTCCACTGGGCAATTAGAAGGATTAATTTGCTATGAGATGCACCAGAGGGTGAACAGCCACCATTTGAAGGCATAAGAGCATCTGGTAGACGGCTTGCTGGAAGCAAGAAAGATGTCCTTGACCGAGGGAGGGAGGTCGAGGCCATCAAAGATCATGCCTTCAGTAGCCATGCTGTGAGAAGGGGGGCTTGTGGATTGGGGTGGAGGAGTTGCCCTTGATCCTGTCGTTAGGATGCATTGAGGTGGAGGCATCTGAAAAGGTGCCCTCCTAGAAAATTTTGGGGGGAGCACCACCAGTGAAGGGAGTTGACAAGAAGTGATTCATAGTAACATAGTAAATGATGGCAGATAAAGACCAGTATGGTCCATCTACAGTAGTCTTCCCAGTAAGATGGCCGGAGTAAGATAACAGGAGTAGGTCCCACTCTGTGCAGGCCACCCCTCCCCATGTCTCTGTTTAGGGGTGAACCCACCACTCCATGCAGGACACCCCTATTTGTTGAGAAGTTAGATGGTTCAGTTTATTTTGATTTTATTCTGTTGCTATAAATGGATCCATTGTGTCTGTCCCATGCCATTTTGAATTCTGTCACTGTATTTGCCCCCACCACCTCCATCGGAAGGACATTCCAAGCATCCACCACCCTCTCAGTGAAACAGTATTTCCTGACATTGCATTTCAATTCAAATCTTGTCTGAGAGATGCTCGGTTGTCTGAGTCCATTGGCACGATAGGGTCCCATGGGCTTGTCTCATGTGCAGGCGTGCATATGTGATGACATGAACTATGGAGGCCTTGTGTCCCAGAGGATGCAGCATGTCTCGAGCTGTCACAACACCGTGACCTTGTATAGTGAGGGCCAGCTTGATGAGATGAACAGAGCAATCCTGAGGACGGAAAGCTCGGCCCTGACGAGTGCCTAAAAACGCTCCAATGAACTCGAGCTGCTGGGATGGAACCAGGTGAAACTTTGGAACGTTTAGCACAAAGCCTAGACTTTGGAGCACTGTGATGGTATGAAAAAGTGACTGTTTTATGACCTCTGGGTATTCTCCCCTTATCAGCCAGTCGAAGGGGACGACAAAGACCCCCAAAGTATGCAGGTATGCTGTGACCACTGCCATGCATTTTGTGAATACTCTGGGTGCGGATGCTAGCTCAAAAGGGAGCTCCTGATACTGACAGTGGATTTGCTGAACTCGAAAGCACAGATATTGTCTATGGTGAGGGTGGATCAGCAAATGGGTGTAAACCTCCTTGAGTTCTAGAGAACCACATGATTTTTGAATGGTTTTCCAAGGAATGGTACTACCACACTTTGATTTTTCTAACGCCATCCTACAAGGTATTTTGAAGAACTCCCTACAGCCACTACAGCTCACCCAACATGTGGCTTTACGAATCCTGATGTGCTTACCTCGGCACAGTCACATCACACCCACTCTGAAAGAGCTACATTAGCTACCTTTACTCAGCTGAATTAAGTATGAAATTCTGATAACATTCAAAATATTCCATCAATCATCCTCTCTATACCTACAATCCATCATAACAAAGACCCCAGAAAACCATCAAAGAAGAAGTCCATCAAAGAAGAAGAGCCTCTAGTCCTGCCTCCAACACTGACCAAGAGTATTCATACAACCTGTGCTAGGCATTTTCCTTACATGCCTCCCCCCCCCCCCCCCCCACCACTGGAATGCCCTACCATACCACATCAGAGGCACTCATGACCTAACAACCATTCAGGAAACTACTAAAAACCCATCTATTAATGGAACACTTCGATGGAATTACATGATTCAGCCCTCATCTTTTCAACCCTCTCCCCAACTCCTTCTCGCCTCACCTCATGTCCCTAAGTAAGATAATTCCATCCTCCTATCCCTACTGAAGAAAACTTCTGGTGGACTACAAGCAACCTCATTATATTGTATGTAGTTAACACGAACGCTTAATCTCTATTCGTCTACGAGGATTGCCTATCAACACAACTATAATTCAAGTATATGCCCCAACAACAGCTGCAGAAGAGAATGAAATTGAAGAGTTCTATGAACAAGTACAAGCTGAAATTGACAGAACATGCAAACAGGATATCCTGATAGAAATGGGTGACTGGAATGCAAAAGTTGGCAACAAAGAAGAAGGCAAAGTAGTTGGAAAATATGGACTTGGCAACAGAAATGAAGCTGGAGAAAGACTGATAGAATTCTGCAAGACCAATGATCTATTCATCTCAAACACCTTCTTCCAGCAACACAAGCGGCGACTGTACAGATGGACTTCACCCAATGGATTGTATAAAAATCAAATTGACTACATCTGTGGAAGTTAACGATGGAAAAGCTCTATAACATCAACAAAGACAAAACCTGGAGCTGACTGTGGTACAGATCATCAACTACTAGTATGCAAACTCAAGCTAAAGTTGAAAAAGAGCAAACCACTCATGAATGCAGCAAAATATGACCTTGAGAATATACCACTGGAATTTAAGACTGCCTGCAAAATCGATTTGCTGCTTTAGATACAAATGACAGAGCTCCGGAAGAGTTATGGAATGACATCAAGAAGGTTGTGTTGGAAGAAAGCGAGAAGTCTCTACAAAAGGTGAAAAAGCAAAAACGGCCAAAATGGATGACGGAAGAAACTCTGAAAATTGCCCAGAAACGCAGAGAAGCTAAAGCCAGAGGAGAAAGAAAGACAATCGCAGAACTCAACAGAGATTTCCAACGTGCAGCAAGACAGGACAAGGAAAAGTACTACAACGACGCATACAAGGAAATAGAAGCAGAAACTATTAGAGGAAGAACAAGATCGGCTTTCCTAAAGCTACGAGAATTAAAGAAAAAGTTCCAACCTCGAATAGGAATGTTACAAGATGCTCAAGGTTCTATGTTGAATGATGCTGAGAAGATCAAGAAAAGGTGGAAGGAATATACAGCGTTTTTATATGATAAAGATCAAGTGGACCAACAGCCGTATCAACCTGTACCTTATGATTGGGAACCATTGGTGATGAAGGAAGAAGTTGAAGCAGCATTGAAAGCCTTATCAAAGAACAAAGCACCAGGCATTGATGGCATAACTATAGAAGAATTGCAGCAATCTGATGCAGCTGTTACCATACTTACAAGGCTCTGCCAAGAAATATGGAAGACATCATCATGGCCAACTGACTGGAAAAGATCTGTGTTTATACCAATACTAAAGAAAGGTGATCCAACTGACTGTGGAAATTATTGAACAATCACTCTGATCCCACATGCCAGCAAGATTCTACTGAAGATTATTCAAAAGAGACTACAACCATACCTGGAACAAGAACTACCTGAAGTGCAAGCAGGGTTCGGGAAAGGGTGAGGAACGAGAGACATCATTGCGGATGTGAGATGGATCCCTGAAAAGACTAAAGAATACCAAAAGGATATCTATTTGTGCTTTATCGACTATAGCAAGGCTTTTGACTGTGTAAACCATGAGAAACTCTGGGCCACATTAAGAAGCATGGGTATACCAGAACACCTGATCGTTCTCTTGCACAATCTGTACATTGATCAAGAAGCAACAGTTCGAATGGAACAAGGAGAAACAGAATGGTTTAAAATAAGCAAAGGTGTAAGACAAGGATGCATACTTTCCCCCTACTGTTTAATTTATATGCAGAACAAATCATCAGAGAAGCAGGATTGTATGAAGACAACAGAGGTGTGAAGATTGGTGGAAGACTCATCAACAACCTTCACTATGCTGATGATACTACATTACTGGCTGAAAGTGAAGATGATCTGAAACATTTGCTTCTCACAATCAAAGAACATAGTCTCAAAATGGGCCTGCACCTTAATGTAAAGAAGACAAAGATTATGACAGCTGGCATAATCAACAGGTTCATCATTGAAGGAGAAGAAATTGAAATTGTGAACAACTTTAACCTACTTGGATCAACTATCAATAAAGAAGCAACAAGCAGTCAAGAAATCAAACGACGCATTGTTCTTGGCAGAATGGCTATGAAAGACCTAGATAAGATTCTCAAGAGCAGAGATGTCTCTCTCCATACAAAGATTCGACTTGTTCAAGCCATGGTATTTTCAATAACATCATATGGATGTGAAAGCTGGACAGTGAAAAAGATAGACAGGAAGAAAATTGATGCCTTTGAATTATGGTGCTGGCGGCGAATACTGTGTATACCATGGACTGCCCGAAGAACAAACCAGTCGGTGCTAGAGGAGATCAAACCTAAGCTTTCTTTTGAAGCTCAGATGACAAGACTTCGACTTTCATACTTTGGACACATCATGCGAAGAGAGAGATCATTAGAGAAAGACATCATGCTTGGCAAGATAGAAGGTCAACGCAAAAGAGGAAGGCCAGCAATGAGATGGATCGATACAATAACAGCAGCTATGGTTACCAATCTGTCAACAATGAGCCGCCTGACTGAAGACCGAGCACAATTTAGGATAGCTATCCAGAGGGTCGCCATGAGTCGACTCCGACTCGACGGCACTTAACAACAACAACACTGTTCTAGTTTATCCCTAGTTTCCATCCATTATACTGTTAACCTGTTATATGTAAAATTGTTCAATGTAATGTTGTGTTATATTCTCTGTAAACCACATTGATCACTGGAAATGTGGTATAGAAGACTAAATAAAATAAATAGAGAACATAGCCAGTTGTACTTTTGAAGGTATGGCAGAAAGGTGCTGAGGGAAATCATTTTGAACTTTTCCCAAACAAGGAATTTGTTGAGATCCCTCAGATCTAGAATTAGTCTGATGCCTCTTGTTTTCTTGGGGGTAAGAAAGTAAGGAGAGTAGAAGTCATTGCCTTCTTGGGTGGGGGGAAACTCCTTTCAAATGCCCCTTGGGTTGCAGGATGGCCACCTCTGAGGATAGGAGACTGGCCTGCAAAGGATTTGCAGGATAATCAGTTGTGGAAGTGGTTGGGGGTAAGCGCTGAAAGTGAAGCAAATAGCACCCTTGGACAATGTTGAGAGTCCATTTCTCTGATGTAATGAGATGCCACCTGTGGGCATAAGCAGAAAGCCTGCCTGCTATGTGCAGGGGCTGGGGTTCTTGCAAAGGCAGACTAGCTATGCTCTCTAGGAAAGAGTCAATAACCAGGTGATGGCTGGGACTGAGCAGCTGGTTGGGGTTTGGGGCCCTTGACCTTCTTAGGCTGACGTTGACCCTGAGACCTTTGCTGCTGCTGCTGCTGCTGCTGAGGTTGATAAGTAGCAGAGGGATGGTATGAAGAGTAATATCTCTTCTTCCTGGTATAGAAAGATTTCTTGGAAGTAGTGTTTCCCCTAGAGGGGTCTGAAGTCTTTCTTGAGAGATGTTTGAGGCAAGATAATTTACCTCAAACTCTCCTGCTTTCTCTCTCCAACCCTTACCAAACAAGTTTCTCCAGAACAAGGAATATTGGCTAATTTATTTTGAACCCATTGCTCGAGATCCAATGCCTGAAGCCAGGCCATCCTATGGGCTCCTATGCAGACTGCAGCAGTTCTGCTAGTCAATTCAAAGATATCGAAGACTGACCTGGACAGGAACTTGGAAGTATTTTGAGTTTGCTTGACAATAGTCATGTAAGCATTGCATTTATCATCTGGGAGAGTAGGAGCAAGGTTTGCTAGATCCCTGGAGACATCTTTGAGGTACATGCCCAAGTAGAGGGTGTAGGATGTAATCCTAGAAGCAAGCATACTTGCCTGGAAGCAGCAACATCCAAAAGCATCGAGAGCTCTGGCATCTTTGCCAGGCGGCACTGATGAATGAGTCTTAAAATACTTGATACATTGCATTGCCGATTCCACTACCATTGAGTTGTGCAGTAATTGAGTTTTTTGAAACCCCAGGTATGGTGGGACTCGGTACATAGCATTGAGGTGTTTACTAATAAGCGGAACAGTTAACAAGGCCTTCCACATATGTAGCATTAGATCCTGTAGGATCCGATGCACCAGTAACATTGCCGCCAATTTGGGGGTCGAGGGGTATTGGAGGATTTCTAACTCCTCAGCCCTTGGTTCCGTTTCTGATGCTATGGTGATCTGGAGACTCACTGCCATGTCCTTAATGAAGTCCTAAAAGGTCATGTCCTCTAGTGTGGACCAACACCTCGCATGAGGAGGAGAGGGGTTGGAAGGGATATCCTAGGTGGCCCTGGAATCATCCAATGTCTCTTCAGAGTCAGAAGAAGAAGACTCTGATTCAGAAAGGAAATCGAAGTATCAATGATCTTGAGCCGATGATGATGCTCGATGTCAATATCGATGTTCAAGTCGTGCAGTACTTGAACCGGGAACCAACTAGATACCAATGGCACTACCAGTTCCAAGGGAGGAAGTGGAGGTAGGGGCCCACTGATACCGATTACAGTGGAGGAATCAGAGGGAGTGGAACCGCTGATACCTGTTCCAGGGCTGGTATCGGCGGCAGAGGTTCCGGCACCTAGCTGGAAGCAGGTGCCTGACTGGCTGTGACTGTCGATGCCTTTGGTACCACAGCAGCCAGAAGTGCCACCAAAGTCCTCTCGATAGCTAAGAAACACTGATTGATGGAGGACACCAATTCCTGGGTGAATTTGAGTGTGGGGCTGTGTACGACTGTCTCAGAGCATGGTACCAGTAGCTCTTCAGAGGTCGATGCCTCGGGAGTGTCATGGAACCCCTGTGTGGCTTTGGAGGATTGCTCCTCCTGCTGGGGCTGTTTGGCCAGCCAGTCAGCATCAGATGCCCCTTTTGAGGCATCTTGTGAGTGCAGGGTCTTACCTCGATGCTCGGTATCAGATTTCAATGCCGAGGACTTAATCTTTCATTTATGTTTGGACTTTTTGGAGACCTGGGAACCAGCTGAAGATGCCGACATCCTTGACAATGTCGAAGCACTGAAATAGAGTTTGGGGTAAACAGTGAGTCATACTGTTGGCCCTGCTCTTTAGGCCTCATTTGGTCATTTGTTTACACAAAGAACAATTGTCTGGTATATGATTTGGGCCCAACATTTTAGACACCAGTCATGAGAATCAGTGACTGACACAGTGCCGGAGCACTTTGAACATTTTTTAAAGCCACTGATGTGTTTGTCCATGGTAACCAACAGAAAAAATTTGAGCTGAAGCCTAAGGCCTCACAGAAAAGAAAAAAAGTGATGAAAAAAATAAGAAAAGAAAAATTAATATAGGAGCTGGTATCAGGAAAGGTACCAGTGTCGACGGAAAGGCAGAGCACAGATATCAAAAAAGAAAATAAAAGTTTTTCAGCGGTGATAGGAAAGGTGCTTCCTGCTGGCTCCATGGAAAATGAAGAATTGAGGAGAGAAGGCGGGAAGACAGATGCACAGGCATCCTTTCACACTTTCTGTCTAGGCTGAACTTAATTTACCTCCTTAACCCCTCTAAAGGAACAACAATTATTACTTGAAGGATGAGTATTCTCAATCAGACTCGATCCTCTCCCTCCATCTTCCCTGCCTTTTCCACTTCTCCTTACCTTAACCAGGTAAAGTATAAAAACATTTTGTATAACAAACTAACCTCTCCTACCTCTCAACTGTTTTCTGCCCTAGGAGAAACCCCTTTAAACTCTTTCCATTCGCTTACCTTCATCTTACTCAAATTTGGGAAAATTAGACTAAAATAAACATAATCAATGAATTAATACAGCAGAGGATACCAACTCAGTTTAAACCTTCTGTCCCTTTTTCCAACTCTTCCCTGACCCTTCCTATATGACCTTCAATTGTACAGAAAATAAAATTAACATTGTTCACACTCAATTACTCCTCACTTATTTCTCTCCCACACTTCATCCAACATCCAAATGTCACACTTTCTGACTCATTCAGAGGCCTAGGCCAGTAGACAATCCAGCACACACCCTTTCTCATTCATCACCATCCACCAACTGACAACCTCCAGGCACCCTCACTAACATTCCAAACAAGAAAAATCATTGCCCCTGCACTTAGTGATGTAAACAAATATCCATACGAGTCCCTACTCTCAATGCTATTCCTCACTTTGAAAACTTGTCATTTCTCTTCCATCTAGGCAGGGAAATATTTTAACCTATGTCAGCAGTAGCTTGGTAAACAGCTGTGCCAATGTGCAGCAAAGTAACAGTTGGAATCTCTACACTCAGCTTCCATTCAAGCCCTTTTTAAAATAAATAAACTTTACATTTTACAAGTAAAATAACACCATACTCATGCATTTTTGCATCATTTTATTTCATATAACAGGGGCATACTGGCTATACTTTCAAAATTTAAATAAAACCCTTTCCCTTCTTTCTTTAAAACCACTTTGCAGTGTTTCTCATACCCCTTCCCCACCTCTCCCCCCTCCACCCGGACTCCATCCATACCTCAGCAATTCAATTTTGCCTCCTTTTTCCACCTTCTTAAATCGCAGCAAAAATACACTATAAAAAAATAAAATAAACCCCATCAGGTTCTCTCTTAACTTCCCGCTTTCCTCTTTAACCACCTCTTATCCTAAACAGTTCATTTTTATCCCTATTTCCCATCTGTCTCTAAACGGAGCAAAAAAGAGACTTTCAACTAAATAAAATTTACTACAGAGGATGTCTCTCCTCTTATTTCCCTCTTCTTACATCCCTTTTCCCCTTCTTCTCTTAAAAATTATTTTCTTATTTTTTGGCCGTTTTGACCATTTAAGAAGAACTCGGGCCCCTTTAAGGCTGGATCCTCCAACTGTTGTCCATCTTCGGTAGACCTCAGCCTTCCTGGAGATTCTCTATGCATCCCCCCTACCCCAATGCCTGCCCAATTGCTCGATGTCTCACTTTGGGCCATTGGGACACTCCAAGGCTCCCTACCTTTATTTTTATTATTATTTTTTAAATGGAGCCTCCCAGCCCACTTCTCCCCTTTCCCAGGTCCTCCTCAATTTGGGCCTTTCTGGCCTCTTCTAACTCCAGGCTTTGCCCTAGAGCCTTGGAGTGCACGCAGTGAGATTCAGGCTGTGCCCCCCCTCCCCCCTCCCCCCTCACTCCCTCCCCTCACCCCCACTCACCTCACTCATCCTTGAGAGCTGCGAGAACCATGACCTTCCCTGAACCTGTAGGCCCCCTCTCCCTGTGATTGGGGACAGCTGCGGTTCTCGCGACTCCCCGTTTATAACTTCCCACTTCTGTCAGGTCCTCCCCAGGACTGCAGGCCAGTTCCTGACCTCAGCTGTGGCATTCACGACTCCATGAAGGCCTGTCCTGCAGCCTTCTTTGGCTCTCTCTCTCATTTTTGTTTAAAAAAACAACAACCTGATTTCTGCTTCCTTGGCAATTCCTGCCGCCTGACCCTTCTTCTATTTTTCTTTCCCCTGCGGCTGCACAACCAGCAGTCCTGAAGCTCAAGACCATTTTTTTTTTAATTTAAAAAAACAACAACCTGCGGCACTTCTTCTCTCTTCCCTGCCACCACGGGGAAGACAAAAGCATCCCGGAACTCTCTGCCTTCCCCGCAGCCACAGGGAAGAAGGAAAACAGGCTGACTACCTGGTCTTCAGCTGCTATGCAGCCCTGATGTCCTTCATTTCTTGTTTTTCATTTATTCCCTTCTCTGCCTTCCCCGAGGCTGTGGAGAAAGAAAGAAAACTGCTTGACTGTTCACCACAGCCCCAGAACAATGCCGGATCCCTGAAGGGAAAAAAACCTACTCAGGTATATGTTTTTTTCTTTTATTTTTACCACCTGCTTACAGGTGTATGCGTGGCAAAGGGACTTTACATACTTCTACATTATGGATAGATGAGGGTTGCCAGATTTTTCCTTATTCTCAGTGCCAGGCTGAATAAGCCCTAACTTTACACTTGACTGTTTTTCATCAAGACCCTAAAAAAATGCAAAAAATGAGGTCAGGTTCAGCCTATCTCTGATGATCTGAGTTGAATGTGCATCATTTCCAGCTGTTCCTGTACTCTGGTTGTACAAGCATATTAAAAAAACACACTTGCCTGCAGCAACATTCAACAAACTATAAAAATTAAAATTTGAAATGTACATGGCAAGTTGCAAAACTGTCTATTGCTTACATTCATACTTCTGTAGAGGAGGTTCTTTTATTAGAAGGTGCAAAGGTGTTGCACCTATCCCACCAATAGTTCCAAACCATGGCCCATTAGGTGCAACACCACCGCATTAACTGTTCGGGGTGTGGACAGCATTTTTCCCAGCAGTTAACGCAGAGCCCTGTCTTTGAACATGCATCACATTAGTACAGGTGCACTTAACTCCACATATTGAGGTGATGTTAGGTTAACCTACGCCAATTGCAAGCATCACAGTTAGCACGCAATGTTTACCCCATGATAATTGTGCCTTGTTCATCATGCCCACTCTCTGCCTCTAACTCACCCCCTTACCACTCCAACGAATCATTTGCAGCATGGAAATTGGCCTGTGCTGTCATGGCCCCACGCTAGCTGTCAACGCATGTCCCAACACACCTTCAGTGCATGCCAGAACATGTACCAACAGCTAGTGCCCTTTAGTAAAAGACCCCCTTGGAGTCTAAAGTATGGATGCGCATTCGTTAGCACACATTCGTTTAGCATTCCTTAAAAAATGTAGTGTGCGTTAAATCAGTCTAATGCAGGTTAACATAAATTAATTCATATTAGTTTGATTAATATATGTTAAGAAGTTCTAACATTTGTTTACAATTTTTATTAATATAAATGCATGTATGAACCAAAAAAAGTCTCAAAACTGGAGGCAAAAATCCAAAAATTACTCGACAATGATCCAAAACCTTTTTTTTTTTGGTGCACATCTGTAGAGGTCAACAATAAAGAGCTGAACAGCAGAAAGTTCAAAGGAAATGTAGACCCAACTTTAATGAATTGTTAGAACTCACTTTTTCTCCTTTCTTTTGGCTCTGCTGTCTGTGAGAAGTGAGAGATCCTCTAGAGAGTGAGATATACTACCATCTTTGCATGATGAAGGAGATAGGGGATTTAAGGTCACTTTCTGTAGTCCTTTGATTTTGGCAGCTTTCAAACTGGCTATGTGTATCGCCCCCGGGTGACTAGAGAAAGCAGGACAGAGGGATTTAATTGCATAATTCTCACTGAAGCATCTCCCTTGTTTAATCAGCCATAACTCCACCTGCATCTTTGCATTATTTTACATGTTAATATGGTCTCTTGCCTGCTGAAGAATAAAGAAAGGTTTAATTGGCTGCTTGTCTTTCAGCTATCCTCCAGGGTAATTTCAATCTCATGTTAACTTTCAGTCTACCTAAGGAAGACCCAAATATAGGTAAACTGGGGCCTTCCATTCTATTAACTGTGTCTGAAACTAACACCATGGTGTAGATACAAATTATGATCGATAGGATGTGGAATGTTGGACACAGGACCCTTCACTTCCTGCTCTGTTGTCATAGTGCAGCCTCACCTTTACTCTGGCTTTAATTACATAACAATAAGTACTGAAGGATGGGAATGACAAAGTGGTCATCTTTAATGGCTTCTCTCATGAAATGCATCCAATTGATGCATTACACCTCTTTTTCCTCTTATGCGTTCACACATCCTGTTTCCTTCCTCTCCTGGGCCCAGAAATTGCCATGTTCTCAGAAGTGAGCTCACATCCTATCTCTAGCAAGTTTCATAAAAATGGGCCAGGGTTCATTAGGTGTTTCCTACACACACACATGGAATGCTTGCTTGCAATAAGTCATTTATAGTACCAGGTACTTCACTCAAAGAGGGTGTGGTTTCCTCTAAAATCTGTCTATGGAAAACATTACAATAGTGGCTAAAAAGAACATATATAGGAGAGATATACTGAAGGGGCTTTTTTCCCATTTTATATCTAAGCTAAAATTACTTAGTAACATAGTATATGACGGCAGATAAAGACCAGTATGGTCAATCTAATTGGCGCAGCAAGGCGGCAAGAGTAGGTGCACCTGCCGCTCCGTGCAGGTCACCACTCCCCATGCCTTTGTTTAGAAGTGTACCCACCGCTCCATGTAGGTCACCCCTATTTGTTGACATATGAGAGAACGTTATGTTTATTTTGATTTTATCCTGTTGCTTTATCTGTCCCATGCCGTTTTGAATTCTGTCACTGTATTTGCCACCACTGCTTCCATCGGGAGGACATTCCAAGCATCCACCACCCTTTCGGTGAAAAAGTATTTCTTGATGTTGCCTTTCAGTTTACCCCCTTGCAGCTTCATGTCATGCCCTCTAGTTTTACACCTTCCCCATCTTTGGAAGAGGTTTGTTTATTCATTAATACTCTTTAAGTATTTAAAGGTCTGAATCATATCTCCCCTGTCCCTCCTCTCCTCCAGAGTGTACATATTTAGATCTTCAAGCCTCTTCTTATACATCTTCTGATGCAGGCTCCAAATCATTTTGGTCATCTTCCTCTGAACCATTTCCAGTCTTTTTATATCCTTTGCGAGATATGGTCTCCAAAACTGAATACAATATTCCAAGTGAGGCCTCACCAGCGACTTGTACAGTAGCATTAGTACCTCTTCCTTTCTGCTGGTAATTCCTCTCTGTATGCAACCCAGCATCCTTCTGGCTTTTGCCACCGCCTTTTCACACTGTTTCACCACCTTGAGATCCTCAGAAACAGTCACTCCGAGGTCCTTTTCCTGGTCCATGCACACCAACCTCTCACCCCCTATTGCATACAATTCTCTTGGATTTCTGCTTCACAAATACACGACACTGCACTTCACATTAAATCTTAACTGCCAAGCATTAGACCATTCTTCCAGCTTTTGTAGATATTTCCTCATGTTATCCACTCCATCGGGGGAGTCCACTCGGTTGCAAATTTTTGTGTCATCTGCAAAAAGACAGACTTTTCTATTCAGTCCTTCAGCAAAATCACTCACAAATACATTGAACAGTACCGGTCCCAGGACCGAACCCTGGGACACACCATTAATCACCTTCCTTTCATCCAAGTGAGTTCCGTTTACCATCACCTTCTGTTGTCTGTCAGTCAACCAATTTCTGATCCAGTTTACCACCTTGGGATCTATCCCAAAGCTGTTTAGTTTATTACGAAGCCCCCTATGAGAAACATTATCAAAGACTTTGCTGAAATATAGGTAGATCACATCCATCGCATGCCCTTGATCTAGTTCTCTGGTCACCCAGTCAAAGAACTCAATCAGATTTGTTTGGCAAGATCGTCCTTTGATAAAACCATGTTGCCTCGGATCATGCAACCTGTTGGTTTCAAGAAAGTCCAATATTCTCTCTTTCAGGAGTGCCTCCATTACTTTTCCCGCAACCGAGGTAAGGCTTACTGACTTGTAATTTGTCACTTCTTTCCTATTACCACTTTTGTGAAGAGGTACCACATCAGTCCTTCTCCAGTCCTATGGAACTTCTGTCTCCAACGATCTATTGAAAACATCCTTTAAAGGCTCTGCAAGAACCTCTCTGAGCTCTTTCAGTATCCTGGGATGTATTCTATTTGTTCCCATGGCCTTATCCACTTTCAGTTTTGCAAGCTGTTCAAAAACATCATCTTCTGTGAATGGTGTCGTATCTACTCCATTCTCATTTGTATATTTGTCAATTACAGGTGGTTCTTCCCCAGGATTTTCTTTAGTAAAATAGAATAGAAGTATTTGTTTATCGTTTTCACTTTTTCAATGTCACTTTCCACAAATCCGTTCCCGGCACTTTTGGGTCCTGCAATTCCACCTCTGATTTTCCTCCTCTCCTGAATATACCTGAAAAACGTTTTGTCGCCACACTTCACATCTTTAGCCATCTTTTCTTCTGCCTTTGATTTTGCTATTCTTATTTCTCTTTTTGTCTCTTTTAGTTTTATCCTGTATTCTTTTCTGTGTTCCTCTGTTTGCGAACTTCTGAATTTTGTGAAAGCCATGCTTTTTGCCTTTATTTGTGCAACGACTTCTTTGAAGAACCAAAGAAGGTTCCTTTCCCTCTTGTTTTTATTTACTTTCCTTACATATGTATCTGTTGCCCCTTTTATTGCCTCCTGTAGCCCACTTTAATTACACTTCCTTTATCCCCTCCCACTCTGCCAACTCCTCCTTCAGGCACTTGGCCATTTTACTGAAGTCATTGTTTTTAAAGTCTAGGACTTTGAGCTTGCTGTGAATGGACTCCGCCTTGGCTTTTATCTCAGACCACACCATGGGATGATCACTGCTGCTCACATGGGCACCCACCCGGATATTCGACATACTATCTCCGTTGGTGAGTACTAATTCCAGCATCGAGCTTTCCCTGGTTGGTTCCATCACCATTTGTCTAAGTAATGCATCTTAGAAGGCAACCACATTTTTTTTTACTTCTTTCCAGATTTGCAGAAGGAATACTCCAATCCACATTGGGTAGATTAAAGACACCTAATATGATCACTTCCCCCTTCATGGCTATCTTTGCAATATCAATAATCAATTTGCTATCCATTTCTTCTGTTTGAGTTGGAGGCCTGTACACACCAGTATGGATGACGGTGCCATCTCCTCTTTCCAATACAATCCAAAGCGCTTCTTCTTACCTCACGTCCCCTGCATTTCAGCAGCTTTAATATTGCTTTTGACATATAGGGCTACTCCTCCTCCTTTTCTATCCTCTCTTTCTCTTCTAAATAGATTAAAATCAGCTATGGCTCTATCCCATTCATGCAACTCTTTAAACCATGTTTCTATAATGACAACAACGTCCAAGTCCATTTCCACCATTAGGGCTTCCAGGTCAGGAACTTTGTTGACTAGGCTTCGAGCATTTGTGCTCATTGCTTTCCAGCATTTGTTGACTGGCTTTCCTGTATTTTGCATATAAAGTTTACCTTAGTGGAAATAAGTTGACATGTTCAGCAGTAGAAGATAGGCATGTCATGCCTTTCCTTTTTTGACTACGTTATAAAATAGGGTTGGAGTTCAAAGGTTTCAGCTTCATAGGAGGATAGTCAATCATCTGGTATTACCATTAACTTCAATATGTAACAATCCTATGGCTACTGCCTACTCACACATAGCTACTTAGGCCCAAGGGAGAAAACACTTCCTGGTTGAAAATATTGCATCTTTACTGTGACAACATAAGATCTATCTGCATCACAAAAATAGTAGAGAAGAGGCAGCTGCTGCTCAATTGACTTAAATAAAACAAAGCAATAGTTTATTTCATGCCTCCTGTTTTGCGTTACAGCTTTCTTCAATTTTTAACCTTCAAAACTGGACAATACATTTTCAGCTCTCCCTAAAAAAGTGAACCACCAAAAAGCACTTTATCTTTTATAACAGGACATCTACTGTATGTGAGAAATTCCAAAAGGCACCTATTTAAAGCTTATTTTATAAAAGCAACAAAGGCGCTTATGTGGCTTTATAAAATAGGCACCCAAAACCATCCCCTGTAATGTGCAAACATCAATGCACATAGTGGTATTCTACCAACATAAGCAAAAAAGACTGGAAACCTACTTGTCTCTTGCATAGCACAGTAATATACAAGTGTTTATGTCTAGTAGTGGAGGAATAGCCTAGTGGTTTGAGCAGCAGCCTGGTTCCCAACAGCTCAGTGTTTGATTCCCACTGGCACTCCTTGTTACCTTGGGCAAGTCACTTTACCCTCCAGTATTCAGAAGAAAGAGCCTGGCAATATACTTCCAGTCATACCTTGTCAAGAAAACCCAACTTAACTTATTGCTAAGTACTGTCAATGGCAACCCTCTGGATAGCTATCCTAAACTGTGTTTGGTCTTCAGTCAAGTGGGTCATTGTTAATAGAGCGACAGCACTTAAAAAAGAAGTCTGGATTATTTGTGGTCACTCATATTTTGATCTTGGTGACTCTGTATTAAGCTGTTGCCCTGTGTTTAATTAAACATCTCTGTTAGGGCATTTCCTATTGGGTGGCATGGTATGGTATGAGACTTTCACTCTAAATGCAACAATTCTATAATCAACTTATTCTCAAAATTTGATCTCAAAAATTCTATAGAAAAACCTGTAAATAAGGAAAAAAAATATCACAAAGTTTAGAAATGATAAAACATGTGCTGACTTTGTGATATGCTCCTTGCTATTACGATCTGCAGACCAGATGATAATGTACTAACTCAGCGAGTTTAGTGGATGTGGCTCTGGTTCTGGGGTATTGAACACAATGCATCTTTTGTAGTTCTGAACATAAATCTTCTTCACTTTTCTTTCTATTCCAATCCAGAAGAACCTTTATTGTAATGGATGAATGGTCCTACTCTGCCTTTCATGCCAGAGGATCCCATCTTTAGTAGTTTGTTCCAATGCTTAAGTGACCTCAGAATCTGCTGGGACTTAGGGGGGTTTTTTCACATCATGATGATTTAGTCTTCCTCTTGGTTTGCAGCTTGTCGTGCTGTGAGGGCTTGTGTGCATCAGTGATGCTGAGAGCTAAATTATCGGTAGTTTAACTACTGGCAGGGTCTCCCAAGATGGACAGGTCTCAGCTGAGATGCCAGACCAAGACAAACCACCCATCTGGGCAGCAGCAGAATGGGATAGTGTTGACGGCGGAGGATCACATTTCGGTGACAATGGCAACAACACCAAACTTAAACTGCACGGAAGAAAGGCCCAGCAATCTACTTCTGTGTCTTGCCATGAAAACCCAATGGATAGTTACAACAAAACAAATTGTGCTGTAGTGCTGGAAGATGAGACCCCCAGGTTGGAAGGCACTCAACTAGCTACTGGGGAAGAGCTGAAGACTTTTCAGAGTAAAGCCAGCATTTATGATGTGGTTGGATCAAAGCCCTCGGGACGTCTGACTGCTGATGTAGCTGCGCATGAAACGAGAGTCAGAAGCTGTAAAGATGTCTTACACATTGGAACATGGAACATACGAAGCATGAACCAAGGGAAGTTGGAGGTGGTCAAGAATGAAATGGAACATGTACAACTTGATCTGTTGGGTGTCAGCGAACTGAAATGGACTGGCATCGGGCACTTTGCATCAGATGATCACATGGTCTACTATGCTGGAAATGAAAGACAAAGAAGAAATGGTGTTGCATTTATAATAAAGAAGAAACTTGCAAGAACTGTAATGAAATACAATGCAGTCAGCAAACGCTTAATCTCTATTCGTCTACGAGGAATGCCTATCAACACAACTATAATTCAAGTATATGCCCCAACAACAGCTGCAGAAGAGAATGAAATTGAAGAGTTCTATGAACAAGTACAAGCTGAAATTGACAGAACATGCAAACAGGATATCCTGATAGTCATGGGTGATTGGAACGCAAAGGTTGGCAACAAAGAAGAAGACAAAGTAGTTGGAAAATATGGACTTGGCAACAGAAATGAAGCTGGAGAAAGACTGATAGAATTCTGCAAGACCAACGATCTATTCATCTCGAACACCTTCTTCCAGCAACACAAGCGTCGACTGTACACATGGACTTCACCCAATGGATTGTATAAAAATCAAATTGACTACATCTGTGGAAGTCAACGATGGAAAAGCTCTATAACATCAACAAAGACAAAACCTGGAGCTGACTGTGGTACAGATCATCAACTACTAGTATGCAAACTCAAGCTAAAGCTGAAAAATAGCAAACCACTCATGAATGCAGCAAAATATGACCTTGAGAATATACCACTGGAATTTAAAGACTGCCTGCAAAATCGATTTGCTGCTTTAGATACAAATGATAGAGTTCCAGAAGAGTTATGGAATGACATCAAGAAGGTTGTGTTGGAAGAAAGCGAGAAGTCTCTACAAAAGGTAAAAAAGAAAAAACGGCCAAAATGGATGACGGAAGAGAAACTCTGAAAATTGCCCATAAACGCAGAGAAGCTAAAGCCAGAGGAGAAAGAAAGACATTCACAGAACTCAACAGAGATTTCCAACGTGCAGCAAGACAGGACAAGGAAAAGTACTACAATGACGCATGCAAGGAAATAGAAGCAGAAACTATTAGAGGAAGAACAAGATCAGCTTTCCTAAAGCTACGAGAGTTAAAGAAAAAGTTCCAACCTCGAATTGGAATGTTACAAGATGCTCAAGGTTCTATGTTGAATGATGCTGAGAAGATCAAGAAAAGATGGAAGGAATATACAGAGTTTTTATATGATAAAGATCAAGTGGACCAACAGCCGTTTCAACCTGTACCTTATGATCTGGAACCATTGGTGATGAAAGAAGAAGTTGAAGCAGCATTGAAAGCCTTATCAAAGAACAAAGCACCAGGCATTGATAGCATTCCCATAGAAGTATTACAGCAATCTGATGCAGCTGTTACCATACTTACAAGGCTCTGCCAATATGGAAGACAGCATCATCTCCAACTGACTGGAAAAGATCTGTGTTTATACCAATACTAAAGAAAGGTGATCCAACTGACTGTGGAAATTATCGCACAATCGCTCTGATCCCACATGCCAGCAAGATTCTACTGAAGATTATTCAACAGAGACTACAACCATATCTGGAACAAGAACTACCTGGAGTGCAAGCAGGGTTCAGAAAAGGGCGAGGAACGAGAGACATCATTGCGGATGTGAGATGGTTCCTTGAAAAGACTAAAGAATACCAAAAGGATATCTATTTGTGCTTTATCGATTATAGCAAAGCTTTTGACTGTGTAAACCATGAGAAACTCTGGGTCACATTAAGAAGCATGGGTATACCAGAACACCTGATCGTTCTCTTGCACAATCTGTACATTGATCAAGAAGCAACAGTTCGAACAGAACAAGGAGAAACAGAATGGTTTAAAATAAGCAAAGGTGTAAGACAAGGCTGCATACTTTCCCCCTACCTGTTTAATTTATATGCAGAACAAATCATCAGAGAAGCAGGATTGTATGAAGACAACAGAGGTGTGAAGATTGGTGGAAGACTCATCAACAACCTTCGCTATGCTGATGATACCACATTACTGGCAGAAAGTGAAGATGATCTGAAACATTTGCTTCTCACAATCAAAGAACATAGTCTCAAAATGGGCCTGCACCTTAATGTAAAGAAGACAAAGATCATGACAACTGGCATAATCAACAGGTTCATCGTCGAAGGAGAAGAAATTGAAATCGTGAATAACTTTAACCTACTTGGATCAACTATCAATAAAGAAGCAACAAGCAGTCAAGAAATCAGACGACGCATTGCTCTTGGCAGAATGGCTATGAAAGACCTAGATAAGATTCTCAAGAGCAGAGATGTCTCTCTCCATACAAAGATTCAACTTGTTCAAGTCATGGTATTTTCAATAACATCATATGGATGTGAAAGCTGGACAGTGAAAAAGATAGACAGGAAGAAAATTGATGCCTTTGAATTATGGTGCTGGCGGCGAATACTGTGTATACCATGGACTACCCGAAGAACAAACCAGTCTGTACTAGAGAAGATCAAACCTAAGCTTTCTTTAGAAGCTCAAATGACAAGACTTCGACTTTCATACTTTGGACACATCATGCGGAGAGAGAGATCATTAGAGAAAGACATCATGCTTGGCAAGATAGAAGGTCAACGCAAAAGAGGAAGGCCAGCAATGAGATGGATCGATACAATAACAGCAGCTACGGGTACCAGTCTGTCAACAATAAGCCACCTGACTGAAGACCGAACACAATTTAGGATAGCTATCCAGAGGGTCGCCATGAGTCGACTCCGACTCGACGGCACTTAACAACAACAACAAGCATAAAAGGCTGCTACCAGGAATGCTCAAACTAGCCCTTAGTCTTTGGGCCTTTCCCTCTCAGCCAGGTGGAATTTAAAGAATATCACTAATTAATATGCTGGAGCTGTGCTCCAGCCGCCCATTTCATTGCTTTCCAATTCCTGATGAGCTATCCCCTCCTACCTATTGAAACCACCATTGACACCAGAGGCATCTGGAGATACTTTCTGCATTCTGCATTGTGCTCCAGTCAAGGAGACCTGCTCACTTAAGGCTCTATTCTAGCCCATATTTTGTTGCTTCTTGATACCTGCCGAATTAGCCCTGTCATCCCATGAAATACCCGAATACTAAACATATCATGCTTCTGATGTTGCTCCTCTGCTGTCACACTTTTGGCACCATGCTAATGGGGTTTGCCTAAGGGTCTTGTCCCTGGGGCAATTTCTCCAAATAGGTTAGTTTTGCATATACCATGACAGTCATGAACTTCATTCCTAAGCCAGGATATGTGGAGTATGATCTCAGTCCCTCAAACTTACTGCTAACGCTCACCATAGTACTTGGGTTGTGCCAAAGAAAGCTTCCTTCTGCAGTTCATAAGATGCAACATGTTGTAACAGTTTGTCAAGTTGTAACTGTAAGTTCTTCTTTATCGGGCCTGTGGATCCCAATATGATGGAAAATATTTCAGTGTCTTTCTGCCACATTTTGTTGGTCTCTGACTGCATTTCATGGTACTTCAGGATCTTCTCTCTCTCCACATGATTCATAGATAATTACTTGGAACCAACACCTCTATTATCAATGCCATTCTGATGTTTTTCTCCTTTACCACTATGTCGGGTTTCCTCCAGTTTCTTATCTATTGGAATGGGACTGTCCCATGTTATCATAACTTCTTCATTCTCCGTAATTCTCTTAGGGTCATGATCCCAGTGCTTTTCTGGTACAGCGATATTGTAGTGCTTACAAAGTTACCAAAAGATGAGATGTGCAACCTTCTGGTGTCTTTTTGTACAGAAATTTTCTGCCATCAGAACTTCACAGTCAGCTACAAGGAGAGTAACAATTTCCAGCTCTTTCTTACAGAATCTGCATGTGTCTGTTTGCACTATGCTAGCTGTGAACCATCTTGTCTGAATTCCACTGTCCTGGGTTGCAACTATCAATCTTTCATCCTTAGGTTTCATTTTGGCTCTCCTTAGCTACTCATGTGTCTTTGATCATTCAACAAATTGTTGTTGGAGTAATATTTTGCATTTCCCACTGTATTTATGAATTTGTCACTTCTTGTTCCTCATTTGCTGATCTACTTCTTTAAAGAGCTTATTCTCTTGTTTTGCAAATTCTTTTGCTTCCTTCCCTGCATATACTGGTGGATTCTCATCTACTACTTTTATTCATCAGAATGCCTGTCCTAGTTCGATAATCGAGACAGACTCTGGCTGTTTACTTTCATACTGCAACATTTTTCATGCATTTGGATCTGTTGATGCTGTTAAGTAGACCTGGTGGCCTGTGATGGTCGCTCTATATGTATAATCAATTTCTATGAGATCCATTCTTCCTTCAGTTCATGTACAATTTCAGTATACACTGAATCTTATAAAGCACCTTATAGGCATGAGGTTTCTTATTCGTACATCTAGTTTCTCAAGATATTTCAGAGGCGATTCTACAATTCCATGCTATAGGAGAATATGGGGATTGCAAGCTGATTGATGGCTTGTATCTTATTCTTTGATGTTAGTGCACTTTAAAGAATCAGCTTCAGTCGCCTGTAATATCTTTGCTGGTCTTTTCTCTCAATACTTTATGCTGAATTGTTGCTCCTTCCTCTATTCCTAGGTATTTATATATACCTTCATGTTCAAGTTCCTTTATGTTACAGTCATCAGAGAGATGCTTTCAATTGTTCTCAATTTTCCTCCAAGGAAAGTTGCCTTAGCACATTTGTCCAGACCAAAAGTCATCCTAATGTCATCGGAGAAGAAGCTTTTTGCTAGATGTTGTTTGGCTAAATGTTTATCACTAAAACTATAGAATTACAAATTATATACTGTGGGCCCGATTCCGATCCTGATGTACATCTCCTTTGTATGTCTGGGTCAGCCCGGATGTACAAAGGAGATTGCGATTCTGATCCCGCAGGGCACGTCTACCCCCACGGGATCAGAATGGCGAACAAGCCTGTACATGCAGGCCGGGACTACGATTCAGTCCCAGCCTGCACATAAAGGCACTGCCCGGAAAACTCAGACAGGGCTTTTAAATGGAGCCGTGGTGCCATGGCATCATGTTGCCATGGCACTGCGGCTCCATTTAAATGCCGCGATGCCGGCCACCTGCCCAAAATGTTAATTCCCTACAGCCCGACCCCCGATCCAGACTCCTAATGCCAGGATCGGACTGCAGGGAATTAACACTGCCCCCCCCCCAGCCACATCCGCCCCCCCAGAGCAGCAAAATTGAAAAGTCCAGGAAAGTTATCCCGGCCATTTTGCTGGCCCTGGACATACAGAGCCGACATTAGAATCGGCCCTGTATATTGTGACACAGTAGCTCCCCAGGAACAGATGGACACAAATGAGCATCCGGTGGTAGAAGCCGGTACTGCAGGAGAAAGCAGGGATTTCTTTGCAGAAGAAAAAAAACCCAGATTCAATCAAGCAGAACAGCTCACCTCGAGGGAGGAGAGTAGGAAACCTTTTGATTGGGCACGCCCCAAGGGGAGGCGGGCAGTGCAGGCTAGAAGCACCTGGTTAAATACTCAGAAACCAGGAAGTGAAAGAAGACCACAGAGGGAAACACAACGGAGGAGGAGGCAAGACAAACAGAACCGGGAGCAAGAGCAGGACCGAGAGAGGCTAAGAGAATTCCCAGAGGGAGACACAAGTGCTTCAGAAAGAAAGTCTGAAAGGAAGTATCCTTGCTGTGGTAATTCCTCTAATAGTCTGCAGCTGGCAGATAGCCTGCTGGAAGATTCAGACGGGGAAAGAAACTGCTGGAGGCAGAACTCTTTTGGAACGCTGAAAGATCCAAGGCTACAAGACCAGGCAGAGCTATGGAATAAAGGCAGAAGGACAAAGAATTCTCCAAAGGAAAAGCTTCTGTATAAGGTACCCAGTGGGGGAGAAGTATATGCTCTAAAGCCAGAAAGTTTGTGTTCTAGTTTTAAAAGCCAAGTCAGACAAAATGGTGGCAGCTGTTGTCAGCAGGGAGAAGCTTTGAATAACACTAATTATTCCTTTAAGCTAGCTGAAACACCTAGCCAAGAAAGGGCTGACGTAAATGCTTTTAAGTACCCTCCTAGCACTGCTAAGTTTTTATGCACAGCACCCACGTGTAGAGAGAGGTGGGGAGATAACGGAAGCACAGCAAATGTTTGTTTTCCTAATACAAACAAACCTGATAAGCAGCCTGAGATAGAGAGGCTCAGCCAACATTTGCTCACTGAAGGGAAGTTACCAGCTGAATCACTTCTCAAAGAATTCCAAGAGTATTTAGAACGGAAGGGCAGTTTTAACTACAGTATACCAGAACCAGGTACTGGCTGTAATGAAGAAACGCTTGTTTCTAATTCTCTGCTTTACCCTGCTGAAGATATATTAATGGACTGCTCTACCTGTTTAATTGACAGAGGCAATTAAAGGAGAAAAGGATTTTCTGGTATATGAAGAAATATAGCAGTGGCACTTAACTTGATCTACACAAGAAAGCTTGTGGGAGGTGAATGCATTAAGGTACCAGTGATTGGTAGAACCAGGGCACTACTGTTAAAGGAACTTTTCTGTTGCATCCTGTATGTTTGAATCACATGAAGTGAATGTGAAAGAATACAGCATTACAAGCCTGTTTGGCAAGTTTCAGTTAATCTTGTTTTTGGTTTAAACTTCTGCACCGTCTGTAGCCTTTTTGAACTGCACAATGGCAAAGTAAGCCTCATGAAAAATAAATTTCTCTTTGCCTGCCTTACTGCTCGAAGCACAATAACACAACTACAACTAACTGCCTCAAGGGCATCACAAGGCAACCCCTCCTTAACCCTCAAGGTTAGGGAGCGGGTGGCGTGATAAGAGTGGCGTAGTATTGAGGATTTGAGGATTTCTGCAGACGCAAGAAGTGACCATAGCAGGAGCTGCAACCATAAGACTTCCAGAGGAGCCCAGCAGAGGTGCTGCCGAGCCCAGCAGTGGAAGGGGATTGCAGGAAGCTGCTGAACTTCATTTCTGACACGCTTGTATAACTCCTGAGCCAGGTAAAGGGTATCCACCCAGGGTACTGAGGATACCGGGGCCAGGAGAGGTCTCCTAGTGGTGACTGGGGGAAAAAGAAAGAAAAGGAAAAAAATATATATTTTTTCAAAAGGGAAAAGAAAACTTTGTTCCAGTGGTATCGCACTTTGGTCTGTGTGTTTCTCTTTTATTCCAGGTTCCAAGATGACGTTGGAGGCCAAAGAGGTCTTTGGTTGGATGGCGACGCAGTTGGAGCGACAGAGAGACATGTCTTTGGAGGCACAGGCAAGAACTAATGCTAGCTTCCAGGAGCAGCAAAGACCTCTGCTACAGCTGATGGAGGAGATGCTGCGTGAGAAGAAGCCAGCGCCTGTTCCAGCCTCAGTAACAGGTTCCACACTAACAGACAATGTACATCCTGTTAGCATACAAATGGGAACTTTGTTCAATTTTGGACAGCTCACAGATAAAGATGATGTAGATGATTATTTAACCAGTTTTGAGAGGGTTGCACATCTTAGCTTGTGGCCTAAAGAGCACTGGCCGCTAAGGCTGGCAGCGTCCCTTACAGGGGAGGCGCTGGCCGCTTACTGTGCCATGCCAGCTGATTTAGCAGGAAGCTATGAGGAAATTAAAAGAGCAATCAGGGAGAGATTGGGGCTCACTCCGGTAGTTTATCGCGCTCGCCTGAGGAGTGTGAAATTAAAGCCCAGTGAGACTCCAAAATCTCTATGTCATCGTATACACAGTTTACTTAACAAATGGTTAAATCCAGAAGGGAGAACTGTGGAGTCTATTTTGAATGATCTAGTATTAGAACAGTACATGGATGCACTTCCCAACAGTATCCGTACTTTTCTGATATTACAGAACTGCAAAACCCCTCAGGAGGCAGTAGCACTCTCAGAAAGGTATATTGAGGCCGAGATTACAGGCCAGAGAGGTGGCTCTACTTCCCAGGAGTCGCAGTGTTGCAGATCAGAAAAGGCACGAAGGGATGAGAACAGTCCTGTGAAAATGTGCATGCCTTTATGGAAAGATAAGCAAAATTGTTATAAATGTGGTCAGCAAGGGCTTTTTCAAAGGCAATGTCATGTAAAAACTGCGTTAATAGCTAGTAATGCTATGAGAGATAGGCAAGGTTTTCTTCTGTCTATAGAAGTACAGGGAATCACTGCCCAGGCTTTGCTGGACTCCGGGGCGGAGTTGAGTATGCTCTCGAAGGAGTTGTGGCATGAAATAGAAGCCAAGCAGGGAGGAGAAGTGATTCAGCCCGTTACTTCTGTGAAGATAAGGTGCGTACATGGTGGAACTTCCACTTACCCAGTGTACAAATTACACATAAAAGGGTTAGGCACACGTAGGACTATCCCACTAGCAGTCATCCCAGGTCTTCCTCACGCTGTCATTTTAGGCAGGGATTGGCCTCAGTTTTTCCAAGAGATAAAGCGAGGGTTGCATGAGAAAGGAGTAATGGTCTCCACGAGGGCCCAGTCCGCAGCCTCAGAGGATAAGGAGGGACCCTTAGAAAATAAGGAGGAACCCTTAGAGAGGGAGGAGGACCACACAGAGAATCTTGGAGAAATTCTTCCTTTTGAGGATGCTTTAATAGAGACTCCAAGTCCTAAAGACAAAAAGGAAAAAGCTGAAAAGCGTAAAGAGAAGCAAGTTCGCTCAAGGAATAAGGCGGAGGTACAGGCTGGGCAAGAGCTGCCATGGGTGCCCGAGGAACTGATGAACAAATTTCCCTCGTTTCCGCATGAGCAGCAGGCAGACCCTGCCGTTACCCAGGCATTTAAGTGGGCCCAGAATACTAGGGATACCCTGCCTAGGTTTCTGCTCACTGATGGCCTACTCTATAGGGAGAGTAAAAATCCTTTTACAGGAGACACTAGGAAGCAGTTAGTAGTTCCAACCACTTTCAAAAATATAGTGTTACGACTAGCACACGATCATCCCGTTGGGGGACATAAGGGCAGCCAGGGGACCCTTGACCAGATCCTCACCAGATTTTACTGGCCAGGTATATTTAAGGAGACGGCCAAATTCTGTGAGGCTTGCCCCACTTGTCAAAGAGTCTCTGCAGCCCATCCCAGGGTGGTCCCAATGATTCCATCTCCTGTGATTAAAGAGCCCATCCAAAGGATAGGGATAGACATAGTTGGACCTCTAGTTAAAACTCCGAGAGGATTCCGCTATATTCTAGTGATAGTAGATCACGCTACAAGATTTCCGTGGGCCATGCCACTACGGAGCACATCAGCCAAAATAATAGCTATGGAACTTATTAAGCTATTTTGTGAGATAGGTTTCCCGAAGGAAGTACTCACCGACAGGGGGAGCAATTTCCTCTCAAAATACTTAGGGCAAGTGTGGGATGCCTTTGGCATTACCCACATTAAAACAGCAGCGTACCATCCCCAAACTAACGGTTTAGTCGAAAGACAAAATCAAACGATTAAGAGGATGTTACGTAGGAGTCTGGAGGGGGACATTGACAATTGGGATACCATGCTTCCCTTTGTCCTTTACGCATGCCGTGAAAGGAAACAAGCCTCATTAGGAACAGCACCATATGAGCTGCTATATGGCCGGTCACCCCGCGGCATTTTAGACATCCTAAAAGAACAATGGGTGGAGCCGGATCCAAGGGAAGTAGAGGTGCCCGAATTTCTAAAAGATTTAAAGAAACGGCTGCGCCGAACTTCACAGGAAGCATAGGAAAATTTAAAACGTAGTCAGGCTAAACAAAAAATCCTACTACGATAGAAACACAAAACAGCGTCAGTTAAATATAGGGAAGAAAGTCATTGTGATGGTGTCAGGTACGGAACCCAAATTTGAAAGCCATTGGAAGGGCCCTTGTCGGGTGGTACATCCTGTGGGACCTGTTTCATACTTAGTAGAAAATAGGAAAGGCCGCAGGCAGGTTTACCACGTTAACCTTCTAAAGCCATGGCATGACAGGGTAGCCTTAGCCCAGATAGCCACAATAGACTCTCCCAGACAACAGTCTCAAGTAAAGTGTAACAGCCCAGAGTCCATAAGTGGTATCACGTGCTGTGCTGTTAAAATAAAGCCAGCCCGTGATATCTTAAGGGGGGGGATCTGTGACACAGTAGCTCCCCAGGAACAGATGGACACAAATGAGCATCCGGTGGTAGAAGCCGGTACTGCAGGAGAAAGCAGGGATTTCTTTGCAGAAGAAAAAAAACCCAGATTCAATCAAGCAGAACAGCTCACCTCGAGGGAGGAGAGTAGGAAACCTTTTGATTGGGCACGCCCCAAGGGGAGGCGGGCAGTGCAGGCTAGAAGCACCTGGTTAAATACTCAGAAACCAGGAAGTGAAAGAAGACCACAGAGGGAAACACAACGGAGGAGGAGGCAAGACAAACAGAACCGGGAGCAAGAGCAGGACCGAGAGAGGCTAAGAGAATTCCCAGAGGGAGACACAAGTGCTTCAGAAAGAAAGTCTGAAAGGAAGTATCCTTGCTGTGGTAATTCCTCTAATAGTCTGCAGCTGGCAGATAGCCTGCTGGAAGATTCAGACGGGGAAAGAAACTGCTGGAGGCAGAACTCTTTTGGAACGCTGAAAGACCAGGCTACAAGACCAGGCAGAGCTATGGAATAAAGGCAGAAGGACAAAGAATTCTCCAAAGGAAAAGCTTCTGTATAAGGTACCCAGTGGGGGAGAAGTATATGCTCTAAAGCCAGAAAGTTTGTGTTCTAGTTTTAAAAGCCAAGTCAGACAAAATGGTGGCAGCTGTTGTCAGCAGGGAGAAGCTTTGAATAACACTAATTATTCCTTTAAGCTAGCTGAAACACGTAGCCAAGAAAGGGCTGACGTAAATGCTTTTAAGTACCTCCTAGCACTGCTAAGTTTTTATGCACAGCACCCACGTGTAGAGAGAGGTGGGGAGATAATGGAAGCACAGCAAATGTTTGTTTTCCTAATACAAACAAACCTGATAAGCAGCCTGAGATAGAGAGGCTCAGCCAACATTTGCTCACTGAAGGGAAGTTACCAGCTGAATCACTTCTCAAAGAATTCCAAGAGTATTTAGAACGGAAGGGCAGTTTTAACTACAGTATGGCTGTAATGAAGAAACGCCTGTTTCTAATTCTCTGCTTTACCCTGCTGAAGATATATTAATGGACTGCTCTACCTGTTTAATTGACAGAGGCAATTAAAGGAGAAAAGGATTTTCTGGTATATGAAGAAATATACTACTACTGTTAAAGGAACTTTTCTGTTGCATCCTGTATGTTTGAATCACATGAAGTGAATGTGAAAGAATACAGCATTACAAGCCTGTTTGGCAAGTTTCAGTTAATCTTGTTTTTGGTTTAAACTTCTGCACCGTCTGTAGCCTTTTTGAACTGCACAATGGCAAAGTAAGCCTCATGAAAAATAAACCTCATGAAAAATAAATTTCTCTTTGCCTGCCTTACTGCTCGAAGCACAATAACACAACTACAACTAACTGCCTCAAGGGCATCACAAGGCAACCCCTCCTTAACCCTCAAGGTTAGGGAGCGGGCGGCGTGATAATATCCAGGGCTGGTGATTGCCCTCTGCCTGCCCACTCTCTGCCCCATGCTGCCCATTCCCCGCCCCCGCATAACCTCCCCACGCAACTGGCAGGGAAGTGATACAGGGGCAGAAGCTGGCACGAATAGGGGGATGGATGTCCCATTGGGACGTCCATCCCTGCTATTTGTGCCTCAGAATGAGCCCCTGTACAAATAGTAGGTGTGATGTCACCTCTGGGTCTTTGCCAGCTTTAGAGTTAAGGCTAAATCCATACCCCAAAGACTTAAAAAGTTCACTCAAAGGATTAAGTACTATACAAAACAAGAGTGATAAGGAATCTCCCTGAATCTTGATATTAGGAATGGTGAACTGTCCATCTGCATACTGTAGGTGGAATGTGGTTTGCCACATTTCCATGGTGAATTTGATGTACTCAATCACTTTAGAATTTATTTTATATATTTCAAGGCAATTTATGACACAGGAATGTGGGACACTGTCAAAGGCTTCCTTATAGTCCATCCACGCTATGCTGAGATTTCTGTTTATTTTTAGCACTAATCTTGATGGCTTTGTTAAGCAGTAGGTGGTCTTCGCTTCCATATACTCCCTTTTTGTTACCTTTCTGTTCTACTGCCATGCTATTATTGGAATCAATATGGTCATAAATTCTTCCAGCATCTATTGCAGTAAACAGCTTGTGGATTGTAGGCAGACAAGTTATTGGTCTATAATTTTTGACCCTTTATGCGCTCTTTCATGCTCACTGAAGTGATACTGACTAGTTAGTGAGGTTCTGTTCTTTGAGTTGTAATAATGTGCTGGTCAAAGTTAGCTTGGCATTATATTGCTAGCTCTGAGCATGCCTGTTTAATAGAGGTTACTGGGGAATGGTAGTTTAAAACCTGTTTTACCAGTGGACAGAATGATGGGCAGAAATACAGCTGCTTTGTTGGGTTTTAATCCAATTCCTACACTGAAAACAGGTAATTTTCTGTCAGTAGGTGATAACAGATTTTTTTATCACTCTTGCTCTATCTTTTTTTTATTTATATCATTTACAGAAAGAAAACAACAAAACAAATCTTGAAAACTGGTAAACAAGGATAATTTTATAACAGGGCACCTAGCTTAATAGGGGAGCAAGTGCCTATTTTTCACCTATTTTTTAAAAAACATGTGGAGGGGGATTTTAGAAAGGACATCCGAATGCAATGTCTAAGCCAGAACGTATGGGGAAAAAAGCAGGCATGTCCAGGTGTAGACATGATTTCTCAAATGTGGATGTGACCAATATGGACCACTGCAGGAAGGTCTACATAGATGTCCCTAGAACCAAATTTCAAAGTCTGTATATCTAGGAATAGTCTTATGGTTAGAGAAGTGGGCTAGGAATATCATTGAGATTATGCTGAGTACGGTTTCATCCAAAACAAGCACTTTTTAGGTGCCTGGATCAGGTCTGACACAACATGGGAAGTTTCTGAGATCAGGCAGTGACGTTGAGGTTCCTGGGAATGCCTCAACCACACCTCCACCATGCGCCCATTCAGACATGAATGTCCTCATACTGGAGCCATCCACAGACCCGGGTTCTAAAATGGTTCTGGAGATTTCTCTGTGCTTTGGATGTGCTTGGGGTTTTAGTTTAATTGTTGTCAATATATTTCTATTTTTAGTTTGTAGTCACTTATTCTTTACTTGATGAGGGTCTATTTAAGGTCAAAGTGTGTAACTGAGGCCAGGTGTTCTGTTAGCATGAAGTTTCTGTGTAGGAATCTGACCGTTCCGTTTTCCCAGTAGGTATTTGCATGTTCTAGATTCCTTTGCAATATCTATGGTGCTGCTCTTTTCTGGTTATGCTCTTTGTTGTGGGAATTTTGGAAGTTAGTTATAGCAAAACTATTGCATAAAACTTGGGTCATCCTGTTGTATCCAATGCCCAGTTAAAACCGTGAAATTTGTTATCTGAAAATGTGGTCAAATTTAGTATTATAGATGAATTTACATAAGATCTGAACAAGTTACCAGAGGACTGTTCTATTAACAATTATTATCCAGATAGACTTAGAGACTGCAACAGGGAACACATCTCTCCACTTGGGATCCACGGGATACTTGCAAGAGATGCAAATTGTCCTCAGTCAGAGACAGGATGCTGGGTTCAATGGATCATTGGTCAAACCTAACATGGAACTTCTTATAACAGGGTTTCAAAAAGATTTAAACAAGTTTCTGAAGGAACTGTCCATAAACCACTATTATTAGCCATGTAGACTTAGGAAAGCAAAAAGGAATAGATGTACTCTTTGGGAGGTTGTCCTGTAGGTCAATCTTAACTTCCCACCAGTCTATCCCTGATCCCCTATCCCTTGTCTTGTAGCTCACAACCTTCCTTTTCTTAATGGGCTTCCAAAGTTTCTTTGCATTCATGTGGAATACACTTGTCTATGCTGTCGCCTCTGAAAACAAGAGTCTCTGACATCAGTTTTGACTATTAGGATTAATTTTGCATCCTGACTTGAAGTGCTATTAGCAATATTCGCTGCTGAATTAAATATAGGCAATTTAACTAGGATAAAATTACCAAATTGTTATCCTCTTGACTTACCAGATTAGCCCAGCAATGATTCTCCGAAACTACGCACTGCTGAGCTATGATAGGCTGACTTGTTAGAGGGGTTTCTTGTGTCACTAGTGTTTCTGCTGTCAAGTGATCTAGTAACATAGTATATGATAGTAGGCAAAGACCAAAATGGCCCATCTAGTCTGCCAAAAGAGATTAGAGGACTTAGTATCGCTTCCCAACTTCTATATATTTATTGCTGCTTAGGATGTAAAACTGGTATTGGCTCAGCCTGTTTTCCATGACCTGGAGGCAGCTGGTAACCCTATTTCAGTTTAACAAAATCAGGACTGACTCCAAGAGGATGCAGTGCCTGAGGTGGTTCAGTCAGAGCAGTTATCTTCCCCAGAGATTCAGAGCAGTTGAAGAGATCCCCTGGAATATCAGGGAACAGGGAAGATTGTGTCACTTGGCTTGGTCTGTTCCACTGGACAGGCTGATGCTGCTCCTGATTGATGTCAGATGTTGGGAGTGGAGCTACCATGGCAGCACAAGGCTGCTAGAAAAGTAAGGACATGGAGAGTCACCCCAATTTATGCCCCCTCCCCAAAAAAATTAGAACAGCCCTGAGCAAAATTCAAGAAAAAACTAATTGGATACTAGTACTAAAGTCCATTGAAGGAACTCGTTATGATAGTCCCTTCCCGTAACAACAGCTTTGCTTTCTTTTTCCTTTCAGGGGGCAGCTAAGTCTAGAATCCTTCAGCAGTTTGCCCGAATCACAGAAAGTTTCATTATTTCATGCTGAATCCACAGCCACTTGGGCTCAAAAAAGGCAGGACTCACTCATTTATAGGATCACAACTGTATTCAGATATCGCAGAACCTGTCTGTAACACAAAAACTGTAAAAAAGGAGCACTGGTAAGGCCTGCTTTAATAGCAGAGATCAGGAAAACCCCAGCGTGATAGAGAAGAACCCCTTTTTATCTTTTGTATCTTTTTGTCGGCGCAATCCTTCAAAAGAAGGAGGAATCAATTCCTTCCCCTCGCCGTGATTACTCCATTTATTTAATTCAGCAGTGTGACATATTAAAACACTTAGCTGTATGTTGTAAGCTTTATCTTTATCTATGAGCTTAAGGACATCACAGAGTCTATGATGAATGACGTGGCACGTTTCGGGTCAGAAAAATCATGACCCTGCATCAGGTTAAACAAGATCCTGTAGTATTTTTTTTTTTGGGGGGGGGGGGGGTTCTGATATGTATTTTACCCGAACGGGGAGGTTTGTTTGCATTTTTTAATAGCAGAGATGGCTCTTTACATTTTTCCTGGGTCTCAAATCCCTGTACTTATAGTGTTTTTTTAATTTTTACAGAAACAAATCAAACCTACTTACAACTCAAAAGAGTAGAGAAGAGGTAATGGCAAAACTATGATCTTGTAACTCAGACGGTTGAACTACAGCAAGCCAACTGTTCATCCCATGCCTCTTATACAGTATTACAGCTTTCTTTAGCTTTCAATATGTGAAACTGGACAGTACATTTCCATATTAAAATCAGCTTTCAAACCACTAACAACCAAACCTGGTGAACTAAAATAGGAGCTTTTATAACATTTAAAAACACTAAAAATTATTCACTCTGCATTTGAAGCAACAAGGGAAATGTCAATGGCATTTTTTAAAAAACTAGCATTTCGGGGTTTTTCCCTCTCATTAATAGTGTGTGCTATTGCTCAATAGGTGCATGTTACAGAATAGTGCTCAAGAGAGCTCAATAGGAGCAGACTGAAGAATACTGAAGATAATGCACATAATTGTGCAATAGTGCTCGCTATTGCCAAAATTGTCCAAAAAATGAAAATTAAAAAAAAACGAAACTAAAAAACCCATAAATGACACAGCACACCAAAAATAAATGAGATTTTGATCTTTTCAGTTTTTTGGGTTATGCCGCATCTTAGTTTCAGCCATTGTGTTGTGGCTTTCTTCAGAGTGCAGAAAGCATGATGGCTGAAGCATCTATTCTACTTACTAAGACGTGGCTTATCCTGGGAAATCGCAAAGATCATGATACTAGATGCAGAAGCCTAAGAGAGCAAACTGAAGGGATTTTTTGGCTGCACACCCCTACTGCTTACTCCTCTACATGTGCCTGGCATCTGCGTCCCCTGTTCAAGAAGCCTTTATAATAAGGAGCAAAGAGGTAGGAATGATTGATAACTGTTTTTCTTGCAAACTTTTTTTTTATTTTATATTTCTCATTTTACAAATAAATCCAAGCATACATCATACTTCTACAGAAATACGGGAAACAGAATCACAAAAGTATAACCATGAAAACATTCAAAAGGAAAACAGTTTCCACTCCCTTCTACGGTCCACAATAACAAAGGGAGAGAGCACTAGGAAAAGAAGCAAAACACTATAGGGGTCACTATAGGGGATATTTGTCCGGTTTGGATGTATATTCCTGCTAAATGCCTGGGCCGGATTCCTGCTCCAAAGCTCCCCACACGTACAGGGGAGATGTGTGGGAAGCTCTGGATGGGGGCGGGAGGGGACGGGCCGGAGGAGGAGAGAGGGCGGGTCGGAGATATGACTCTGACCCTGGACTTACAGGGCCAATTCTGGTCACGGTCCTGTACGTCCAGGGGAGACAAGTTAGACAGGGGACTTATTCCACCTTGGAGGTGGAATAAATCCCTCTGACATTTCCAGACAGCCATAGAGGGGACGACGGAACATGTATGTAACACCATGGGGTTCCCTGTGGCCCGATCACAGCCTTGGCAGGCCCGATCAGGGGTCGGGCAGTGGGGAAAGGGAGCCTCGGATGTTTGTGCGGGAAGGGGACAGAATTGGGGCACGTCTTGCCAATCCAGGCTGGTTGCACCCAATTCTGCTCCCATGGGAGCTTAGCCTCCCGCAGGTGCAGAATCGGGTGCACAGCTGGCCTGTCCAGATTTTGGACGTCCGGATGGGCCAGATGAGCTCCATGCGGAATTGCCCTCCACATGAAGGAAATAGGCAAGTGTTAAACCAACCAGGCATAGTTCCAATAGTTTCAGCAGGGTAGTGATCCACAGCAATAGGCCTATGAGCATTCAGAAAGGCCAGCAATTGGGAAGGCTCAAAGAATATATTTATTTATTTTGTTAATTTTATTTAGCAGAGTTTATATACTGCTTTTCACTGGGTCAAAGCAGTGTACATAGAACAAAAGAACAGAAGTTACATAGAAAAATGAACTATGTACAGTAACATATTGCAGACAGCACCAGGCGGGCATATATATGAAGTAGAATGCAACTTAACCATACATTTGTACGGAAATTTAAAAAAAAATAGAGCCCCCCACTGCTGAACTCCAGGCGGAGTATGAGAAACTCTTTCCTCCTCTGTTGAGTTCCCTGTGATAAATTAGGGAATACATGCACTGTTAGGCCTTTAAACAGCATGCTCCACTTACGAAAAAACACCCTAAGAAACCACTCATGATCAGTAGTAAGCGCAAAGGTAGCCAACAGATTCAGAATCAGAAGACTCTAATGTAGCTGATATATTGAGAGATTCTGCCTGTTGAACACCCGGTATTATCCCACCACCTTGAGATTTCTTAGCACTGGGTAGGTAATACAGCTTTATCATAGGGGGATGGGATTCCACTGGGGCCCCCAAAACATCCGTGAGTTACAATTTAAACATCTCTTTAGGACTAATTCTGGATGACCTGTAAAAGTCTATGAGTCTCAAGTTTTGATAATGGGAAAAATTCTCCAATGACACAATTCATGCCTTCATGGCCAAAGAGTCTTTCCGAAAAGAATCGCTATAATTCTCCACCCAGGAAACCTTCATCTGTAAGTCCAGGGTTAATGTCTCTAAAGAGGAAATTTAATCCGCGTGCTTCTGGATAAGTGCAACATTAGCTTGAGTGTGCAGCCAAAGCATGAACCTGGGGAACCAAAGTTTCCTTGAGTTTTACTCTGGCTGACCAGATTGTTTCCAAAGTAAAGACATCAGGGTGAGCCAAAGAGAAAGTCACCAAGACTTCCATTGCTCCAATACCGGCTTCGGAAGCCCACTGCTCCATTGCAGGATTCCACGGCACAGCTGACTCCTCAGCCACGCCTCCAGGTGTAAAGTTGCAGGGAAGGTGACCCGGAAGGACTTGAGGCTCCTTTCCACTCTGCCTCGAGGTTGCCCTTCCATGATGGTCGATTCACCCACACAGGAAGAAGACGACTCTGTCAAACTCCCAGGGCTATATGCCAGCAAAGCTACCTTTGGAAGATGTCACTGATCCAGTGGAGAGATGTCTGGCCCCGAGCTAACCTCCAAGCCACTCGACTCTGGCGACACGCCAATGGGGCTCTGAACCACCATTTCTCCTGGCTGCCTCTGTGAACACATTACAGCACATCCAATGGACCAGACAGATGTAAAGGAGAAGAAGTCACCAGGGCAGTGGTGGGCTTCTTGTCCACTTTTACTTTTCTCTTTCCCATCAAAGAAAGTGTCACAGCAAAAGATGTCTGCCTACGGCCATCTTTGATCTTCCCCTTCTTGCAAACCTTTGAAAACACTCTTCTACTTTTACTTCAATTAAAGCTTCTTCTCCTATTCACTTCTTGGGCCCACAAACACCTAGATTCAATTTGAAGTCCTTTTGCTCACTCAGAAAGCATACCACAATGACCTACTTCTGTATTTAGCATTATTTTCGGCTCCACACATTTTCCATCAACCAGTTAGAACATTCCAGCTTTCTAGCATGTCTACCTTCCCTAGCATCAATTCAGAGCCATCTAGAATGACAACCTCTTTCTTTTATATGTTTCCTTTACTCTGGAACGGGCTTCCTGCATATATTGGATGCAAGTCCAATTATTTTAAAGCTTTGAAGACTTGTCTTTTTTCTAGAGTTTTGATGGCCTGGTGTGAAATCCTTGAGTGTGAGGTGGTGTGCTACCAGCATTGAATATCCAGGGTTGCTGCCGAACCTGGAAGCTAACCAGGCAGCGGCTCAATATTGCTGCTGCCCAGTTTGTGATGGGCGCCGCCTCTGCTCAGCCCCAGAAAACCCACAACAATGCCCCAATGCTAACTGCTTAGCATTGGGACCCGCAGATATTCAGCAGCTCTAACCGTGTTAGTGCCGCTGAATACCCCAATAACCGGCATTTACGATTTTGCATGTCTGCCTTTAAATATCTCCCCCCCCCCCCACTTCATTTTTGTCAATCTATGTCTGGTTTTCATGTCTATGTTTTATGCCCTTTTTAAACATTTTTAGTGTGCTATGTAAACCTCCTCGATGTTATCTTGACGACAGAGGGTATGTGAAATGCAATAAACGTAACCCTTGTTGTTACTGTATATAGAATATCCAAGCAGTTAATTGTTTAAGGCAATCAGAAGAATTTGATGGAATTCTATTTGCATTTCTCATTTAAAATCAAACTCACTTAAACTGAACACAAAACTGATAGGCAGTAAATTCTTCAACAGAAATATATGAAGGTTGTAAATTTCCCCACAGAAAATTACTTAAATGTATTTGTCAAATGTGTTTTTCATTGCCTCTAGAATTTCTCTTGACTCACTTTACTCTTCTTTCTAATACCTTGAGGAGGCCATAAGAACATAAGATGTGCCATACTGGTTAGAATAAAGGTCCATTAAACCCCCAACCTGTCTCTGACAATAACTAATCCAGATCACAAGTGCCTCCAGCCAGATAGTCTGGAGATGATGCCATAAGCATGCATGACCATCTGCTGAAATAAGGTGAAAGTATGCAGTGACCCACTAACTTGCCATGAGTGAACACAACAAATGAATGAATTATTTGCAGCTTTCCACCACCTTAGACGGAATTATTTCACAAAGCACCAAAGAGAGGGAATTTTAGCCAAAGAACAAAAATCTCCAAACTCACAAAAAGAAACAAGGCACTAAGGAAAGTGTTTGTGTTTAAGAGAATAATGTGGAATGCTGTGGAATTTGCAGTATATTATACTTGTATTTGAGTCAGGACTGATTATGACAGCTAGCTGATACCACAGTGGTGCAAGGAATAGTCTGCGCTAAAGAACCAGCAAAGGATGAGATCTGATGACCAAGGTTAAGAGTTTCTTTATTTTGCGGTAGCCAACATATCAACAACATACCTGGGTAGTACTAAGTTACAAATCACACTAGAATAAGTTAGTGTTCTCGCCCTTTACCGAATACCCCTAGGAAACCGTGGCGTCTGCTCAGTGAGCTCTCGGGCTCCACCATTGGCAGGTAGAGTACGGCAGGAAGTGGCTGCTATCTTGGAGTGTGCCCTGCAGCACTAAACAGAGGATGTTTTTTCCCAGGAATGGGCAATGACACACGTTGTTGGAGAGAGCAATCAGAATGAAAGAAAACAAGCAGATGGCTATCTCCCCATCAGCTATTCCTCCTACTCGGTCATAACTCTCTCAGCAGCTTCAGCAGCACTGTCAAAATATATTTGTCACAGAACAATTTGTTTTTTGCAGACTCTGGCTGAACTCATCTGTTTGGAATGAACCCTATTCATTTTCTATTATCTGCAATTTTTTCATCCTGCTTCAATACTCAGAAAAGAAAATGATGCCTACTTTTTATTTCTTTCAAAGAGAATTAGAGTCTTAAAAATAAATTCCACTTGTACAGGTGCAATCAGGTTATGAACGCGACTTAACAAGGAACTGAAGCTTAGAAATGTGCAGGCAGTGACAGACTTTACTGTATGTATGATAGTCGGAGCCAAAAACTGATGGGAAAGCTTTTTACCTTCTATTGTGCTCGTTGTTCATCTCTTCCCAAACCAATGTACATCAAGTTGAAAAGTGCAGGCATAGGAGGGAATTTTATAAAGTCATTAGCACCCGCAAGTGGCCATTTACGTGTGTTAATGGCCTTTTATAAAATAGCAAGCAATCTAAAAGTACATGCTTTGACATGAAGGTGCAAACTTCGCCTGTAGGTGTAAGTAGGGGCAGGATTTGGGCAGAGCAAAGTGGAGTTAGCAAGTACACACATTAATGATCAAATACTTCATTTTATGCACATACGTGTGAACTTTACCACTTTCATTTACCTTAACTTGAGGCGCTATCTCTGCCACTTCTGCTAGTATTTTATAAAGTAGGCATCTACTTGTCTTTATAAAACAGGCATAAATAAGCATGCTTCGACTGCCTTAACATAGGTGTCCTTATTAAATTTCATGACACACTCCTGGGCACCAGCTTGATCACAGGGCTGTACCAAGGGCTGGGTGAGTGATGCGGCCGTACAGGACGCAAGCAAGGAAGGGGGCACTAATGTCATCACTGGCTTCCAGAAAACCTGATAAGGGTGAGTTCCTACGTGCATTTGGCTGGGTTGGGGGCACCAGATGCACGAGTCACTCAGGTTGCATTTCTAACTTGGTACAGTCCTGCTTGTGCATCTCCAGTATTCTCTCTTAGACTTCACTGGTTTGGGAGCTGAAAGAGCTCCATACTACAGAGTTGCAGGGGAAGGCAGGAAGGAAGAGCTGTGTCCCCTAGGCTATTGCTCCTACCTCCCCCTGCACCCTATTTGCTGATTAAGGAATGCCTGACCAAAACACTGCAAGGGGAATAGAGAGCTGCTGTCTTGTCTTTTGTCTGCCATAGAAAAGAGGAGAAGGGTGGGGACTGGGACAGGGAAGCAGGAAATGAGAGAGGACCAGGGGACGGGAAGAAGGAGCTGCAGACTTACAAGGGGATTGAGAGAGCTGCTGACGAAGAAGCTAATAGAGGGGCTGGGAAAGAGAAGATGCTGTAAAAGGAATGGGGAGTGCTGGTTGAGAGATCTAATATTACCGTGAGGGTGTGAGAGAGAACTGAAAGACAGGATCCTGGCTGGGAGAAGAGGAAAGAAACTGAAGGGAAGGGATCAAGACGGGGCTGATAGTGGGGAAGGCAGGCTAAGAGAAGGGATGTGGACTGTGAGAGGGAAAATGGAGCTGAGAGAAGGGAAAGCAAGTTGCGAAATAAGAAGCATGGGCTATGATAAGCAGAAAAGTAGTTGAGGGTTGTTTGAGAGGGATTTAAGAGGGGGAGAAAGGGAATCAAAGATAAGGGAAGACTTGGAGAGAAGTAGTGTGGCACTCATAGAGGAGGGAGACTGCTAGGAAAGACAGACTGAGGAAAGGGTTGTTAGAAGAGAAAGAATTGTGCTGGAGCCTGGGAAGAAGTATGAAGGGCTGAAGAGAGATGGAAGTGGCAGGAGAGGTGCAATTAGGAGGTGAGATAAGGTAGAAACATAGAAACATGATGGCAGAAAAAGACCACATGGCCTATCTAGTCTGTCTTCCATATCAATTACAATAGTCCCCTTTTTATCTTTAGAGAGCCTCTGTGTTTGTCCCATGCTTTTTTGAATTCAGATACTGTCCTCGTGTCCACCACCTCCACTGGGAGACTATTCCACGCATCTACCATTCTTTCCGTAAAGAAATATTTCCACATATTACTCCTGAGTCTATCCTCTTTCACTCTTATCCTATCATCCTATGTCCCCTCACATCAGAGCTTGCCTTCAATTGTAAGAGACCCTCCTGTGCATTTATGCCACGGAGATATTTAAATATCTCTCTCATATCACCCCTATCCCGCCTTTCTTCCAAAGTATACATATTAAGATCCTTAAATCTGTCCTCGTATGCTTCATAACGAAGACCATTAAACATTTTAGTAGCCACCCTCTGCACTGACTCCAATCTGCCTATATCCTTTTGAAGGTGCAGTCTCCAAAATTGCACACAATACACCAAATGAGGTTGCACCAGAGACTTATAGAGAGGCATTAGTACCTCCTTTTTTCTTCTGGCCATTCCTCTCCCTATACACCCAAGCATCCTTCTGGCTTTCGCAGTCGCCTTTTCTACCCATTTAGCTACTTTAAGATCATCAGACACAATTACGCCCGGGTAATAAGATTTAAGAGGAGGAGAGAGGAAAGCAAAGATAGGGGAAGACGACTTGGAGAGAAGCAGTGTGGCATTCATAATGGAGGGAGACTAAGAGGAAAGACAGACTGAGAAAAGGGTTGTAAGATCGTCAGACACAATTACGCCCAGGTAGCAAGTTGTGGAGGCACAGCCTGCATATAGAAAGATATATATATATAATGCAGGAAAAAGAAATTAAAAAGAGACAAAGCTATTAAGGCCTGTATCCCCAAATATAAAAGGTCGAACTATGCTTCTGCAGATAGGGAAGAATTAAAAAGTGCAGAGGGAGTAAGGAGGGTGAAAAGAAAATAGAGAGGAGGAAGATTAGGGGAATTTGAGAGAATGGGGAAAGAGAATGTGGCATGGATGGACTGAGGAGGGAGAAATACTATTAAAAACTGGCTGGAGGGGAGTGTGATGTGGTTAGGCTAAAGGAGGAAGAGCGAGTATAGTATGGACTCAACTGCAGGGGGTGAAGATAAAAGAGAGACTGGCAGGACTTCCCTAGGGTAGTAATTTCCTAGCTTTTGATTGTCACATACAATCATTTTCAAAATTTGGCTCATGTGGAAACAATAGCATGTTTCTCCTTCCACCATGCATAAACTTGGTCATGTCTGTGTATAGGAAGCGGGCAGAGAGATAAGAACAAAAGAAATGCCATATTGGGTCAGACCAAAGGTTCATCGAGCCCAGTATCCGGTTTCCAACAATGGTCAATCCAGGTCACATGTACCTGTCAGGTTCCAAAAAGGTATACAGATTCCTTGTTGCTTACCCAGGGGTGAGCAGTAGATTTCCCCAGTCCAGTTTAATAATAGTTTATGGACTTTTCCACTAGGAACTTGCCTAAATCTTTTTTTAAATCCAGTTACACTAACAGCCTTTATTACATCCTCTGGTAACGAATTCCAGAGTTTGATTACATGTTGAGTGAAAAAACATTTTTTATGATTAGTCTTAAATGTACTACATTGTAGCTTTATTGTGTGTCCCCTAGTCTTCCTACTTTTTGAAGGAGTAAAAAAATGATCTACATTTATCCGTTCCACTCCATTCATTATTTTATAGACCTCTATCATATCTTCTCTCAGCCATCTCTTTTTCCAAGTTGAAGAGCCCTAACCTTTTAAGCCTTTCCTTGTAGGGATATCCCCTTTAGCATTTTGGTCGCTCTTCTTTGTACCTTTTCTAATTCTGCTATATCCTTTTTAAGATATGGTGTCCAGAATTGCACTCAATATTCAAGGTGTGGTCGCACCATGGAGCAATAGAGAGACATTATAATATCCTTGATTTTATTCTCCATTCCTTTCCTTATGATTCCTAGAATTCTATTTGTTTTCTTTGCCACAGCTGAATACTGGATGGAGGTTTTCAACATATTACCTAATGATGATGACTAGATTTCCCCCCTGCGAGGCCACACCCAAAGTGGAACCGTGTAACTGCAGTTCCAGCTGTTTCTCCCCAAGTGCAGAACCCTTCACCCATCCACACCAAACCCCATCTGCCGCCCAGCCCCCCAACCCATCATGGTCCCCTGCAATCCCCCCACAATCCTACCATGTTTCAATACCACCCCACTTGCCATTCTCATCTCCAGGCCATTCACAAATATGTTAAGAAGCAGCGGGCCCAGCACAAATCCCCAGGACACTGCACCACCCACTTCCCTCCACCGAGAAAACTAGCTACCCAGCCCCGCTCTCAGTTCTCCTTCCCAAACCAGTTCCCAATCCACAACAGCACACTACCTCCCATCCCATGACTTCTCAATCTCCCCAAGAGTCTCACATAAGGGATCTCACCATAGATCCTCTGAAAATTAAACCACTCACCTCCATCCACCCACTCATTCACACCCCCCAAAAAATACAAGAGATCCATGAGACAAGACCCTCCATGGCTAAATCCATGCCGTCTCTCTGCCACAAACCTATGACCATCCACATGCTAAAAAGTCCAAAGAAGAGCACTAACACCCATAAGTGGTCATGAAAACAGCAAAGAACAGGTACACCAAAAAGTAGTGGGTCTAAAAACGTTTATTAGGAAACCCCAACACGTTTCAGCTGAACGCCTTCTTCTGGGGTATTAACTTTGGATAAAATCATAAAATTAAACAAGTCATAAAAATATACAATATATAAACACAAATAGTAAATAAAAGAATAAAATAAATAAATAAACTTTCAGATGCACAGACACAAGCAATAAAATGGATAGTAAAATAAATAAAGACCAGTGAACCTGTATAAAACCACCAAATGTACAAACAGATAGAAACACTAAATGAGGAATAGAAAACAGGAAGGCTGTAAAACAAGCTACCAAATACGAGAATAGACAGTGATATTCAATATACAACAACATGAGGAGGGACATATGTTGTTGTCGATAAATAAAAGGATTCAAGACAGAAACCACTAAATTGTGTAATTATGTCTATGAACCAAAGTGTCATCCAAATAATGTTAACACGAAAGCAATTGTGTATATAAGTGAGGGCTGAGTCAACCAAGTTACAATGTGTAGCAGGTAAGTAATTATGATACTGCTATCAAAAAGGATAATGTAGAAATGAAGCACATAAAGAGGTCCTAAAATAAAACTGAAAGTTAGATGTGGGTATATTTCAAAAACTTAGTTCCTACTAGCATGAGAATCACTTGCCTTTGTAGCGGACCATGGCACATTCATAACGCCAATCTGGCAGGGAAAGGGAAAGAGGAATCTGCCATTTGTTTAAAGAGATGGGATCGCGCCAAAAATGAGGTCAAAGTTCAAAAACTTTGAAACATATAAACATATAAAAAGACTTCTCACCCATGCTTTTGAATACAATTTGAGTTGTTTTTTTCCACCTATTTTATATTTTATATATATCTTAAACAATTTAGTCCGGCTTTTATGTATAGAACCTCTTTTTATATATTTTAAAGTGCCATGAGGTCTCTTGGCACAGACTGTTCCACTCTTTCTCCTGCTCTGCAACATGCATATGGCGAGACAGATGAACCATATCTGACCAGCATGCACTATCATTCCGTGAAACACACCTAAAAAGGGAATAAAATCTTATAGCGGAAAATTTTCAACTGCCTAGGTGCAAGGTCTTTTAAAGAGAAACTATTGTAAGAGATCTGTCTTGGCTATGTTCTGTTTCATACAGCAGAGGGACATCCAGGTAGCAATGTCAGACAAGCAGGTTCAGATTTGGGCCTGGATTCTTGGAAAGATTTCTTAGAGTCATCAGCATAAAAATGGTACTGAAAACCATGTGAGGAGATCAGGGACCAAGAGAATGAGTGTAGAGAGAAAAGAAGTCGTCTCAAGACAGAATCCTGAAGTGGATCAGTTACTAGAGCTTGGAATTTACTTACTCTGCATGCTGATGCGACTGCCACCTCAAACAAGACCTTACAGGCCTGGTATTTTGTAGTATAGGTATCCAGTGGCTCGTAAGGGGCTTTCATCAGCTGGATTAAACCCATGTTAAGGACCCATGACATTTTGGGTGCCTTGATAAGAAGCTTCAACAGGACCAAGCCCCACATAAAACAAAAAACTAAAAGCTGTACAGAGATAGGTTTACTTTCTGTCTACCCTAATAGAGTTGGTTTTCAAACCTGACCTGGATAAATGCAGAAGGTGTTTTTGTGGGGGACAGGAAAAGGTTTCTAAGTCTTTCCCATCATATGGTGCTGGTGAGCAGGGCCAGCCCAAGGGTTTCTGCCATCCTAGGTAGGCCCTCCATGCATTCCCCCCTCCGTGTCTGCAGTACCATTCAGCCCGCCACGCCACACACCCCTGGCATCCATTTACTTACCTGGGAGAAGGGCTTTGCATGGCGATCTCCCCTTTGAAGTGACAGCTGCATTGCTGCTTCAGCACTTCAATAGATCTTAAAGCATCCATGTATACATTCATGACCTGCCGCTACTGCCCCCTCCGATTTAACTTCCTGTTGGAGGGGGCAGGAGCAGCAGGCTTTGGTAAGGCCTGGCACTGAAGTGACAGTTCAGCCGCCTCTTCAAAGGGGAGTCCACCATGCTACCCTTGCAATTGCCTAGTTCACTTAATGGACGGACTGCCCTGCTGGCGAGGCTTAGCTCTTTAAGAATAGTAGTTTTTCAATGAGTTACTAGCTTTTCTATGTTAATATATGGTATATATTTATTTGCTTTATTTTGCTTAATCACATTTTTAGAGGCAGCTGATGTTTTTTTTTTTAACATATATTATCATGGGGCATCAGCAATTGGTTTCTGAGGTCTGTTATGGTAAAACCCCTTTATTTGCTTTACTTTTTCTCTGGGACATTGTAAGGCTTTGATTTTCTTTGCACAGCACCACTAAGGGACACAGTATCCTCCTTTCCTACCCCTTTCCCTTCCCTATTCCCTATTCCCCTTTGTCGTCCCCCTCCCCCCCCCACCCCCACCCCCAACCTTTCTGTCTTTTCTCCTTCTTCCTTTTTGATTTTTCATTTTTTGCATACAAAGGAGAAAGTGTATGCAAATCTCCCTCATGTATATTCATTGTGGTTTTCCTGAAAACCTGACTGGCTAGGACTGGGTTGAGAACCCCTGTTTTAAAGCAGTGTGTCAGAAATTTAAATTCTTCATAGAAGTCTTCTTTATGAGAACATAATTGTCATGCTCTAAGGAACTAGCTGGTTGGCAGACTAGCCTTTAGCTTATATGGATGATAGCTTTTAAATTGGATATAGTTGTTATGTTCTGCTTATTTCTGAAAGAGCTTCGTGCTTAATTAATTGTTGGCTTTAAAGATAAGTACATCCAAAAACTTGATTTTTTAATATGTGATAATTCATAATAAAATATAAATTAGTGTCAAATGTATTAAGCCATTGAACAAATTCAGTCAGCTCTACTTTCTACCCTCTCCAAAGAATAAGCACGTCATCTAAAAATCTCTTCCACAAACATATTCTGATTATCTCCTGGAACCATATGGAATTCACTGTGGAATGATCATTACCAGCGGTGTGCACATGAATTGGTTATTTGTCCCAGTCTTTTCAATTCTTTTTAAGTGACTTTGGAGAAAAGCTGTCAGGAAAGGTTGCCTTTTTGGGGATGATACAAATATCTGCAATAGAGTAGACACCTGGAAGGTACAGAAAACACGAGGAAGGATCTACTGAAGCTTCAGGAATGGTCTAAAGCAATGGTTCTCGGTCCAGTTCTCGGGACACAGCTAACCAATTGGGTTTTAAGGCTAGGGCCACCCCAACCATCAGGAAAACTAGGCGGTTGCCTAGGGCAGCAGCTTCTGGGGAGGGGGGTGGCAAAGAGCAGGGCATTCAAAGTTAAAAGATTCTGACAGCCAGGGGGGCATAAGGTTTGAGGTTTGCCTAAGGTACCAACACCTTGAACCAGCTCTGGGGCTGGCCCTTTTTAAGGCCACAATGAATATTCATGAGAGATATTTGCATAGAAAAATAATGGCAGAAAAGACCACATGGTCTGTCTAGTCTCCCCTTCCATATCAACTACTGCAACAGTCCCCTTTTTTCCTTTAGAGATCCTCTGTGTTTGTCCCATACTTTTTTGAATTCAGACACTGTTCTCATCTCTACCACCTCCTCTACCACACATTTAGCACTCTTTCCATAAAGAAATATTCAGCATATCACTCCTGAATCTATCCCCCTTCACCCTCATCCCATGTCCCCTCGTAGCAGAGCTTGCTTTCAATCGAAAGAGGCTCTCATCTTGTGCATTTATGCCATGGAGGTATTTAAACGTCTCAATCATATCACATCACCTCTATCCCACCTTTCCTCTAAAGTATACATATTAAGATCCTTAAGTCTATCCTCATATGCTTTATAATGAAGACCACTAACCATTTTAGTAGCCACCCTCTGCACTGACTCCAACCTGTTTATATCCTTTTGAAGGTGCGGTCTCCAGAATTGCACACTATACTCCAAATGAGGTTGCACCAAAGACTTATACAGAGGCACTATCACCTCCTTTTTTCTGCAGGCCATTCCTCTTCCTATGCACCCAAGCATCCTTCTAGCTTTCGCCATCACCTTTCTACCTGTTTAGCTACTTTAAGATCATCAGAAAATATTACGCCCAGGGCTCACTCTTTTTTTGTGGACAGAAGTACTTCACCCCCTGCACTGCACTGCTCCCTTGGATTTTTTGGAGCCCAAATGCATGACCCTGCATTTTTAGCATTAAATCTCAGCTGCCAAATTCTAGACCATTTTTTTTAATTTTATTTTTATTAATTTTCAAAATAACATTACAAGTTAAAGCAGTTGCAACAGAGAAGGGGGACACTTCTAGAAATACAACACAGAAAAATAATAACCAGATATAATTCAAAAAAGTAACCTCTCCACTAGCCCACAATATGAGGGATCCAAGAAAGGAAATGAAACCAAACTAGACAAGGAAAGACTGCAGACAACAACCAGATACTCAATACACACCAAAGAGACCCACTCAATCACCCCCCACAGGACCCTTAGAATTCAAAAAGGAAATCAATTGAGAGGGATGAAGAAAAAGAAAGCAATTACCTTGCAGCTTCACCAAGCACTTACGTGGATACTTTACATAGTAACATAGTAGTTGACGGCAGATAAAGACCAGGATGGTCCATCCAGTCTGCCCAGCAAGATGGCAAGAGTAGGTGCACCTCCCCATATCCTTGTTCAGGGGTAAACCCACCACTCCATGTAGGACACCCCTATTTGTTGAGACGTTATATGGTTCAGAAGTCAGATGGTACCGTTTTTATTTTGTTTTTGCTTTTTCCTATTTCTGTAAAGGGATCCTCTGTGTTTGTCCCATGCCCTTTTTGAATTCCATCACCATGTTCGCCCCTACCACTTCCATCAGGAGGGCATTCCAAGCATCCACCACCCTTTCAGTGAAAAAATATTTCCTGACATTGCCTTTCAATTTACCCCCTTGCAGTTTCATGTTATGCCCTCTAGGTTTACAGGTTCCCCGTCTTTGGAAGAGGTTTGTTTGTTCATCATTTCTCTTTAAGTATTTAAAGGTCTGAATCATATCTCCCCTGTGCCTCCTTTCCTCCAAAGTATACATATTTAGGTCTTCAAGTCTCTTCTCATAAGGCTTCTGACGCAGGCTCCAAATCATTTTGGTCGCCTTCCTCTGAACAGTCTCCAGTCTTTTTACATCCTTTGCAAGATATGGTCTCCAAAACTGAACACAGTATTCCAAGTGAGGCCTCACCAGTGACCTATACAGTGGCATAAGTACCTCTTCTTTTCTGCTGGTAATCCCTCTTTGTATGCAGCCCAACATCCTCCTGGCTTTTGCCACTGCCTTGTCGCACTGTTTTGCCACCTTGAGATCCGCAGAGATAATCAAACCAAGGTCTTTTTCCTGAACTGTGCATACCAACCTTTCTCCCCCTATCGCGTACATTTCTCTTGGATTTCTGCTACCCAAGTGCATGACACTGCACTTTTTTGCATTAAATCGTAGTTGCCAAGCTTTAGACCAGTCTTCCAGCTTTTGTAGATCTTTCTTCATGTTAACCACTCCCTCGGGGGAGTCCACTCTGTTGCAAATTTTTGTGTCGTCTGCAAAAAGACAGACTTTTCCATTCAGTCCTTCAGCAATATCACTCACAAATACATTGAACAGTGCCGGGCCCAGGACCGAACCCTGGGGCACCCCGCTAATCACCTTCCTCTCATCCGAGTGAGCTCCATGTACAATCACCTTCTGTCGTCTGTCAGTCAGCCAATTTCTAATCCAGTTTACCATCTTGGGACCCATCCCCAAGCTACTGAGTTTGTTGACAAGCCTCCTATGAGGAACAGTATCAAAGGCTTTGCTGAAATCCAGGTAGATGACATCCATTGCATGCCCCTGATCTAGTTCCCTGGTCACGCAGTCAAAGAACTCGATCAGATTTGTTTGGCAAGATCGTCCTTCGGTAAAACCATGTTGCCTCGGGTCTTGCAAGCTGTTGGTTTTCAGAAAGTTCACTATTCACTCTTTCAGGAGTGCCTCCATTACTTTTCCTGCCACCGAGGTAAGGCTCACGGGTCTGTAGTTTGACACTTCTTCCCTGTAACCACTTTTGTGTAGAGGTACGACATCGGCCATTCTCCAGTCCTGAGGAACCTCTCCTGTTTCCAAGGATCTGTTGAAGACATCCTTTAACGGTCCTGCAAGAACCTCTCTGAGCTCTTTCAGTATCCTGGGATGTATCCCATCTGGTCCCATGGCTTTGTCCACTTTCAGTTTAGCAAGTTGTTCTAACACCTCTTCTGCTGTGAATGGTGTGGTATCTACTTCATTCCCATTTTTATATTTGGGAGTCACAGCTGGTCCATCCCCAGGATCTTCTTTAGTAAACACAGAGCAGAAGTAATTGTTTAGCAATTTTGCTTTTTCAGTGTCACTTTCCACGAGTCCTTTCCCAGCACTTCTGAGTCCTGCAATTCCAACTCTGATCTTTTTCCTTTCCCGAATATACCTGAAGAAATTTTTGTTGCCACCCTTAACATCTTTAGCCATCTTTTCCTCTGCCTTTGATTTTGCTATCCTTATTTCTCTTTTTGTCTCTTTGAGTTTGATCCTGTATTCATTTCTGTGTTCTTCTGTCTGCAAGCTTTTGAATTTTGCAAAAGTTGTGTTTTTTGCCTTTATATGAGCAGCCACCTCTTTGGAAAACCAAATAGGTTTCCTTCTCCTCTTGCTTTTATTTACTTTTCTTACATATTTACCTGTTGCTTCTTTCATTGCCTCCTTTAGTTTAGCCCATTGCAATTCCACTTCCTTTATCTCTTCCCACCCCGTCATCTCCTCCTTTACGTACTCTGCCATTTGATTGAAGTTAGTGTATTTGAAGTTTAGGACTCTGAGCTTGCTATGATTGGCCTGTACCATGGCTTTTATTTCAAACCACACTGTGTGATGGTCGCTGTTGCTCACAGGGGCACTCACGCAGACATTTGACACACTATCACCGTTGGTGAGCACTACATCCAGCGTTGAGCTTTCCCTGGTTGGTTCCATCACCATTTGTCTAAATAATGCATCTTGGAGAGCATCCACAATTCTTTTGCTTCTTTCCAGATGTGCAGAAGGAGTAATCCAATCCACATCAGGTAGATTAAAGTCACCCAATATGATTGCTTCCCCTTTTGATGCTATCTTGGCAATATCTATAATCAATTCATTGTCTCTCTCTTCAATTTGAGTCGGAGGTCTATAGACTACAGCAATATGGATGACAGTGCCATCTCCTCTCTCCAACGCAATCCAGAGTGCTTCTTCTTTTCCCCATGTCCCCTGCATTTCAGTAGCTTTAATATTGCTTTTGACATACAAGGCTACTCCTCCTCCTTTTCCATTTTCTCGGTCCCTCCTGAATAGATTATAGCCAGCTATGGCTATATCCCAATCATGTGATTCATTAAACCATGTTTCTGTAATGGCCACAATGTCCAAGTCCGTTTCCACCATTAGGGCTTCCAGGTCTGGAATTTTGTTGGCTAAGCTTCGAGCATTTGTGCTCATTGCTTTCCAGCACTTTCCTGGCTTGTGTGTATTTTGCATTGATTTTGTTCTGCCCACTTCCTCCCACATATTTTTGATGTGTGGTTTAAAAGTGTGGCTGTTTCTGATGTTGTTCTGCTTTTGTTGGGGGTGGCATGCAGATGTTGACCTTCCACATCCGTCACCCCCTTTTCCTAGTTTAAATGCATGTCCACATACTGCCTGAATTTTTCACTTAGGATTCTTTTCCCTGTGGAAGAGAGATGTAGTCCATCAGCACAGTATAGTCTCTTCTTGGTCCATCTGTTGTCCCAGTTGCCAATAAATCCGAATCCTTCTTTTCTGCACCAGGTCTGGAGCCATGTATTAAAGCTGTTAATGCAATGCAGTCTTCTTGTCCCCTTACCAAGAACAGGTAGAACCTCTGAGAATGCAACAGTGTTAACAACGTGCTTGAGTTTCTCCCCCAGAGATTGGAAGTCCTTTTGGGCTGTAGAGGCACTGTTCCTAGCCAGGTCGTTTGTGCCTAGGTGGATAATAACATCAAGTTTGGAATGTTCACTTTTTGCACTAAGTAATTCAACAACTTGGTTTGTATTCCTGCTTGCTGAAGAGCCTGGTAGGCACATGACTATCTTCTCTCCTTTGAACTGTGTTCCCAAGTTGGTGCCTCTGATGATGGAATCTCCAAGTAGTAGTAGTTTTCTGTTTGGTGAGGTTTTCTTCATATTTAGTGCTTTAGCAGGGGATTGGGCATTGTCTGACTCATTTAAAGGCCCTTCAGGTTCTTTGAATTGGGCATCCTCATTAGCCAAGGCAGAGAAGGCATTGTGCAGGGATATCTCTTGATGTATAGGATGTCTTTGTGTTACAGGTCGCAATCTACCTGAACCCACTGTGATCCATTTGTTCCTGGGTTGTTTGATTCTTTGTGGGAGCGGTGGTGGAGTTTGTTCAGTTTGTATCCTAGAAGAGGTACGCTTCATTGCAGCCAGTTCCTCCCTCAGTAGAGATACTTCTATATGCATGGCAGCTAGGTCTTTCCTTAGTAGAGTTAGTTCTTCATGCATGGCAGCTGACTTTAGACATATAGGACAAGCTCTTAGTCTCCAAATGATTTGTCTTTGAATGAAAGTACCGCAGTTATTGCACTGAATACACGACATGTTTATGCAGTCCCAGAAGAGGAAGAAGAAGAAAAGAAGAATACGATGTGGCTTTTAACCCAAGTTTGGAATGATAGATGGCACGTCTGTGACCACTATATAGACAATGTAGCCCCTGGGGTGGGTGGGGCGAGGGGTAGAGTGGGCGGGAACCTAAGTGCCACTGGCTAGTAGGCTGTTCCTGAACTATTGGCATACACAATGGAGTAGGTAAGGAACCCACCACTGAGGTTTACAACAGTAACTCAGCAGGGGGGGGGGAAGGGTAGCCCCTGCAGATAGGTTAAGAGAAAGTTTAAAACCTTAAACTTTAACAGCAATGGAGTAGGTAAGGAACCCACCACTGAGGACAATTAGAAAGAAAGACAAATATGTGGAGACAGACTCACAATTATTTGGAGACAAAGACTCAGTTATGCAGCAAACACAGCAAAAATCTCCTTTTGGGAGAGCTCTAAAAAAGCACTCCTCCTCTTAAAGAACAGAAGGCTACAAACACCCAAGCTGAAGGACCTGCGGGCGCAGGACCAGAAACTCCTTCCTGACATCGGGTTTCCCTAGCGAGATCCAAAAAAATCCAAACAAGACACCCTTAAACAACAAGTTTATTTTCCTTAAAAACAGCCTTAAAATTTGGAGGTTAAATGAGAGTCTATTGAAACGGACTGAAGTGGTGGTTGATATTAAGGAGGCGATAAAGGAATATTTGAGTAGTGATGATAATGGGGAGATGAGGGATGTAATGCTATGGGAAGGCTTAAAGGCATATGTGAGGGGAAGGTTTATTATGTAGAGGACAAAATTGAAAAAGGTCCGGGGTGCTAAGCAGGAGGAGTCAATGGGGAAGCGCAAAGCGAAGATGGAGAACAGAGCCGTCGCTAAGGAGAATCAGCGAGGTAAGCTGAGCGGCCCCATGGACCGGCATCTTTTACCCCTGCCGCCTGCTAATCTGTCTCCGGAAGGGGCGTCTCTTAGCCCTGTACTCCGGACGCCTCCCCCTCTTCCTCAACCTCCTCAGTTTTCTACGCCTGTAGATTCTCTCCCCCTTGTTGCTTCCCCGACTCTACTCCCGGTGGACCCAGCTGATACAGGCGAATTTCCATCTTCTCCTACCCGTGAGGTAACTTTATCTGACATTTGGTCAGCGCTCCAGCAGATTGACTCCCGTCTTTCTAAAACAGTCTCCTCATTATGTACCTTTACTCATTCTGTTGTTGAAAAAGTACAAGTTATTGATTCTCAGTTGGATGCATTTTCTCAGTCTCTTGCCCGTGTTGATACTACACTCCAGTCTGGTAAGGATGTTAATGTTTCGCTTATTAAAGATGTTGCCTTATTATCATGCAGACTGGAAGCGCTTGAGAATCAGCAAAGGGCAAGAAACTTACGTTTCTTAAATTTTCCTTATACCCATCTACTTTCTTTTGAAATTTTGTTGAAGAAATATTTTACTGAAGTGTTACATATCAGTGAGACATTGGATGTGGTTCAATTGTACTGTATACCTACTCTTGTTCCTGCTCTGCCGTCACAGGATGGGGTTCCCCCCCCCTCCTGTTGATGTCTCAGTTGGACAAGATCTTACTGCTTTTTTAGAAGATTCACTAGATCTCATCACCAAACGTTGTACATTGGTGGTGGCTTTTAGTACTGAATCTCGTAAACTGCAGGTTCTCCGTGCTTATTTTAAGTACAAAGACGTTTTATTTTGTGGATTCAAAATGCAGGTGTTTCCGGATGTGGGTCGAACAACCCAGGCTCGCCGTAAGCAGTATTTGGAGTTAAGAACCCGGGTTATAGCGTTGGGTGCTTCCTTTTTCCTTAAATTTCCCTGCCGGTGCTTAATCACTTTTGAGGGTCAGAATTATGTATACACCGACATAGCGTTGCTGCGTCGGTGGTTGTCTGAGAAGGAGGTCAGGGGAGAGTAAACGGGGGAGGAATGATTTTGTTTAATACAGCTCTCTTATGTGGAGTATTTACTCCTTTTTGCTTTTATTTTCATCTAGTTTTTTGGTGTTTTTTCCTCTCTCCATGATGTGTACCTTTATGATGAGTGGTATATTGTTTTCTTGAAGATTTTGTATCTCATAATATATATTTCTTCATATTTGTATTGTACATTCAAGAAAAGCTTAAATAAAAGTTTAAAAAAAAAAAAAAAAGAAACGGACTGAAGTGGTGGTTGATATTAAGGAGGCGATAAAGGAATATTTGAGTAGTGATGATAATGGGGAGATGAGGGATGTAATGCTATGGGAAGGCTTAAAGGCATATGTGAGGGGAAGGTTTATTATGTAGAGGACAAAATTGAAAAAGGTCCGGGGTGCTAAGCAGGAGGAGTTAAGTCAAGAGTTGGCAGCAGCAGAGGGGGTGTATAGGAAGTCGGGCGCTGAGAGAGACAGGAAAGTGGTGGAGCGGGTGAGGGGGGAGTTACAGGCCTTACAGGTGGATCAAATTGCATTAGAAATGACTCAGGTGAAGCAGATGTATTATGAATTCGGGAATAAGGCGGGGAGATTGCTGGCGCATAAGTTGAGGTGGAAAAGGGCGATTTCTATGATTTATCAAATTAAAGGGGATAATGGGCAGGTGCTCCGAGAGGAAAAGGAGGTTAGAGAACGGTTTGCACAGTTTTATCAGAAATTATATCAAAGGGATGAAGGAATTGGGTTAGAGCAAATACACAAGTATTTGGAGGAGGTAGAGTTGCCTCAACTAACGGAGGAAGTTAGAGAAAGGTTAGAGGAGGAAATTTCCAGGGAGGAGGTGGGACGGGTGGTGAAGGGGTTGGTGGGGGGGAAGGCACAGGGGTTAGATGGGCTGCCTAGGAGTTTTTATAAAGTGTTTTGGGCCGAAATAGGGGAGCTGTTGGGTAGAGTGTTTAATGGGATGGGGGAGGAGGGGGGGGATTTGCTGCCGAGTATGCTTACAGCGGGAATTACCATCTTACCTAAAGCTGGGAAGGACCCTCTGGAGTGCAGATCGTATTGACCCATCTCTCTGATTAATGTTGATGTAAAAATATTGGCTAAAGTACTAGCAGGGAGGTTGGCACCAGGGTTGCTGGGATTGATAAAGGCGGATCAGTCTGCATTCATTATGGGGAGGCAGACGGTGGATAATATAAAAAGGGCTTTGGGAGTGGTGTGGGAGGCCCAGGAGGGGCGGGAAGAATTTCTTCTTATGTCAATTGACGCCGAGAAGGCGTTTGATAGGGTGCACTGGGCTTTCTTTAAGCAAGTGCTGAAGAAACTGGGGTGTGGCCCGAATTTTGAAAAGTGTGGGGGGGAGGGCTTTATCGATGTCCTCGGGCGCAGGTGAAGGTGAATGGGAGCTATTCAGGGAATTTTGAGTTGGGGAGAGGGACGCGACAAGGGTACCCCATGTCACCTTTATTGTTTGCTATGGTGGTCGAGTCTGCTTGCACAGTGGATAAGGGAGAATGATAAGATTTTGGGATTAAAAAGGAGGGGGTGGAACATTAAAATCTCTCTATATGCGGACAATATCTTATTATATATTAGTAATCCGCAGGCGGTATTGCCTGAAATTATGGGGGAGTTGGATAGGTTCGGGGGAGTGTTGGGGTTCAGGTTGAACCTGGATAAAACCGAGTTGTTAAACGTCTCAGTGCCCAAAGAGGTGGAGCTACAGCTGAAAAGGGTTTATCCAGTGAAATGGGTTATTAAACGGTCCCTGGGATATTTGGGGGTGGAGATTCCGGCAGGATATGCGGAGGTTTATCAGGTTAATTATCCAAGAATGTTGTGGGAGATCAGTAAGGACCTAGAGGGCTGGATGAATTTGGAGGTGTTGTGGCTTGGGCGGATAGCAGGGGTTAAAATGAATATTCTTCCACGTGTGCTTTATCTATTTCAGACTTTACTGGTTAGGGTGCCGGAGGGGGTGTTGAAGACGTTGCAAAGGAAGATATTCCAGTATATCTGGAAAAAGAAACCACCGCGGATAGCAAAGGAGTTATGTACGCGAAACCAGATGAAGGGGGTTTAGGGATGCCCAATTTTAGGGATTATTATAGGGTGGCACAGATTTGGCATGTACTAGATTGGAGAGGGAAGGGGATGGTTAAACCGGGGGTGGAACTGGAGAAAATATATGTCAAGGGGGGTAGATTAGCTGCCTGGCTGTGGGCGCCAAAACAAGATCGGAAGGGACTGGGGGTGGGCTCGCCGATTATGAGGCATGTGATTGAAATATGGGATGGGGTGCAGGCGCAGGAGTTAAAAGATAGGGGGAGCAGGTTCTCGATGTTAACCCCGTGGATGGGTTGGAAATATTTTAAGCCGGGATGGGAAAGAGGGACGTTGGATGGATGGACGGGCAAGGGTTTGGAGTGCTTTTATCAGGTGATGGATGATGGAGAGGTGATGGGGTTTGATGAAGTGCGAGAAGGGTATGGATTGGAGGAAAAGGATAGGTTTACCTACCTTCAAGTACAGAATTTCATTTTGAGAATGAGGGAAAAAGGAGGGATTTCAGGGGAGCTCTCCGAAATGGAGGCCATTTGGAATGGGAAATGGGGGTCGAAAGGAATGATTACAGCATCGTACAAAGGGGTGAGGAGAAAGGGGAGCTCGAGTTTTAGATATATGGGTGACTGGGAAAGGGATTTGGGAGTAACAATGGGGCCTAAAGATTGGAAACAAGTGTGGGAACAGGTGAAAAGAGCTCCCTGGTCCAATAGTATCAAAGAGAATTGTTATAAGATTATGTTCAGATGGTATTATACCCCAGAGAGATTGCATAAAATGTATCCTGGGGTGAACTCAAGGTGCTGGAGGGAATGTGGAGCGGTAGAGATATTTTGGCATATTTGGTGGGGGTGTGATAAGATTCAAGAATATTGGGGTAGGATACGGAGTTGGATCCAAGGGAACTTAGGGGAGGAATTGGAGCTGGCGCCGGGTATATTTTTACTATCTTGGTCGGGGGTGGCAAGGAGGAAGGGGGGCATAGTATATTGGCCTGCTTAAGTGCCACTCGATGTGCAGTGGCGGCGGCCTGGAAACAGAGGGAGGCCACATCTATAGTGCAGTATGAAGGTAGATTGCAGCATATTGTATTGATGGAGAAACTAACAGCAGCTAGAAGACAAAGGGTGGATATGTTTGAGGTGAACTGGGAGGGGTTGTGGAAGGTTATTTCCAAAGGGGGAGAGGGGAGGGATGGAGGGGAGTAGTTTAGATGGGTAATTTGGTCTATTTGTTTGGTATAGTATAATTAGAATTTGGTAGGTTGGGTAGGAAGGTGGTGTTTTACTTTTGAGAATATGGTTTGAAATGTAATAGTTGGGGGGGAAATGTAATAAAGACTGAAAAATAAAAGAAAATATTATGCAAGTGGGAGGGGAGAGAGGGGGATAGAGGGGGTGGGGGTGGGGGGATATAAAAATGTTAGAAAGTGAGATGTTAGGATATGAAAATATGCAAACTTATTTTGCTTGATTATCTGGAATGTTATGATAATTGTGATCAATAAAAATTTAAAATAGAAAAAAAAACTAGCCTTAAAAGCCTTTGTCGGTCAGAAACTAAAGCATAAGAACATAAGATATGCCATACTGGGTCAGACCAAGGTCCATCAAGCCCAGTATCCTGTTTCCAACAGTGGCCAATCTAGGTCATACATACCTAGCAGTTTCCCCAAAAGACACAGGTTCCACAATGCTTGTACTGGGTCAAGCATTGGTATCCTAGGTCCCTTCTTAATAATGGTTTATGGACCTTTCCTCTAGGAACTTTTCCAAACCTTTTTTAAACCCAGCTACACTAACAGCCTTTATTACATCCTCCGGTAACAAATTCCAGAGTTTGATTACACGTTGAGTGAAAAAATATTTTCTTTTATTAGTCTTAAATAGTTTACCCTGTAGCGTCATTGCATGTCCCCTAGTCTTTCTATATTTTGATAACGTAAGCAATCAATCTACGTTTACCCATTCCACTCCATTCATTAATTTATAGACTTCTATCATATCTCCCCTCAGCCGTGTCTTTTCCAGGTTTTAGCCTTTCTTCATAGGAGTATCCTTCCATCCCCTTTACCATTTTGGTGGCTCTTCTCTGAACCTTTTCTAATAACGCTATATCCTTTTTAAGATACGGTGACCAGAACTGCACACAATATTCAAGGTGTGGTCTCACCATGGAACGATATAGAGGCATTATAATATCTTTTGTTTTATTTTCCATTCCTTTCTTTATGATACCTAGCATTCTATTTACTCTCTTGGCCGCGAAAGTAACTAAACAGATTGCAGGCCTAACAGTAGAAGTATCGGAAGTTTCTAACAACTCTGAGATATTTAACTCATCAAATTGCCCAAGCCCAGTAGCCTCAGTGTAAGCCAAGGACTTCTGGACCCTTGGAAGTTAATAAATTTTTACAATAGGGGGACATGAGTCCACAGGGACTCCCAAAATTTCCACCAGATTTTGTTTAAACATTTCCCTAGCTGAAATCAGGGCCGTACCGAGGGACGATCGTGCCCTGTGCGACTTGCACATCGGGCACCCCCCCCCCCTGCAGCAGGAGAGAAGAGGCGCGCCCTATGTGCAAATCACTAGCATGCTAAGCAGATCTTTCCCTCCCTGCTCTTGCAGTGAGGGAAAGATCTGCTTAGCATGCCGGCGGAAGGCTTAAGGGGTGCATTTTAGCTTTCTTCCATTGCCTGCCGCTGCTGAGAGAAGAAAAAGTGGCGGCGGCAGGCAACGGAAGAAAGCTAACATGCACCCCTTAAGCCTTTGCGCCCTGTGTGTCCGCACTGCTCGCCCAGGGCTAGGTATGGGCCTGGCTGAAATAACAGGAGAAAAAGTAAAATTAACCAAACGAAGATTAGCAAGCGTAGAATAATTGTCCAGCTGCTCCAACCTAGCTTTCAAATGGTTAGAGTCTTTAATAAACATATCAGACAAAGTCTCCAAACAAGTTGAGTCCTTATAGTAACATCTTCCACCCTATTTTTCATTAAACTCAAATCCTGCACTGATTGTGCCAAACCTGCAGTGTTAGAAGTAACCTGACCTTGAATCCCCAGATCTGAGTCATAAGAAACTCTCCAAGATGATTAATGGCTGACCAGATAGACTCCAAGCTGAATTGTTCAGGACACTGTAAAGGAAAAAATGCTCCAGTCCCATGCTGCACAATTGGCAACTCTGCACTGGTCTGCGGGTCCAAGGGGGGGTTCCCGGCATCATCTCAAGTTGCCGCAGCAGATCCTCCATTCTCGAAAGCCAGCTCAGACTGTTGCTCCTGCAGAGAAAAGCCGCCATATGCCATGCTCCATGAAGGCGACCCCAGCAAGGACAAAGGAACCCCCAGCACTAGAGAGTCCAACGCCTCCGCACTACCACGAGCCAAATCCAGGCACAGCTGTTTCGAAGACCGGTGTGCTTCCGGGAGCATAAGTTCACTGCTCAAGGGAGACGCCAAGCTACCCAGCCCCAAGTGTTCTCCAACCAAGCTTCCGTCCCCTGATACTAGCTGCAGCTCCTGGTGTTGAAGAAGGGAATCCAAAAGCCCGGAAACCGGAGTTCAGGTCAGTGCGGCTGCCTGGGGTAGTACACCGTGCTTTGCCTTCCTCTTACAACTCATCAGAAACAGAGGTCAGGAGCCTAGATGCCGCATGCCGCCATCTTGGAACCCCCTCTATACCATTCCTCAAACTTTGCTAGATCCCTCGTCATGTTATCTATTCCTTCCTGGGTGTCTACTCTATTGCAGATTTTGGTATCATCCACAAAGAGACAAACCTTACCTGACAGCCCTTCCACAATATCACTAACAAAGATGTCCAGGGGGGGCGGAGCCTGATGTCCAGGGGGGGCGGAGCCTGATGTCCAGCGGGATGGTCGCATAGCGCTGAGGCTCCCGAGAGGCCTACTCAGAATCCTGAATTAACACCGTACATACTTGGAACTTCTACTCTGATCTTGCCGGGGCACATTGGTGAGATGGCGGGGACCAAACCCACGCGCCTGGAATTTGGATCTCCAGCGGCTTCTCACGGCAAACGTTCCAAAACTGAACCTCCGTCCCCGCAGAAGGGGCTGGCCTTGCGCGAGGGCCCCGAAATGCAGCAGGAAATCCTCGCAGAGATTAGAGGGGTCAAGGACCTCGTGCAGTCAAATGGTGAAGCACTCCGAGCGCTGCGGGAAGATTTTGGTGTGCTGCAAAGCAAGTTAGAAGGGCTCTCTTCGCGTCAGGACAAAATGGAGAGCATATTGGACTCCCATGCAGCCCGGTTGTCCAAACTCGACAAAGTTGAACGTCAGGTGCGGGCCTTGCAGAAAGAAGTGGAAGATGGCAATAATAGAGCGCGCCGCAACAACATACGACTCGTGGGCATACCGGAGGGAGCGGAATCGGGAGACATGAAAGAGTTTTTATGCAAAATCCTCCCTTCCCTACTCCAAATCACCTTTGCCAAAGATTTGGAGATCGATCGCGCTCATCGTGTACCCACAAGCATAACGCTCAACAGGAAGACCCCGCGGCCTATCATTTTTAGACTTCTGAGATATCAACACGTTGAGCAAATTCTAAATGCCTCTCGGGCAAAGGGCCATATGGAGTATGAGAGCCACAAGATCTCCTTCTATCCCGACTTGGCTAAACCCACGGTCGACCGCCGAAAGCGCTTTCTGGAATTCCGGCCGAGGCTTCAACAACTACAAGCACGCTATGGCCTGATGTACCCGGCCAAGCTCCGAGTCACGCTGCACAATCAGACAAGAACATTTGAGGACCCTGATCTACTAGCGGAGTTTTTGGATTCCAAAGAAGCCGACTTGATGCGTTGACTTCCAGAACATTCCTGCAAGTATTTTCATATCCGCTATGCCTGCCATATTGGATTTGCCGCAGCCCAGCAAAGAGTCTGGCGAGGGCAGTTTGTTGCCTTACTTTAGATGATCTCTGTGACCCGACTCCATCTACCCACAGTAGCCTCGATGAGTATCAGAGACAGTGTTAATTATGGACTCTGGTGTTTCTTTTCTTTTTTCATGTCTTTCTATTTCCTCTCTAGGGCCTCCACCTGCAGACATACGGTCGCCATATTCTTTGGGGGTTTTGCTTCTTCTCTAAGATACTTTGGTACATACTTTTCAATATGGGGTGTATTAGCCAGAATACTCGGTGATTATGTCATTGTCGCACAGATTCTGATTATGTTGTATGTTTTCAAGCGCCCTTACCTAAAATGTTTATTACTGATTGATGGCACCATGTAAGATTTTCTCATTGAACGTAAAAGGAATCAATAATCCGATAAAACGGAAGAAAATCCTAAGCTACCTAAGTCAGGAAGCTGCGGATCTGATTTTCTCCAAGAAACGCATTTAAATTCGAAGGAAACTCTTAAACTTAATATTAAACCTTACATGGTGGCCGCCTATTCCCCAGCCGTTTCTAAGAAATGTGGGGTTGCCATACTGGTTAGGAAATCTTTGCATGATACTATTATTGCGACTAGTTCAGATACAGAAGGAAGATGGTCCAGAGTTCACCTCAAGATAGGTAGCCTTGAAGTTACATGTATATGCCTTTACGCTCCTAATGTGGATGACCCTGCCTTTTTTGCTACCATTGCTCAGGTTGCGCAGGCCTCTGCTAATACTTCATTGATAATTGGGGGGGATTTCAACCTAGTCCTTGATCCCCTGATTGACAAACAGCCGCCTAGGACAAGTAGTCCCCCCAAGAGTCATACCACGCTTACCTCCCTGATCAAAGATCTTGCTTTAGTTGATCTGTGGAGGTTACTACACCCCAATGAGCTTGACTTCACCTTCTTCTCTTCCCCATTCTATCACTGGGCCCGCACGTATGTCCTCTGGACGCACTCCCGCTATGGAATAACCCCAGAATTCAAGTCCTAAATAGAACGATAGCATGGAAACCCTGGTACTCAAGGGGGATCTGGACACCCCAACAGCTTTTCTCTGCAGCCCGTTGGAAAACCTTTTCTGATTTACAAAAGGAATTTGCGGTACCAGCGAAACACTACTTTCAATTGATGCAGCTTCAACACTGCCTCAAAAGTGCTGGAATCATGCCGCCCTCTGCCCCTACTGAGGACGGGCTATTAGAGATAGTTCACTCTATTAGTAGTACACATGGGGTAGCCTCTAACTTTTATAAAATATTAGGTCAGGGTACAGACACGGCCACTTTTAGAGCCCAACAAGCCTGGGAGCGCGAACTGCAAACCATTTTAACCCCTGTGCAATGGAGCGTTTTCTGGAGCAAAGTAGTGCGGGTTTCCCGGTCTGCCTCTGTTACCCAAACTCTCTTCTTTTTTGCACACAGATGCTTTTATACCCCAGAAAAATAGCCAAATGGAACACAAATGCTAGGGACCAGTGTTGGTCTTGCCATACTGCTGTGGGAACCTTCGCTCATGTTATTTATGAATATCCTCATCTACAGGTTTATTGGGGGCGGGTCTGGGGTCGTATCCAATTTATCTTACACCTTCACGAACCTCTCTCTTGGCAGATCGTGGGACTCCGCTCTGTGGCGGAGGTTCCCTCTCTTCCTAAGAAGGGTCGCTTTCTCCTTGATTTCATGCTGGGTATAGCCATATGCTTAATCACGAGGATTTGGAAGGATAGCTCTCGACTCACTGTCAATGAATGGTGGAACCTCGTCTGCTTATATAGTAAATTTGAGCAGATACCTCGGAGAGCTATTCCCCATACCCAACCTCACTCTCGCTTGTCTAAATGGCGGATGCTCAATGATTATGTACAATCTGCTCATTGCTCCAACATGCCTGTATAATGTGCACTCATCATGTTTCAGATCACCGTTAGGTTTTGTAACACAATAATGTAAGTACACGCCCGCTTCGGGAATGATTAGTATTCTAGAGAAGAAGCAGGGGGGAGGGGGGTGGCAGGGGTTTACTTTGGTGTATGTATTACATTTCATGTATCTGTCTTTTAGCTGTATGTCTTCCTTTTCCTTTGTTGTTATAAAACGAAAATAAAGAATTTAAAAAGAATTCGACCAAGAACAGATTCCTGCACACACCACTGATAACCTCCCTCTCCTCAGAGTGAGCTCCATTTACCTGTACCCTTTGCCACCTCCCACTCAACCAATGGAAGCTGTGCATTGTCACGTCCTCTCCTTTGTATAGGCGGATGCCTAGTAGAAGAGGACGGACCACATTTGTGTATCCCTATAAGTGCTGCGGGTCTTGCGTTCCATGTAGTTGTGGTCAAGACAGAAACAGCCAAGGATTTAAGGGTAACAATAAGTTTTATTGTTGCACAGGTATTTTTCTACTACCCCTACCAAACATAAAGAATAAAGGATTCTTCTCCATACAGAAATAAAGTCAACTGATACAGCAAGGTCCATGTGTTATACATCCATGCATGATTGCTTCCAACCACTTTCCCAAACCTTCTTCCAGTTGCAAATTCACTTTACTTATCCTTGGGTTAGTTGAGGCATCCAATCCAAATCATCAACAGCTCTCTTTCTCTTCATTAGACCAATTGTTGCATTTGTATAACAATCAATAAAACAATAGCATTCTTTTCATTCGAAGTTGCCAAACTGGTTAGGCTTCACACTTCCAGCATCTTACTGCCTTTCCCAGTGTTAATCTCTCAAGCCAAGTTTCAGGCTTCTTCCAGCACTTATAACATCAGCATAAAACGTTAGCAGCTTTTACTCCCTTTGGCAATAAGCACAGTCTGTCTCCATATCAGAACATTCACTCTCTAAAGGGGCTTCTTCAATTTGCATAGCCTCTTCCTCCGAGTCTGATACAACCTGCCTATTCTCAGGGTTCTCAACAGTAGACTTCCATTGCTCTAACAGGTTTTTAAGCTGTCTCCAGCGAGATTTTTCATTAAACTGAGGTATAGGGGATGAACCAAGGAGACCACTCTCCTTTAACACAGATTTAAAGGTTTCAAAAGGGCTAACCTTTTTCTTAGCACTCCTTGACTTCTCTGGTAGTGCTAGAGGCAACCACTTGTCCCCAGACTGCTTCACCTGGACTCTTGTACCATGCTTCCCAGCAGGGTCTGGCTCGGACTCCTGTCTCCCAAGCTTCTGGTCAGCTAATTGCTTTCTATCAGCTGAGCTTCTCTCGGAACTGGAGCTACAGACACGCTGCCTGCAATAAGAATCCTTATGCAGCTTTCTAATAGGGCCCTTACTTCTGCCTATTCTCCCACCTTCCAGGACAGCTTCTAGAGAAGACTCATGAGAAGAACTCCTCTGACTTCTGGACAAGCTTTCCAGACTTTCCTCCAGAGGATTATTCCTTCTTCTCTCCCACTTCTCTTTGCTGCTCCTCCCGTGGTTTTTTCTATCTCTTTCCACGTCCCTCTCACTAACTGTTTCTTCCTGCTTAAATGTTTGGGGCTGTCCTATGGGCTTTGACTCCGCCCCTCTGCTTCCCACGTCAGCTCCCTTGATCACCATGGAGCTGAGGTGTGGCTCCCTCTCTAGCTTTTTTCATTTGTTGGAGGTTTAACCCTTTCCCTTCCTGAATTGCTCTTTGCTTCAGGGGAAAAAGACTGGTTTCTCCTACTTTCTCCAGGGTTTAACCCTGCTTCGCCACCACAGCATGTAAATCTTATGCATATTCATTATGGATTTCCTGAATGCCTGACAGGTTGGGTGTGCCCTAAGAACTGGATTGAAAACTACTGATCTAGATTTTGGAAGATAAAACATAATGCTAAAAATTGCAGGGACATGCATTTAGGTGGCAATACCCAACGGAGCAGTACAGTATAGGAGGTAAGTATTTCTGCGCACCAAAGAAGAATAGGATCTGAATGTGATCATATCTGAAGAGCTTAAGGAGAGTCAATAAGAAAATAAGGTGATGGGAAAAGCTGCAAGGATGCTTGGGTGCATTAAAAGAGGAATGACAGCAGAAAAAGGAGGTAATAGTACCCCTGAAAAAGTCTCTGATGAGAACTCATTTGGACTACTGTGTGAAATGCTGGAGGAATCAGTGCAGAAGGTGACTACTAAAATAGTCATCAGCAATCTTTGCCATAAAGCATATCATGACAGACCTAAAGATCTAAACAGCTATACCCTGGAGGAGAGGTGGGAAAGGGGAGATATGATAGACATGTAAATAACGCCAAAGTATAAATGCATGGGATTCATGCCTTTCTCAATGGAAATAATGTTCTGCAACTAGAGTTTATGAAGGAAAGGTCAGAAATATTCAAAGGAAATATTTTTTTATAGAAAGAGTAGTGGGTGCATGGAACAGCCTCCCAGTAGAGGTGGCAGAGACAAAGACGGTATCATGCCCCAACGCACCAGCATGGGACAACTCCGGATATGGTCTTTATTCCAATGCACTTGGCGGAACAGGGTAAGGCCACAACACCAACAATCATGCCGGTACCTTGGTCAGATCATCATGTGATTGACTTCACCTTGACCCTAAATAACCCCACCCAACACGTGGAAGATGAAAGCATAGTAAAGCATTTTAGAGTCTTCAACAAAGACTCATTCATAGACAAAATCATTCCATAACTCCAGCAGGAATGCGACATCCTTGACCTAAGCATAGAGAAATGGAACTCCATAATATCTAATGCAGCATCAGCCCTTACAAGCACAAGTACAGAACCACAAGCATGCAGGAGATCCAATGCCCTCTGGTACTCAAGTGATATCAGAATAGCAAAGCGCACCCTCCGAAGACTTGAGAGAAAATGGAGGCAGAACAAGTCACATAACTACCTGACACAATACAGAGCCAAGCAACTGGAATATAACAATCTGATAAATGAACGTAAACATCAGCACCATACCAACCTAATCATGAAATCTGTCAACAGACCGAGAGAACTCTTTAGTATTGTCCAAAAGCTCACTAAGGACACCACACAGCACTGCACCCACCATCTTGACCCACAGGAATTTGCGAACTATATGAAATCGAAAAACACCACCCAGACATGTTACATCACACCACAGACAGATGACGATGAAATAAAAGAGCAACATCAAACCTGGGAAGACTTCAGCATACCATCAACACATCAAGTAGAGGACATAATAACTGGACTCAACACAACAACCTCACCATCAGACCCATGCCATCACATTCACAAAATCATCAAAAATTCACTCCAACAAGGATACATGCGCAATCCCTGAAGCACGCCATGATACGACCGATACTTAAAAGCAACAACCTAAGCCCATCTGAACCAAAATCATAACATCCCATCTCTAGCCTACCATTCCTTGCGAAAATCATTGAAAAGGTAGTACAATGGCAATTTCAGGATCATATTGACATGAATGCCCCACTGGACATCCATCAGCATGGCTTTAAATCCCAGCACGGTGTGGAAACACTACTCACACTTCCCTCTTTGACAATCTCCTAAGAGGTATAGATAACATAAAGAACGGATTCCTGCTAGTGTTCATGGACATCTTGGCAGCCTTTGACACAGTATCCCACGCCATATTACTGCAGCGCCTTCAGCAGATAGGATTACGCAAGAATACCCTGAAGTGGTTTACTTCCTACTTGGAAGATCGAATGCAATAAGTCAAATGCGCCCAAAAGAAATCATTGCAGTTCCCCTTCACACAAGGAATACCACAAGGTTCAGCCCTGTCATCAATGCTCTTTAATATTTACATCCAACCCATATGCAACATCATCAAACGCTACAAACTCCATGCTTTGCCTTCCTCTTACAAGGGAAAAGAGGAAAGTAAACTAAAAGAATTCAGCTTTACCAATGTGTTGTTGAATGTATTTAAGATTGGTAGTGCAAGTAAGAATAGAAAGCAAATAATTGCATTTACCTTCACAGATGGAATTAAGAATAAAATTTATTACAGCTACAGTAAATAAATAATTTCAAAATTGTTTGAAGGATCCAATTGTTACAGCTATTTAAAATCCAATTCAGTAAATATGTGCTAGCACACTATTGCACTTTCAATGTTAAAAGGGATAAACAATAAATATTTCTGGAGTCTACAATACTTTGGCTACATGTATTCTAGAGATACAGCTTGCTACTAGTTCTAGGAACTTTCACTTAAATTCAGGTAAGTAAATGTCTTTAAAATTACTTTTCTTTTTTTTTCTTTTAATTTTCTGAATTTCGTTCTCTCCATGACTTTGTTTCTTTTATTCCAGAAACTTTACCCTTTAACAGGAATGATGGTCAGTATTCAGAGTACTTTGTGTAATTTCTCTTATGTCCTTCCAGATGTATGTGCACTGAGGTACCTCACTCTTCCTTGTTACTTTGTTGAGATGGGGCCCAGTTCTGATCCCATTGCTCCTGGTCTGGTTCTGCTCCTCTGGTCATGCAGATCCTGTGGTCCAGCGTTGTCCTTCCTTTCTGATAAACTTCTTTTCCTACTCCCTAGCTTTACAACTCAAAAATGGAAAACTCTAACTACAGCTGAGGTTGATTCAGTCTTATTAAAATTAGAGTTCGGACTGAATGTTGTCTTTCTTTACTGTGCCTTTATTTAATAAAATAAAAATCCCTAACTAAATTTCCTCTCATACCCTGGCCAGAATCAGTCATTCAGTTTCCAAATAATCCTTAACTTCTTGTAAGAAATCAGTTAATAATTTTAGAAATCCGTTTCCAAATAAGAGCAGACAGACAGGAATCCAGGCTTTAAATCTAGAAGCGTCTCTCAGCTCTTGTCAGCACTTCAGGCTGTTACTGCCTTAACATTTCATTCAATTCCAGCAGTGCACTGCTCAGTCGCAGCAGAAAGAGGCTTTTATACCCTTTTTTTCTCTTTTCAAGGAAATCTTCTTTTGGGATAATTTTAGCTTTAGTTTGAAATATTTCCTGAGCTCAAAAAGTTCAGGATTAACAGAACTCCCTCTAGACCTGAGGTACGATAGAGGGTATCTCCAGGAACAAGCAGGAATACGTCATCACATATGGGTACGTCGGCACCGACGGAGCCCGCGCGGGAAAGCTCCCCAGCTTTTCAGATTAAAAGCTTTTGGGGCCTCCCACTGCACATGCGCGCTGCCTTCCCGCCTTCCTGACCAGCTCTCGTCAGTTTCTTTTTTTCCGCGGAGCCAGCAGGTCGTGTTCCTGTCACCGCTGAAGAAATTGTTGATTTTATTGTTTTCTTTAGACCGCGTACCTGCCTTCCCCATTCTGAAACCGGTACTGCCGGTCTCTCTTTCTTTCTTTTAAAAAAAAAAAAAATATATTTTTCTTTTCTTCAGCACAGCATGGTACTTTGTTAGGCCTTCAGGCCTACACAAATTCTCCTCATGGAGAAGCCAGTTCCTGGTTTTAAAAAGTGTACCAAGTGCAGTGCTGTCATTCCTCTTACAGACACCCATGAATGGTGTCTTAAATGTTTAGGACCTGACCATTCCATACTGGACTGCCCATCCTGCTCCCAGATGTCGAAACGTGGATTGCAGAACCGGGCCAACAAGTTCCATGTGCTGTTTCCTTCAGAAGCATCGCAGTCATCCAGGTCTTCCTCTCCGGATGGATCTCAGGTAACCAAAACTCCAGTGGGCAAATCCTCTAAAAGCAAATCTCTTTCTAAAGATCGAGAGGCTCTCAATTCTGAGTTTGAGGATTCTGCCCAGGCCAAAAAACCCCGGCGGGAGGCTCCGGCCTCCAAAGCAATCATGGGGTCACAGGTTGACATCGATGGCGCGGCCTCGACAGATCACCTGTTGTACTGCTCTGGGGTACGGGCCCATACCGGTACCGACATCCAGGCAGCAGTGGCGTCTATGGGCAATACTGTCCAAGTCATGCAGCAGGCCATTCTGGCTTTTATTAATGCTGCTATGCCCTCGGTACCGCAGCCAGCGGTACCGGGTCCGGTTCCGGTAATGGCTTCCATACCGGAACCGAGGCCATCGTCTTCCAAACGCAGATCGGTTCCGCATGCCGGATCCGGGCTTTTGCCCGGTACCGATCCCATACCCGGTACGCCCGATGTCGATACCGAACGGTATGCGTATCGTGCGTTGGAAGCACATAGAGGATACTCTGCTTCTTCAGAGGATTTTAACTCCTCTGATGATTCTGATGAGTTCTCCCTTGATCTTCCTGAGGAGCCTTCTTCTCCTAACAGGAGAATGTCTCCACCAGAGGATTTGTCCTTTCAGGACTTCATCATAGAAATGGCTAAAGGTCTTTCTATTGCTTCATCCTCTGAAAAGGAACCCAGATCAAAGAAACTGGATATTTTAGGATACTCTAAGTCTCCTAAAGAGGCAGTCACCCTGCCTATCCATGAAATCCTTCAAGAACACTTGATGGACTTATGGGAGGCTCCTCTAACATTGTCTCCTTCTTCTCGCAGGTTGGACACCATGTACCGTGTCCCCCCCTTCTCCTGGTTTCCAAAAAACCCAGTTGCCTCACCATTCTATTGTGGTGAAGTCTGCAATGAAGAAGATAAAGAGTACCAAAAGGCACTCTTCTACTCCTCCAGGGCGAGAATGTAAGACTCTAGACTCTTTTGGCAGGAAAATTTTCCAGGCTACTATGCTTATAGCCAGGATTAATTCCTATAGTCTTTACATGGGCATGTTTCTCAGTGAAATCGCTCTAAAAGTTCGGCATTTTGCCCCCTTTATCCCTGAGGATAAGAGGGAGCAGTTCATTTCTTTAGTGAAACACCTTTTGGATATTTCAAAGTTCTCCAACAGGGCAGCTTTTGATTCCTTTGAGGGTGCTGGTAGGGCTTCGGGCATTGCTATAGCAGCCCGACGTCTTGCTTGGCTCCAGGCTTCTGATCTAGAAGCTTGGGTCCTAGATGGCTTACGAAATCTGCCCTGTACAGGTGAGAACTTATTTGGTGAGGAGTGGCAAATTAAGGCCACTCAAATGGATGCAGAAAATGCCACCTTAGATAGACTTTCTAAGTCTACCTCCACTCCTGCCAAGAAGAAGTCTTTTAAGAGGCCTTATTACAAGAAGTCCAGATTTTCTACAAATACTGGCCAACAATCCTCTCAGCCTCGTTTTGCAGCTAAACGCCAGCAACCTAAACAGGCAAGGTCAAAGCCTGCGGCGTCTGCTACGCCTCAGCAGGCTCCACCCCCTCAGGGGTTTTGACTTGCCACTAGAGAACTTAACTTTTCTGGCTCTAGAACAACCAGAGCCCCTCACCATACCCGGAAGGTTAGCTCACTTTGCTCCCAGATGGGAGCAAATTACATCAGAGCAATGGACCCTCTCTATCATCAGAGAGGGTTACAAACTCCATTTTTCCGACCTTCCTCCTTATACTATGGTGAGGCAGTTCAATTCTCCCCCATCTCTCCTGGCCCTCTTGGGTCAGGAAGTCTCCTCCCTCCTTGCCCAGGGGGCAATAGAGGAGGTCCCTCTTCTTCAACAGGGGACGGGATTCTACTCCCCTTATTTTCTAATACCAAAGAAGACAGAGGGCTTCAGACCAATTCTGGATCTGAGAGAATTGAACAAATTTCTTTTCAAGGAGAAATTCAAAATGCTTTCTCTGGGCATTCTCCTTCCATACCTTCAGAGTCAGGATTGGCTTTGTTCTCTAGACCTAAAGGATGCGTATACACACATACTCATCCACCCATCCCACAGAAAATACCTTCGATTTCTGTTTCAGGGAAAACATTTCCAGTACAGAGTACTCCCCTTCGGTCTAGCCTCTGCTCCAAGAGTGTTCACCAAATGCATGGCAGTCGTAGCTGCCTTTCTAAGAGGCCTGGGAATTTTCATATTCCCATACCTGGACGACTGGCTCATCCGAGCTCCCTCTCAGTCCCAGGCCCAAATTTCCCTGGACCGCACAAGGCGTCTTCTGCAGTATCTAGGACTGGTAGTAAACCTTCCCAAGTCTCAACTAATCCCTACTCAGTCTCTCGAGTTCATAGGGGCCCAGTTAGACACCATCACTGCAAGGGCCTACCTGCCTCAGGTCAGGGCCCAACGCCTGCTGAGTTTGGCCTCCCAAGCTCAGTCCAGCAGTCATTTGACAGCCCGGGAAATGCTGCGACTTCTGGGCCACATGGCCTCCACAGTACATGTGGTGCCCTACGCTCGTCTGCATATGAGAGCAGCTCAATGGACCTTGGCCACCCAGTGGACTCAAGCATCTGGAGCGCTCTCCGACCAAATACTCACCTCAAGCCGTCTATTTTGGTCCCTCCAATGGTGGACATCCACCAAGAATCTGTTGTTGGGGGCCCCCTTCCAACCTTTGTTGCCCCAAGCAACCCTCACAACAGATGCCTCCCAAACAGGGTGGGGAGCTCATCTTCAGAACCTCTCCACTCAGGGCACTTGGTCTCCACAGGAGGCCACCCTTCATATCAACCTCCTGGAACTGCGAGCGATTTACCTTGCCCTCAAGGTCTTCTATACCCTCCTTGTCAACCTGACTGTCCTAGTTCAGACAGACAATCAGGTAGCCATGTTCTATATAAACAAACAAGGAGGGACAGGCTCTCTGTCGCTTTGCAACGAAGCTCTCAGAATATGGGCCTTCGCCAGAGAGCATCAAATTCACCTTCTTGCAGTGTATCTTCCAGAAGTTCAAAACTCTCGTGCAGACAGACTCAGTCGAGTTCTGCTTCCACACGAATGGTCCCTACATATGGACCAGATACGCAGAATCTTTCAGGAATGGGGGACCCCGGACATAGACCTCTTTGCAAGTCCGTGGAATGCCAAACTTCCCCGGTTCTGTTCCAGAACTCAGTGTCAGGGAGCTCAGGCCCACGATGCCTTCCTCCTGCATTGGGGTCAGGAATTCCTCTATGCCTTTCCACCCATTCCTCTAATATCCAAGACTCTGTTCAAGCTCCAGAGGGATCACGGGACTATGATCCTCATAGCTCCCCGCTGGCCATGCCAGGTGTGGTTCCCTCTACTTCTGCATCTCTCCCAGGGATCCTCCCTGGACCTGGGAGCTGCGCCAGACCTTCTGTCTCAGGAGGAGGGGACTTTGTGGCACCCAAACCCCAAATCCCTACATCTCAGAGCTTGGTTACTGAAGGCCTAAGTCTTCAAGACTTTAATCTTTCTCAACCTGTGACAGATATCCTTCATGCCTCTAGGAAACCTTCCACGAGGCGTTCTTATGCTTTCAAATGGAAACGTTTTTCCATTTGGTGTGCTCAGCAGGGTCTTGACCCTCTAGCACTTCCTTTGAATTCCCTCTTGGACTATCTCCTGCATCTTTCAAATGCAGGCCTTAAGACGAATTCAGTAAGGGTCCATTTGAGTGCTATTGCAGCATCCTTAAAACCTATAAATGGACAACCTGTCTCCTCTCATCCTCTTGTTGCACGTTTCATGAGAGGCCTGACTCTAACTAAACCTCCCATCCGACCTCCTCCGGTAGCATGGGATTTGAACCTCGTTCTAGGTCAGCTTATGAAGCCACCTTTTGAGCCTTTGGACTCTACCTCCTTCAAATTTCTTTCCTGGAAGGTTGTTTTCCTTATTGCAGTCACTTCGGCTCGCCGCATCAGTGAACTGCAGGCTTTAGTGGCTCATCCACCTTATACTAGGTTTCATCATGATAAGGTGGTCCTTAGGACGAATCCCCACTTTATGCCCAAAGTGGTCTCGCCTTTTCATCTTAATCAAGAGGTATATCTACCTGTCTTTTTCCCGGCTCCTCATGCATCCAGTGCAGAGAGGAACCTTCATACTCTGGATTGTAAAAGAGCTCTTGCCTTTTACCTCAACAGGACTCAACCACATCGAAAGTCTTCCCAACTTTTCGTGGCTTTTGATCCTTCTCATTTGGGACTTCCAGTCACCAAGCGTACACTTTCCAATTGGATCGCTCAGTGTATTTCTTTTGCTTACCAGAGTAAGAACATTTCTATGGAGGGCCATATCACAGCTCACAATGTGAGGGCCATGGCCACTTCTATGGCTCATCTTCACTCTGTGTCCATAGATCAGATCTGTCGAGCAGCCACTTGGGCCTCGGTTCATACCTTCACAGCCCATTACTGCTTGGACAAGGACTCCCGCCGGGATGCCTTGTTTGGTCAGGCTGTCCTCAAACACCTGTTCCATACTTAAACAACTCCTGCCCACCTTCCCTGGATGGATGCCTGAGATCCATGCGAAGATGGTTTACCCTTGGAGGGGGATCTCCCAGGCATCTTAGCTAGGGAGTCCCCATATGTGATGACGTATTCCTGCTTGTTCCTGGAGATAGCACAGTTACTTACCTGTAACAGGTGATCTCTGGGAACAGCAGGAATTAGTCATCACAACCCACCCACCTCCCCTAGGAGTTGTATCTCTATCTATCTATCTTCCTGTCCTCTCTCTCTATTGTCTCAGCTTTAAACTCGAACTGACGAGAGCTGGTCAGGAAGGCGGGAAGGCAGCGCGCATGTGCAGTGGGAGGCCCCAAAAGCTTTTAATCTGAAAAGCTGGGGAGCTTTCCCGCGCGGGCTCCGTCGGTGCCGACGTACCCATATGTGATGACTAATTCCTGCTGTTCCCAGAGATCACCTGTTACAGGTAAGTAACTGTGCTTTCTTTCCTTTGAGACCTCGGTCTCTTATTTCTCCAACCTGTTTCATAAATTTATCTTATAAAAAGTTTTACAGGTTTACCACCAAAACCCTTCTATACCACCAGGGCTATCAATCCAGTTCCACTGGATCTGTAATTAAAGCTGTCAGCAGACACCTACTTTCAGTTTCTTCTTTCACAGGAAAATCTGACTCACCAATCAATCAGAAAAAATTCTTAAAACTGTTCCTGTGTCAGTTTCTGTCCTTAGCTTCAACAGCTATCTCAGCAATACTTAATCAGAGCTCAACTGGACTTTGTAGAGTGTCTCCAACCATTCTTTTTTTCTCTCCGATGTTCTCTCAAACCAGTTCAACTCAATCCTAACATTTTCCTAACCAAATATAAACTTTTTACCACCAAATTCTCTGTCACGTCACACCTCGTGTACACCTTCTCTCTCTTTCTTTTTTCAGCCTCAACTGCCAGATTTCAGATCATCTCACTCACATTCTGTTCTCCCTGTTAAGTGCTCTTCCATTACCAGTATCACAAATAGATCCCTAACACCATCCACAGGGACTCTAAAACCCCCAAATACCAACTTAAAAACTATTTTTCTCTATAAGGATGGACCAAGTGTAATTTTTCTGTACTATTCCTTTAAATCTCCACAGTAGTTAAAAATAAAATGACCACACTGCATCAGAAACTGAATCTTCCCACCTGAATTATAGCTCCCTAGAGAGATCCCTACACTTTCTCCATTGTCTACAATGTAACTCTTTGGAGTCGGGACTAGTTTCTACATAAAATCTAACTTTTTATCATTAAAACAGGCTTATTAAAGCCCAAAAGCAAAGTATAACTTTTTTAGAACAATTCCAAGCCTTTTAAATTGTTTTTAAGCTTCAGGGTGCAAACCCTCCCCACCCCCACCCCCTCAGGGAAAAAAGATCATTTTTCTGCCACAATAAAGATTTAAAATTAAAATAGAAATATTTTCAGGTTGGACAGAGTTCCTACCCCTGAACCCAAACACCAAAACATTTAAAATCCAACATTTAAAATTGCCAAAAATTGGCACGTTTTCCAAGAGGCTGCTGTCCCTTTAAGACATCACAGCTTTATAATCAGAAGACCTACACAGGTCTGAAGCCTTATCCAAGACCTCAAACACTTGAAGACCTGCCAATTGGCCCAATTATATCAAATAAAGGCCAGTTGACCCACAATTAATTTGGGGGGGGGGGGTTGTGCCTCTCCCCACATGCGAAACACTTAATATTTATTTATTTGGGCCATTTCTATGGCCCGTTATAATTTTGGGCTTATTTGGCCTGAGTTTTAAGGCACCCTGCCTTAATTTTTATATATGGGGTCTCACGGTCCCCTTTCCAAGGCCTCCAGCCCCTTAAATAAACTTTTGGGCCATCCAGTGGCCCCCAGTATACTCTTGGGCCTCTCGGGTTCAATTTCCAAGGCCCCCTGCCTAAATTAACAAATTTGGCCTTTGCGGGCCCCATTGGGGTGCTCCAGGCCCCGCTCCCTTTCTTTTTTAGGCCTTTCTGCAGCCCAATATGCCTCCAGGAACCCCCCCCCCCCTTGACATCGGAACCAGCAGTGACCCCCACGGCCCCACCAATGCCAAAAAGGTAGCCTACATCTTCCCTTCTGATATTGGGGACAGCCGTGAGAACCGCAGCTGCACCCGATGCCAAGAAACCTTCTCCAATCTCCCCTTTCTCTCCCTCCTGACATTGGGAAAAGAAACAGCAAGCAACCACAACTCTCCGCGATGACAGAAGGGAGTCCCCAGCTTCCTCTTTAAGCATCAGGGATAGTCATGAAGCCTGTGACCCTCCCCCCCACCCATGCCACCAGGCACTTCCTCTTATAATCGGGGCAGCCAAGAGACCGGCGGTTGCCCCCGACTACAATCGGGCAGCCGCACACCGTGCGGCTGTATCCAATCACAGGCTTAATGGAGTGGAGGAGTGGTCTAGTGGTTGGGGCAAGGTACTTCAGGCCAGAAGGTCAGGGGTTCAAATCCCACTAGAGGACAGCAACCTTGGGCCAGAAGGACTGGGGTTTCTAGTCCCGCAGGTGCTCCTTGTGGTCTTGAGCAAGCCACTTAACCCTCCATAGCCCATGTTCCCTGTAAAATAGTTATCTCCAAGTTATAATGCCCTGTTCAATGTAATTTCAGTTTGTTCAATGTAAACCACACTGATGCAGACTAGCACAGTATATAAGAGAATGTAAATAAAAAATAAAATAATCACACTACCTATCCCTCCGTCACCATCTATTTCTTTCTTTCTTCATTCATTCTTATATATCGCGTTTCAGAGGATCAATGCGGTTTACAGAGGGCATAACTTAACATTACATGGAACAGTTTTGTATGCAATGGTAAACAGTTTTACATAGAACAGATATACAAAAATATTTATAACACAGAAAAGTCTAACTATATACAATTAGAGAGTTGCTTACATCTGAGGGTATCTTAAGGGGAAACGGGCAGGAATAAGCAGATCATGTAACCTAATCCTCAGGTCAAGTCCCGGAGCACGGCTCACCAGGACCCATGTCCATGGTCTCCCCAGCTTTTTTTCTATTTAAAAAAAAATATATATATAGCTGCCAGCAATCGGGCAGAGCAGCCCCAAGGACAAATAAAAAAAAATCACAGCAGCCATCAGTTGCCTCTGGGATGACCTGTTTATCTCCTCACCCCCCCCCCAACCCCCCAAGATCAGGCTGTCTGGGGAAGCCACAGACCACCTAGTCAAGCAAATTTATTTTATTAATTTTTAACTTCTGGTTACACAAACACACATGCCCTCCCCCCACACTCTCATGTACAGACACCTCCCACCACACACATTAACATGCACATGCACATAAAACCTCCAATGTTGGTACATGCATAGAGCACACGCATAAACACACACTTGCAAGCCCCAACACTCCCCATGAACACATACACATGCATTCACAGCCCCCTGACAATCCACATGATACACACACATATACCTTCCACATGCCTGTTTCCGCAAGTCTCACACTGTAAGTGTACACTTTTCAGCTTGTTTTATATTTCTTCCCTCTGCTATCCCTCTCAACCTTCAAATGATGAGAGTGAGCAGGTCATGGGCTTCAGTTGTTTGGAGAACACAGTAGTAAAAATAAACCTTTTATAACACTATTTTTTCAAGGCTTCAGATCTAGGAAGCACCATCTCCAGTAATTTCATTAACTGAAACCATCTCCTTCAGTCACCAACAGGGAGAAAGGTCCTGGCCCTACAGTGGTTTACATAATGAATGTACATTCATTAATTTATTATGGAAATCATTATTTTCTCTTTACAAGATCATTTAAATATTTTTGATAATGGTTTTGCATTATATCATTTTGAAATAATAGGAAGATTTTTAGACCTATTTATTTGTTTACACTTGCTGTCCCACTTTTCCAACCCAGATTTATCCATAGGCAACATATTTAGCTATCAAATTTTAAGGCAACAAACACAGAGCTAAATAGGACCCTGATTCTGCTTGCTTTAGGACCAAGCTCTGTTGTCTCTGGGGAAGAAACCTCCTCTCCCTACCACTCTACAGTCCTGCCTATGAGCTCCAACATCTTTAATCCAGCTCTACCACTTCCTGTAAATATAAACCAAAGCAATTACAGTACAGGCATAACATCAACATACTAAATACAATAACAGCAGGGCCAGCTCTACCATTAGGTGAACTAGGCAGCTGCCTTGAACACCGGCCCTCTGCGGAAGCCCACCTTGAACCAAAATTGGGGCTGGCTCTGATTACGTGCACAAGAGTTACATCAAGATTTCTTAGCAGGAGTTCTGTGTGTTCTGCTGTCTTGGTTACCTTACCAATGCCAAATTGTAGAATCATGTCATTCTTCAGAGTCTTCACTGGCTCCCAGTGGTAAAGCATTGCCGTTTTAAGCTGCTTTTGCTTGCGTTCAAAACTAGACATAATTTGGCACCTGAATGCAGGGCCATTGGAAGCATTCAGCAAATTAGGCAACCACTTAAACTACCATAGACTTGAGGGTGGCACTATTTATTTATTTATTTAGCTGTATTTATATCCCGCTTTTCACCGGGTCAAAGCGGTCAATTGGGGGATACTGTGGTAGGCGACGGCCTATGATCCATGCTAATTGAACTAAGCAGACAGGCCTAACCAGCTTGACCTGTAAATGCAGCCTGTGGAGAGGCTATAGGATTGCACATCCCCCAATATGCTGCTATAAACCATGGATTTAATAAGTATGATTGTAGTGACCTAGACAAGTAGAATTTGAGTCTGAGAAAATAGAGAAATATGTTATGCTCACTGATAAGAGAATGCAGCTGTAAGGGATTTAATTAAAACTGATGATAGAGAAGCTGCAGAGCCCTGCTCCCCTGCACGTACAAATTGGCTCTATGGCCTTGAGAGTGTGAAAGTAACAAGTTGATGAACTGACCATTGTAATTGGGACTAGAAGGGGGGCAACCAGGTGCTGAGCCCAGACCAGAGTCCCGATTGGGTAGCCATATCAGAACCGGGACCAATAGATGGGTGAGAGGGGTACTGGGACCAATGAAAAGTTTGCCTATGCTTAGAATGGACAAGAAAGCTATAAAAGTTGTTGTTTTACTAGAAGCCATGGCTCAGCCATTTTGAAATTGCTTATTGCTTGAGCCATGTGCACATTAAACTGGCTTGGATCCTTGAAACGACTCCTGGTTTTATTTATTGCATGCTTATCTGCTGCTACATTCTTGGTGCGTTGGCCTGGAAGTGCGAGTGGTGGATAGTGTTCAAGTGAATAAATCCACGTAATTCGCCTTGAGGTTTGGACCGGTTGGAAACCATGCCAATCCGACGCAGAGGAATTCCCTGGGCCCACTGATCCTCTTGTATCGGAGGGAGTTCTGCCTGGCCTCGGCAGGCACTGGTTCCGGCTGGAACAACACCTCCGACCCGGGGGAGTCCAGGATCCAACTCAGAAGCTGGTGAGGTATCGGGGACCGGATCCGTAAGTATAGTTTTTGAAAACCTGTCTAGACAGATGAGTTAGAACTGCAGTGTTTGGTAAGACTTAAGTCTTTGTTTGAAAATCCTTGGATGAGTATTCGCGAGGTACAGCTGTTATAGAGAATCATGATTCAGCCTAGTCAGAACAGACAGGAACTTGGAATTGGTAATCTCGAGATAAATTGGAAATTGGTAAGAGAGCATGATCAACTCTCAAGACGAGCCGAGTACCCCTGCATGAGTATTCGCAGGGCGAAACCCTTGTCTTTTTGTAATTGGGAAATTGGATAAGACTAGTCAGAATAAATAGAAAGGAATGCATTCTAAGATACGTTGCTAGCATGATTGTGTGAATGAAGTGTGAATGAGAGGTCTGGCAGCACGGACCAAGCAGAGTGGACTCTGGACTAGCGCAGTTCCTAGCCGGGTGACTGTGTCTAGGTCGCAAAACGGAGGAAGCGTTTGGTGTATTGTCCGTCCTACTGTGTATCTGTTTTTTGTTCTCTGTTGAAACCACGAGTTTCCCTTCTGTTATAAATGTGAGATTATTCTGTTGAGTAATTTGTGACAGTTCACTGATTAAGAAATTGTATTAATAGAGCAGAATGAAGACCCAAAACACCTACAGTCATTTTTAGAAATCAAAAAGCTGGTCTCACCCAGTTGGTTTTAGCACAGTGAAAAAGCTGACAGGGGGCGTGTCTGAAGGAAAGAATGTATAGTGTTTTTTTAACCCCGTGCAGGCTTAAATCTCAATGCTGTTAGTTTGTGCTTATTTCAGGACAATTGTACCTGTATTATTCAATATGTTTTTAATAATAATGTTCCTTCTGCTGTGGTTATGTAATATATATCATTTATTTATCATTTAATAAGAATGTTTAGTCAGGATTGTGGGTCCCGATAGTTTTTGGGTTTAGCCTGAAAAGGATTAAGTTTGTATTAATCCCTTATGGGTTGCGGACCAAGTGAGAGGAATTTCTGTCGGCTGTATGTTCAAATTTTCAGTAAGCACTGAAACAGTTTAAATAGGAAATGATAAAGAACTGTTTTTGCTTTTCCTTTGATCTACAAAGTAATTAGATCACGACTTAACATTGATTTAAATTGTTTTTTTTCTGGCATCTCTCTGTCCATGTGAATGAGAAGTCTCTTTTTATAAGCACAGTTCAATTGTTTCCCCGCGAGCAGAGGGGTGTGGCTTCCACATAGCCTGCAGAAAAAAAAAAAAAAAAGGGGTTCTGAAGAGACTGCTGGAGACTGCAGGAGATTTCTCCTAGGAATGAAAAGGGACTCCCGATTTGAAAAGTCTCTTCATTTAATCGAAGCGTGATGAATTTATAATTAGTTTTTTCTCTGGTTTCACTAGCTCTGTTTAACCAAAAGTTTTAAAAACAAAGTTTATCTTTTTATGAATGAGTATAAGTCATTTGAATGCATGCTTCCCCTCTGTGCTGGTTACTAATGAACAAATCAGTTAGCTACACTGACCTTTACAATATTGGCTTTTAAGATAAATTAATCTGTTTTTCTGTATTTAAAAAAAAAAGGAAAGGTGTACTGTATTTTATGAAAAATATCCGGAATGTCTTTTGAATATTTGCTTCCTGAACTAAAAAATAATTTCTTTTGCAGAGACATGCTGACAGATAGCTATAGTTCTCTCTATAAGAAGCATAATGGATGTATGTGCTCAATCTAAGTGTTTCCTGCCTGCCCTATGTTTACAGAAATAATAAGTGTCTTCAAGTTTGATCAAGAATTTCAGTAAGGGATTTACTGAAGATTATGAAATGTCTCTGTCCCAATCAGGATTTTGCCCCAGAATTTCTAGATATCCTGTCTCGTCTCTCTCTCTCTCTCTCTCTGTAAGTAGTTCTGTTCAGAGTGCTTAAGGGGGGGATGGAGCCCAGTCCACCGATGATGTCAACCCCCCCCCGGTGGGCGTGAACTAATGTGCCCACAGCAGAGAAGTGGATCCTTAAAAAAAAAAAACCCACCTCCTGGATAGAGCATTGCTAGGAGAAACAGAATCCAGGAGAGGGGGGGGGGGGACTACAGATTCCCAAGTAGTTTGCTAGCCACCTCTGCAACAGGGGAATGTCCACCCCCTCCGGACTAGAAGTGAAAGTCAGCTGACCAGACTTGTTTAGAACTGAAAAAAACTGCATTATACACTGAGAAGTTTTAGGACTTGATTGAACTAATGAACGGAAATTGCAAAGAACTGGATGAATTTGCGGGCATAATGGTTAAATGAAAGTTAATCAGAGGGTGTGTGAATTGTGAAAATAAATGTAACAGAGAAAGTGAATGATATTCTAGTTGAATGATGTGAGGAGGTTATCCTAATCGAAGGAACAGAGGAAGTGAAAAAACTGGGTGTGAGTACGCCCATTATAGAAAAAGAAGGACATTAGAGAAGTGAATGCCCGTATCTTGACTCCACCCCAGGAGGGAGTACTTGATTGTAGAATCATAGACAGAATAAAACCAAGCACAGTGTTTCAGCACGAGAGTGGAGCAGCTATAGCGTGAGTGGCAGCCTGAGAGGGCTACAGCATGGATGAAGACTAGGCCAGACCAGACTCTCCAGTTTCCCTGGGTCCCCAGGAGTCAGTCTGAAAAATAGGGGACCAATATATGGACTTTTATGGGGGATACAGGAGCAGAATACTAAAGCCAGTAGCCCCTGTGTTTTTCTCGCAAAGCCTTTCCTGCAGAACCGCATGTGTGAACTAAAAAAATAATAATAATAATGTACCAGTTCCTGTATATGCCTGAATGCCCTATTCCATTTTTGGGCCGAGACCTGCTTGCAAAGCTTCAAGCACAGATATCCTTTGTTGAAGGGGGAAAAAAATGAAACTATTGAAGTATGGACTTTTGCAAAGGAATGTCAGTCACCTTGGAACACTCCCCTTCTTCCTGTTAAGAAGCCTGGGACAGGTGATTACCGCCCAGTGCAGGATCTAAGAAGAATGAATGATGCAGCTGAAACTATACAACCAGTGGTACCAAAATCCTTATATTCTCTTGGAACTGATCTCTGCTGAAGCTATACATTTCATCATTCTGGACTTAAAAAGATGCCTTTTTCTGCATACGCTTAGCCCAAGACCCCACTACAAGGAGGGGGGGGGCAACTCATCTGGACAAGATTACCTCAAGAATTCAAGAACTCGCCTCACTCAGCAAAAGATTTGACAAGTTATCCAGAAACTCCAGAAAAAAAAAAAGAAAAAAATTCTACTTCAATATGTGGACAACTTGCTCATAACCACCAACTCAGAAAGTGAATGTCCACCAGCCACCAGTGAACTCTTGCACCTTTTTAATGAGGCTGGATACAAAGTCTCAAGAGCCAAAGCATAATTATGTCAAACAAGTTAAATACCTAGTATTCCAGTTGTCCAGCGGAATTCGACGCCTGGAACCCTTACCAGAACGCAAAGCAGCTGTATGCAGTATTCCTACTCCAACCACCAGGAGGCAAGTGAGAGCCTTCTTGGGTGCCACAGGGTACTGTTGTATATGGATCCCCAATTTTGCGCTGCTAGCAAAACCATTGTATCACATTGTATCAAGCTACCAAAGGAATGAAAAAGTCTCCATTGGAATGGGGACTTGAATAGGAATGCAGTCTTTTGATCTTTGAAAACCGCTCTGATATTATCACCAGTTCTGGGTCTACCCGATGTCCAGAAAACCTTGCAGTCTCTATGTTCATGAGTCGCAAGGAAATGTTCTGGGAGTGTTGACTCAATCTCTTGGACCTTATTTGAGAAGCTGTTACAGCTACAGCCTTCCTAGTAAGCAAAAACTAAAAGAAAAATCACTTTGAGATAGAATCTTCAAGTTACTGTACCACACTCTGTTCTAACCATTATGAAACACAAAGGAAATTACTAGCTAACAAATCTATGAATGTTGAAGTATTAGAGTATGTTGTGTGAAAACCCCAGATACAACTGAAGGGTCAGTCAAGCTTTCAATCCTGCTATGTTATCAGTTAGTCTTGATCCCCTGATCATGACTGTTTAGAAATTATGGACACTGTATTCTCAAGCCACCTGGATTTGACTGATGTCCCTCTGGAGAACCCTGAACAGACTTTCTTTGTGGCTGAAGGCAGTTTCATCATCAATGGACATTGTTGTGCTAGATATGCAGTGGTGACCCCTGATTTGGTAGTTGAGTCCTCAGCCCTGGCCCCAGAAACTTCACCACAGAAAGCTGAACTGATAGTCCTCACTAGAGCACTAACAATAGGAAAAGAGCCCTGTCTAAATGTGTACCCAGATTTCAAGTATACCCTTACAACCTTGCATGCATATGGGGCCCTGTACAAAGAATGAGGGTGGATAACCTTAGGAAGCAAGTCCATTAAGTATAGCCCCAAGATATTGATATTAATAGATACATACTGCCTATAGATCTCAGAATTTAGGAAAAGTAGAATGTATGAATAGAACCCTGAAATCTCAGTTGTCTAAACTTTGCCAAGAGGTTTACCTGAAGTGGCCCCAGGTTCTTCCCATAGCCCTTCTTAGGATATACTTAGCCCCTGCTAAGTCTTTAGGAGTTTCCCCTTTTTGAGATTCTGTATGGACAACCCCTGTCTATTGTATAGGAAATAAAAGGAGATATGAGACAGATAGGATCTGAAATTATTAGACATGAACTATTGGTTTTAAGTTCTGTTTTGCAGGAGTCTTCATACCTGAGTACAAAATCGATTACTCATCAATTTGCCTGCACCCCTGCATCCTTTCAAGCCTGGAGTCTCGGTGTGGATCAAAGAGTGGAGAAAGATACTGTTAGCCCTGCATTGGAGAGGACCCTATGTCGTCATCCTGTCAACTCCAACTGCAGTAAAAGTCGCAGAATTTGAACCTTGGATCCATCATAATCAAGTGAAGCCAGCAGCTGCTCTTGAACCTGATCACTGAACTACTGTACAGCATCCTGAGACTCCATTGCACCTCACCCTACGACAACAACCACGGACCTAAGACTTATTGGTCCCTCAGAAACTGCACTGTTTCAAGACTGTTTGTTTATCTGAAGGTAAGCCTCGCATCTGGAAAAAACTGCAATCATCAGAAAGAGACTGTGTTGTGTTAAGAAATTGAATCTTCTAAGAGACTGTGTTTAAATACTCTGAAAAGACTGTTTTGATCTCCTAAAGAGTGAACTGCTCTAAGGAAGCAATAATAGCCTAAGAGACTATGCTATGATATTTTAAGAAATTGAGACATCCCAGAGGACAGCGATACTTTGGAATCTACAGCCCTACTCCTGCCAAAAAGTTGGTAGGTCTACGTACGGCAGAAGCTTGAGGATCTACAATCAACCCTACATCTGTTATCTGTTTTGGAAGTCGACAGTTCCACCAATTTTCCAGAGACTATGCCCATTATGAATTATTATTATTGCTTTATTTTGGCAGCAGCCTTGGAGTGCTTTGAAATGACTTTTGCCTTATCTCCCTGGGCAGCCTGTATAAGTACAACATGAACTGGACCGAAGGTCACTCAGACCTTGTTTATCATTCTTCCTATACTTGCATTGGTATACTCTCCAATCCAAAAGTTGTTCTAGATCTTGACTTTCTACAAGGCTATGCAAGCCACCGTTGCAATTCCTCATACCACCACCAGAACTTGTTTCTTGAACTTGCTGGAGCAATAGCATCTAGTCTCCACACTTCTGACTGTTTCTATTGTGGAGGAACTAAGATGGGAGATCAGTGGCCCTGGGAGACGCAAGAACTGAACTATTCTATCCTATACAATCAGACTGATTTACATAATACTACTAGTGAGTGGGTATTGGCCCACCCCATTGTTGACAGTTTGTGTTTTGTTCGGACTGGACCACAATCTACTACGAAGGATGGACAGCTGGTCTGTCTAAATCAGAAGCTTTACGACAGCACAACAAAAGATGCAACTGAACCTTCTAATCCTTTAGTTCTTTTTCCCACTCTTGCCAAACTATGGACTTTGACTATCTGCCTGTTGCTCCCTTGTTTCTTGCCATTTTGCTTGCAAATGATAACTTCAGTTATTAATAACACTGTAGAGCGTAAGACAGCTACAAAGATGCTAGCTATGTGAACTTACTACCCTATACCACAGAGTGATACCTTTACCTAGTATTATGTGATTTGATTCTCACACCTTATTAACATGCGGGTGAGAATAATCAAAGGGGGGAATGTGGTAGGCGACGGCCTATGATCCATGCTAATTGAACTAAGCAGACAGGCCTAACCAGCTTGACCTGTAAATGCAGCCTGTGGAGAGGCTATAGGATTGCACATCCCCCAATATGCTGCTATAAACCATGGATTTAATAAGTATGATTGTAGTGACCTAGACAAGTAGAATTTGAGTCTGAGAAAATAGAGAAATATGTTATGCTCACTGATAAGAGAATGCAGCTGTAAGGGATTTAATTAAAACTGATGATAGAGAAGCTGCAGAGCCCTGCTCCCCTGCACGTACAAATTGGCTCTATGGCCTTGAGAGTGTGAAAGTAACAAGTTGATGAACTGACCATTGTAATTGGGACTAGAAGGGGGGCAACCAGGTGCTGAGCCCAGACCAGAGTCCCGATTGGGTAGCCATATCAGTACCGGGACCAATAGATGGGTGAGAGGGGTACTGGGACCAATGAAAAGTTTGCCTATGCTTAGAATGGACAAGAAAGCTATAAAAGTTGTTGTTTTACTAGAAGCCATGGCTCAGCCATTTTGAAATTGCTTATTGCTTGAGCCATGTGCACATTAAACTGGCTTGGATCCTTGAAAAGACTCCTGGATTTATTTATTGCATGCTTATCTGCTGCTACAATACATTTAACACGAGGGGATATGAGACACATACGCTAATACTTACAGGGAACAATGGAGGCAATGGAGGGTTAAGTGGTCTTGGGCAATGGAGGGTTAAGTGGCTTGCCCAAGACCACAAGGAGTGCCTACAGGACTAGAAATCCCAGTCCCCCCTTCTTGCACTAGAAGCAAGAACTACTACTAGTACTTATCATTTGTATAGCGCTACAAGGCATACTCATCACTGTGCAGAAACATGTAAGAGACAGTCCCTGCTAAGAACAGCTTACAGTCTAGTCAAGACAGACAACACAACAGTTAGGACAGATGACACAAGAAGTGGGGACTAGGATATGCTTTCACTGATCCATCTCACTGCACTGCAGTCATGGCAGGAGGATCAGATCATCACTTCCTGCTACCTCCCCGCCCCACCTCCCATGTTACATTGCATCTCCACCTCCGGTCGGTGGTCATGGCAGGAACAGACACTGTGGAGGGACCACATTTTTAGCATGCACCACAGATAACAGTAGCACCATGGGACTACACATGTGCTCCTCTTGCAGGACCTTTTGAGTGATGAGAGAGGAGGATGTTCTTCCAGCAGCTGAGGCACTTCTCCTGTTTTGCTACCCTTTAGCTCCCTGATCCATGGTGCTTAACGTAGAAACTGTCTTTGGGTAGGAGGCAAGGAAGAGAGAGAGAGCGATCTTGAATGATCAATTTTGGGGTCACTGGGGGGAGGGGAGGGGAGGAGAGCAGGGGCGTATACTAGGGGAAGGGAAAGAAGAGGGAATCTGGCTGCTTCTATGGCTAGAGGAGGGGCTGTAGAGAGAAAAGGAGGCTAAAAAGAAATGATGGAACATTCCCTGGGCTGGGAGGAGGAAAGAGAGAGGGAGAAATTCTCCTAAGACTGCGATGGGAAAAGGAGGAGAGAGAGAGGCGAGGGAAGTTCCTGGGACGGTATGCAAGACTGTAGTTCACCTACAGTACTTAATACTCTTCTGCTGACTCTGCCTGAATGTCGGGGGAAAAGTCTGATTTTGTCTGTTTCATGATATTCTTTGTGTTCAGTCTAGGAGAGACTTTAATTGTCTCTTCCATTTTACAAGCAAGGCTTACGGTAAAACAAAACAGGCATTCTCAGTGGTGGCTCTTAAGAGTTTGGAACCTGCTGTCAAGATACTTGATTTGGTAACCTTTCATAAGGCTCTTAAATATTGGCTTTTATAGAGGTTAAAGTGCAGGCTAATTGTTGTTTGAGTCTATTTGCCCTGTTTAGATCTGGAGATTGTGATTCTTTTCAGACACTGACCATTCTTGATTGGTGCCTTCATTCAGGATACATGTACAATAAACTGGGGGGGGGGGAGGTGTTCATGCTTTTTTATGAGTTTTATAATATTGCATATCAGGGCTTGACAAAGCCCAGGCACCAGGTTGCCATAGTGACCAGAAATTTATACCTGGTGCATGGGATTTGCTCCCTCCCCCCCTCCCCAACCACAGGCAGACAAGCCTTCTGTCTGTCCACAGGAGATCCAACCTCCCACACAGGGCTGGTGCTACACTGTAAGCCAGATAAGCACATCAGGAGGGTGCCAGTGGCAGGGGGGCGCCGTCACTAGCTGCCCGCCACCCACCGCTTCAAAAGTGAAAACAGCCACGGGAACATTTCTAAGTTCCCGCGGCTCTGTTATCTTTCACACTGCTGGACCGTGGCATTTGCAGCAGTAACAAGCATTTCCTGTTTCTCGTAAGAAACAAAATGTTATTATTGTTTTTAGAAATTCCGCGACCCAGCAGTGTAAAAGATAGCAGAGCCGCAGGAACAGAAAAATGTTCCCGTGGCTGCTTTCTTTTTTGAAAGACAAATCGGAGCAGAAACTGGGGGAGTTGGGGTGGAAGGGAGCAGACATGGGGGGACTACAAGAGAGCAGACATGGGGGAGCTGGAAGGGAGCAGACACTTGGGGATGGGGCTGGAAGGTGGCTGGGTAATAGGAGGGGGGTTGGAAGAGAACTGACAGGGGGGAAGATGGGGGCTAGAAGGGAGCTCATGGGGGGTGTTTGTAAGGGAGTGGAAAAGAGGGGAAGGAGGAGGCTGGAGGGAAGGTGGGGGCTTGAAGGGAGTTGACACCCAGTGATGGCACTGGAAGGCAGATGGATAGAGGAGAGGAATAACTGGAAGGGGAACTGCCATGGGAGGAGGCACTGACACTGGAAGTTCATTGTTACCGAGGATGGTATATGGACTGGACGATGGAGAAGGAGGGGGACTAGAAGGGAATAGACACCAGTGGCGGAGCTGGAAATGCAAGGGTGTGGACACTGGAAGGTACTGGGAGGGGAGGCTGTAAAGGGGGCTGATACTGGAGAAGGTACTGGGACTGGAAAAAGGCAAATGGAAGAAAATGAAGAAAGCAAAACGAGAGACAAGAAATGGCAGATGGACTATAGACCATAGAACAAGAGCTAAGAGAAGACAGAGGAAAACAGAAGCCTCAGATCGGGACCAGCATGATCAAAAATCAGACAACAAAGGTAGAAAAAAACCATTTTATTTTTATTTATTTATTTAGAGTCTCTCTTATACCGTGCTATTCAACATCAGTGCAGTTTACATGAAACATAAAACTTACACATTGCAGTGGCTGATCTGTGTTTACAAAGAACAGATACTAAAACTTGGATAACCTGGGGAAACTATTTACATCTAAGCGTTACGACAAGTTGTATCTCGAAAGTCATAGTCATGGGTGTCTTGTAGGGAAGGATGCATTTGTACTACTTGGGCTAGATAGTGGATGGGGCTATTGTGGCACTGTCTCACGGGTAGTACTTGAGGAAGAGGTGGTGCTTCAATGCCTTCCTAAATTGGGCTAGGTCAGGAATTTTAATTTAGGGATTGGACTTGGCGCTATCTTTATATTTCAAACAGAATGAAGAGCAGCATCTGTTATCTGGTGTGGCACCATATGCGGAGTCTGGCTTCTTTAATTTTTGTCTACATATTTTTATTTTAGGTTGTGATCACTTATTCTGTACTTGGTGAGGGTCTGTGTTCTGAGTGTGTGACCAAGGCCAGGGGTTCTGTTAACATGGAGTTTGGAGTTTGCACATAGGGATCTGTACTGTAGTAATTTGACTTGTACAGCTTTTCAAATAGGAGTATGGATGTTTTGGGGCCCTTTGCAGTATTTGTAGTGCTGCTTTTTCTGGTTAGGCCCCTTATTTATACGTTTTGGAAGTGTATGCTGGTATGGTATGGTAGATTTCACTTTGTAGATTTTCAGTGACTTTTGCAGTGTTTTATATTAGTTCACAATATGCCTGGCACTGGAGAATGTTTATGTTGTTGTTAGTGAGATGACTAGAATCAGATTTTTTTTTGGACCATCACAGCCTGTTTGTATGATGCTAAGTATTAACTGCTAAGTATTTTTATTTTGGCTATGCATTTGCTCTTTTGCTGCAATTTTCTTACAACACTGGATTTGAAGAAGAAATACTAATATCACTTGAAAAGAGTTCACAAAGCAGTTTGGGAAAAAAGGAGAGTAGGGTGCAGCCAACATTAAAAATAATGAGGGAGGGGGCCAATTTATGGGTTGTAGGGGGGCGCTAGAAACCCTAGCACCGGCCCTGCTCCCACAGGTAGAACAGGATCAGGGGTTAGATGCAGCAGACAGCCCACGAGGATCCAATTTGCGGCTTCCCTGCTATATCTAACCCCCAGTCATAGCAAAGATCCGTCCTGTTCTGTCCACGGGAGAACAGATCCTCATGGGCAGAACAGGAGAAGAAACCCAGCAGACAGCCGGAGATCAGAGCTTTCATTTAAAAAAAGAAAAGACTGGGAGAGAGGAAGAAAAAGTTAAAAGGGCAGTGCCATTAAAAACACAGTACAGATAGTGGTTGAATGGAGAATAGGAGGTAGATATGCAGGGGATAAGAAGAAGGGGAACAGAGAGTGGGGAGGGGTTGAAGTGGGGATGGAAGAATGCAAGGTGGAGGTTAAAAGGATAAATGCATGGGAACAAAAAATGACAATCTGTATATACCAGGGGTGGCCAACTCCGGTCCCGATGCACCAATCCAGCCTCGTTTTTATGATATCCCTAATGAATATTCATGAGATATTTGCATCCACTGCCTCCCGTTGTATGCAAATATATCCATGAATATTCATTAGGTACATCATGAAAACCATGCTGGATTGTGGTGCACCAGAACTGGAGTTGGCCACCCCTGGTATATGCCAAAGGGTACATTCACCCCTTCCAGAAAATACATGAAAGCACCTCAACCCCATACCATACCCACATACATGCACCCCATCCCTACACTATACACACCAACACACGCACTCCACCATTCCATGACAGTTGCACACAGAGGCACCACCTATGCACACATTCACACACACACACACACACATATATATCTCATCTCTGCACCACACATCACATGCGCACACACAGGCAACTCACCTCTGTGCCACACACAAAGGCTTCCCAGCTCTGCAGCACACACACAAATGCACCACATCCCACACACAGACAGGCACACCACTGTTGTACCACACACCCACAGAGACACTTGCTATCTGAAACTATAACTATTGTTATCTAAACATGATGCAGAACATGAGATCAGCCCAAGAGAGCCAGAGGAGGGGGGGGGGGGGATGTGGAGGTCACAAGCACTGGCTCCCAAAGGTTTGCCCTGGGTCCTAAATCTGCACACAATTTCTCAAGGCCTGCTGTACAGAGCCGGCCCATCCACTAGGCAGCCACCTAGGGTGGCAGATCTCTGGGCGGCAGGCCATGTGCTTTGGCATACATGGCCTGCCATCCCCCCACCACACGCTGAGCCATGCTATCCTTCCCCCACCCCCTGTGCTGAGCCGCAATGTGTTGCCACTAATTCTGACAGCAGGGGGGGAATGGCTAGGCTCGACAGCAGGCCATGTGCTTCAGCACACATGGTCTGCCACTTCTGAACCCCCTAAGTTATGTTGAAGGGGGATCAGAAGTAGCAGGCCATGTATGAAAAAGTACATGGCCTGAAAACCAAGCCGAGCCATGCCCCTTCTCAACCCCACCACCGGAACTGGCAGTAGGGCAGTTTTAGCATGGGGTGGCGCAGCTGATTACATGGGCAGTGGCATGGCTTGGGGGGGCAGCACAGCCAGGGCTTCCTAGGATGGCAGAAACCCCTGGGCCGGCCCTACTGCTGTATATTGTATTTTTATGATGTTCTTATGATATTGTATATTTTTTAATTTCTATCTTGCTTTGGGTAACTGGAAGAGCAATCTTTAAATACAATGAGGAGGTTCTTTTAGAAGCCCTATTTGCGAAGGTGTGAAGCTGTAAAACTGGAGGGCATAAAATGAAACTGCAAGGAGATAAACATAAAAGCAATGTCAGGAAATACTTTTTCATTGAAAGGGTGGTGGATGCTTGGAAGGCCCTCCCAATGGAAGTGTTGGGGGCAAATACAGTGACAGAATTCAAAATGGTATGGGACAGACAAGTGGATCCCTTTATAGCAAGAGGATAAACTCAAAATAAACTTGACTGCTATACTTCAATAAAAAGAGGGGTTGTGACCTGCACAGAGCAGCGGGTGCAACCCTAAACAAAGACATAGAGGGGGGTTACCTGCACGGAGAGGTGGATGCAACACTAAACAAAGGCATAGAAGGGGGGGGGGGGGGTGACTTGCACCTCCTCTAGCCATTTTACTGGGCAAACTAGATGGACCATACTGGTCTTTATCTGCTGTAATATACTATGTTGCTATGATATGAATGACTTGTTCTCCGTGAGTAACAGTGCAACGCATATTATAGAAAGACAGAAACATATTTCATCTGAGCAGTTTATCTGATCTGAAAAACGATGGCAGATAAATACCATATGGCCTATCCAAATACTAAGCTCTACAATCAGCAGACTAAAATATATATTTTTTTCTTTCAAATAAATAAATCATCTTTTTTTAAACTTATTTACTTTTGCATATAGACTGTATGCCTATATGCTCTGTACAGTTTATGATTCATATTCATTATGTTCTTTCCTTTATAGTGCAGCATTTTCCAATAAGGTTAGTACATGAGGCTCCCTGACTCTTCCCCCAATATATGATCCCTCCTCACCTTCTCAGGAGACCTCTTGAAGGCACAGCCTCAAGAAAACCTATTCTGTTTACTTCCAACACCCTGCAACTCTCAGCAAGTCTGAGCTGTGCAGTGCCTGAACTCCTGTGCTATTCTCAAAAGATCACTGCAGGAATTCTGGTGCCATTCAGCTTAAGAGCATAAGAACATAAGAATTACCATAATGTGTCAGACCAAAGATCCATCTAGCCCAGTATACGTTTTCCAAGAGTGGCCAATCCAGGTCACAAGTACCTGACAGGATCCCAAAAGTAGCAAGATTCTAATTCTAATTCTAACATGCGCTTTTATACCGCTACAGTCCCAAACTTTGTGGTTCAGTGAAGTTTACAATAAGAAAAAAAATCATTTCAACATTAAAAACAGAACAGAATAAAATTAATTAATAAAATTTAGGAAATCAAATTAGGAATCAAATATTCAAAACAAAAAGTCTTGAAGGACTACCAAAAGGGACTGCTACAATGAAATAGATCTACACCTGTGAGTATTAATCTTCTGAAATAAACTCTAAATCTTGGGGGAAAGGGGGAATTCTTTGGGTTAAAACTGATAGATCTATGTATTTTTAGAATTCAGTGTTTTTGCTGATTTGGTCAGGTCTTAGTACCACCAGAGAGTTTTGTATTTAAGTCAATACAGAGTATAGCTTAACAGAGAAAATAAATTAAGAGTCAATTGACTCTGAAAAATTGTTTCTAGAGAGCTTTTCATTTCAATCAGATCAGAGTAGCTGGAACATAGAAAGTTAAATAGAGTAAATAGTTACTGAAATAAAGTTGTTTCTAGAGAGCTCATTATCTAAATCAAATCAGAGCATAGCTTAACATACAGGTAGAATAGTCCTGACTAAAAAGAAATAACATTGTTTCTAGTGACCTTTACAAAGAGGCCTTCCAGTTAGGAAGCAAAGATCTGTGAAGTGTCTTAAATAGCTATTAAAGACAAGTGACAAATCAAAGGGGCAATTTAAAAGGCCCCTTCTATCAAACCAAGGACTGTGTGACTCACCCAGGAAATTGGTAAGCCTTTACCTTAGAAGCAAGCCTTCTTTTAATAGGGCTTCTTTCCCTCCCTCCCCAACTCCCACCCACCCCTGGGATAATTATAGCTTTATATGCTCTTAAACCTCTTAAAGGGAAGGAGGTGCCCATATTCACTCTCAGGTTCAGCTCCTTAGCCTCAACAGGCATGCCTTAAGGACCTGAGATTAATTAATCTTGAGTTAAACAAAGTCCATTAAATGAATTAGATATAGTTTATTAGTGTAAGTATCCCCAGCACATCTACGTACATAAAACACAAACCTTAAAACTAAGATGCAGACAGCAGTCCAGGAGCAAGATGGAGGCTTTCCAGTCTTTTGCATTGAGTGTCACATGTATGATTTTCTTCCAGTTGGCAAGAGGCCTTAGGTGTGCACTGGATGCAAGGAGCTCTTTGCTCTCAGGGAATGAGTCCAATCTCTGGAGGCTAGAATAGAAGACTTGGAGGATATAAGGAAGACAAAGAAGTACATAGATGAGATCTATAGGGAGTAGTACTGAAGTCCCATCTCCAGTCTGGCAGCATCCCTGTTGCCATGGAGAAGAGAGGTCACATGATAGGAGAGCATCACCCTGGTGTGGCAGAAAGTGATCCTGTAGCTAGAATCTGTCCTCCAGGTGATGTAAAACCCTCTCACAATGAGGAGGTTTCTCCAAGGCTATGTGCCCATGAGGAAAGAGTTAGGACAGCCATTATAGTTGGTGATTCGATCATTAGGCATATAGATATCTGGGTGGCTGGTGGACGAGAGGATCGCCTGGTAACATGCCTGCCTGGTGAAAAGGTAGCAAACCTCATGCTTGACTTAGACAAGGTCTTAGATAGTGCTGGGGAGGAGTCTACTGTCTTGGTACATGTTAGTACCAATGACATAGGAAAGTGTGGTAGGGAGTTTCTGGAGGCCAAATTTAGACTTTTAGCTAGGAAGTTGAAATCTAGAATTCTAGGGTAGAATTCTCTGAAATGGTTTCCGTTCCACGCACAGGACCCAAAAGGCAGGCAGAGCTCCGGAGTCTCAATGTGTGGATGAGACAATGGTGCAAGGATGAGGATTTTGAATTTGTTAGGAACCGGACAACATTCTGGGGAAAGAAGGGCCATTTCCAAAGGAATGGGCTCAACCTTAAATAGGATGGAACCAGGCTGCTGGCATTAATCTTTAAAAAGGAGATACAACAGCTTTTAAACTAGATAATTAGGGGAAATCCAAAAGTTGCCCAAGAGCGCATGGTTCGGAAGGATGTATCCTTGAAAGATACTAGCAAAGGACTGAAGTTAGGGCATATCAACAGAGAGGTTCCAATAAAGACAAAAGTAACCCAAATGCCCTCAAGTACAGAGCATACAGAACTTAAGGATTCCAAATTTCCCCTGCCTACCGGTAACCAGATTAATATGAATAAAATACAGCCTCTAAAATGCTCATATGCAAATGCTAGAAGTCTAAAAAATAAGATGGGAGAGTTAGAATATGTAGTACTAATTGAGAAGTTAGATATAATTGGTATCTCAGAGACATGATGGAAGGAGGACAACCAGTGGGACAATGTGATACCTGGGTACAAATTATATCGCAATGATGGAGTAGATCAAATTGGTGGGAGGGTAGCGTTCTATGTTAGAGAGGGCATTCAGTCACACAGAATTAAAGTTTTGCAAGAAACAAAATACACTGTAGTATCTCTATGGATTGAAATTCCATGTAAAAAGGGGAAGGCAATGGCATTGGGGTTGTACTATCGACCACCTGGTCAGAATGAACAAATGGATGATGAAATGCTCAAAGAAATCAGGGAAGCTAACAATATTTACAGCACAGTAAAAATAATGGGTGATTTCAATTACCCTGGTATCGAATGGGTCAGTGTCACAGCAGGACATGCTAGGGAGATAACGTTTCTAGATGAAATAAATGACTGCTTCTTGGAGCAGCTGGTTCATGAACTGAAAAGAGGGGACGCTATTTTTGACTTAGTCCTTGGTGAAACAGAGGATCTGGTGCAAGAGATTAGGATGTTAGGGTCACTTGGCAATAGTGATCATAACATGATCGCGTTTGATTTAATAAATGGAGAAAGGACGGCAAGGAAATCCACAGTACTATCTTTTAACTTTCAAAAGGGAAACTATTATAAAATAAGGAAAACAATTAAGGAAAAACTAAAAGGAACAGCTGCAAAAGTTAAATATTTACATCAAGCATGGGTGTTGTTTAAAAATACTATCTTGGAAAACCATACCAACTGTATTTCACACTTTAAGGAAAGTGGAGGGAAGTCTAAAAAACTGTCCGCATGGTTTAAAGGTGAGGTCAGAGAGGCTGTTGTTGCCAAAAAAGCATCTTTCAGGAAATGTAAAAAGGCGCCAAATGACAAAAACTGGAAATAAGATAAGCACTGGCAAGTTAAATATAAAGCATTGATAAGGCAAAAAAAGAAAGAATTTGAAAAAAACCTATGAGAGTGTCGGTTGGACCATTGGATGATGATAGGGTAAAAGGGGCACTAAGAGGGGAAAAGGACATAGCAGAGAGACTGAAGGAATTCTTTGCTTCAGTCTTTACTGAAGAAGATGTAGGGAAGTATCCCATGACTGAAATGGTATTTAAAGCTTATGCAGCAGAAGAATTGAAAAAAATATCGAAGCTGTGAATAAACAGATAAAGGTGAATCTGTTGATATAGTGTATCTGGATTTTCAGAAAGCCTTTGATAAGCTCCCTCATGAGAGACTCTTGGCAAAATAAGAAAGTCATGGGATAGGAGGCAGTGTACTATTGTGGATCAGGAACTACTTAAAAGATAGAAAACAGAGGGTAGGGCTAAATGGCCAATTTTCCCAATGGAGAAAGGTGAATAGTAGAGTACCCCAGGGATCTGTGCTGGGTCCATTGCTTTTTAACATATTCATAAATGACCTGGAAATGGGAATTGTGAGGTAATCAAATTTGCAGATGACACAAAATTATTCAAAGTTGTTAAAACCCAAGAGGATTGTGAAAATTGCAAGAGGACCTTAACAAATTAGAAGACTGGACATTTGAAAGGCAAATAAAATTTAATGTAGATAAGTACAAAGTTATGCACCTTGGAAAGAACAACCCAAACTATGGTTACACGATGCAAGGTTCCACTTTAGGAACCACCATCCAGAAAAAAAGATTTAGTTGAAACTCTCTGCCCAGTGTGAAGTGATGGCCTAGAAAGCAAATAGAATGCTAGGAATCATAAGGAAAGGGATGGATAATGAAACACAGGATATTATAATATCTTTGTATTGTGCCATGGTGTGACCACACCTTGAATATTGTGTGCAATTCTGGTCACCGTATCTTAAAAAGAATATAGCAGAATTGGAAAAGGTACAGAGAAGAGCGACCAAAATGGTAAAGGGGATGGAAGGATACTGCTATATGGAGAGGCTAGAAAGGTTAGGGCTCATAAGAACATAACATAAGATATGCCATACTGGGTCAGACCAAGGTCCATCAAGCCCAGTATTCTGTTTCCAACAGTGGCCAATCTAGGTCATATGTACCTAGCAGTTTCCCCAAGGGACACAGGTTCCACAATGCTTGTATTGGTTCAAGCATTGATATCCTGGGTCCCTTCTTAATAAAGGTTTATGGACCTTTCCTCCAGGAACTTGTCCAAACATTTTTTAAACCCAGCTACACTAACAGCCTTTACTACATCCTCCGGTAACAAATTCCAGAGTTTGATTACACGTTAAAAAATATTTTCTTTTATTAGTCTTAAATAGTTTACCCTGTAGCTTCATTGCATGTCCCCTAGTCTTTCTATATTCTGATAAGGTAAACAATCGATCTACGTTTACCCGTTCCACTCCGTTCATTAATTTATAGACTTCTATCATATCTCCCCTCAGCCGTCTCTTTTCCAGGTTAAAGAGCCCTAACCTTCTTAGCCTTTCTTCATAGGAGTATACTTCCATCCCCTTTACCATTTTGGTGGCTCTTCTCTGAACCTTTTCTAAAATCGCTATATCCTTTTTAAGATACGGCGACCAGAATTGCACACAATATTCAAGGTGCGGTCTCACCATGGAACGATATAGAGGCATTATAATATCTTTTGATTTATTTTCCATATCATACCTAGCATTCTATTTGCTCTCTTGGCCGCTGCTGCACACTGGGCCGAGGGTTTTAACATGGTATCCACAATGACGCCTAAATCTTTTTCCTGGGTGGTAGTTCCTAATGTGGAACCTTACATCATGTAACCATAGTTTGGGTTGTTCTTCCCTAGGTGCATAACCTTGCACTTGTCCACATTAAATTTCATCTGCCATTTTGATGCCCAGTCTTCCAATTTATCAAGATCCTCATGCAATTTTACACAATCCTCTTGGGTTTTAACAACTTTAAATAGTTTTGTGTCATCTGCAAATTTGATAACCTCACTCGTTATTCCACTTTCCAGGTCATTTATGAATATGTCAAAAAGCAGCGGACCCAGCACAAATCCCTGGGGTACACCACTATTCACCTTTCTCCTTTGGGAAAATTGTCCATTTAGCCCTACCCTCTGCTTTCTATCTTTTAACCAGTTCCTGATCCACAATAGTACACTGCCTCCTATCCCATGACTCTTTAGTTTTGCCAAAAGTCTCTCATGAGGGACCTTGTCAAAGGCTTTCTGAAAATCCAGATACACAATATCACCGACTCACCTTTGTCCACCTGATTATTCACTCCTTCAAAAAACATAACAGATTAGTAAGACAAGATCTTCCTTGTCTAAAGCCATGTTGGCTGTCTCCCATTAGGTCATGACTATCTGCATGCTGAGTAATTTTATTCTTTATGATTGTTTCAACCATTTTTCCCGGTACTGATGTCAGGCTCACCGGTCTGTAGTTTCCCGGATCACCCCTGGAACCCTTTTTAAAAATTGGTGTTACATTGGCGATCCTTCAATCTTCAGCTATTAGAGATGATTTTAATGATAGCTCACAGATTACTAATAGCAGGTCTGCAATCTCATATTTCAGTTCTTTCAACACCTTTGGATGTATACCATCCGGCCCAGGTGATTTGCTACTCTTCAGTTTATCTAATAGTTGTAATACATCTTCCCGATGTATCGATATTTCCTTCAGTTCTTCCGCACCTTTAAATACCACTTCAGTCATGGGTAAATTCCCTACATCTTCCTCAGTAAAGACCGAAGCAAAAAATTCATTCAGTCTCTCCGCTATCGCCTTGTCACATCTTAGTGCTCCTTTAACCCCTTTATCACCTAATGGACCAACTGACTCTCTCACAGGTTTTTTGCTACGAATGTACTTGAAAAGGTCTTTACTTCGCATTTTTGCTTCCGCAGCAAGCTTCTTCTCAAATTCTCCCTTTGCCTGCCTTATCAATGCCTTGCATTTGACTTGCCAGTGCTTGTGCTGTTTCCAGGTTTCGTTGTTTGGCTCTTTTTTCCATTTCCTGAAAGATGCTTTTTTGGCAACAGCCTCTCTGACCTCACCTTTAAACCATGCTGGCAGTTTTTTGGACTTCCTTCAACTTTTCTTAAAGGGTGGAATACAGCTGGTCTGGGCTTCCAAGATAGTATTTTTCAACAACAGCCAAGCCTGATGTACGTCTTTAACCTTTGCAACTGCTCCTTTTAGTTTTTTCTTAACTGTTTTCCTCATTTTATCATAGTCTCCATTTTGAAAGTTAAAAGGTAGTACTGTGGATTTCCTTACTATCCCTCCTCCGCTAATTAAATCAAAGGCAATCATGCTATGATCACTATTGCCAAGTGGCCCCAACAACCTTATCTCTTGCACTAGATCTGGTGTTCCACTAAGGACTAGGTCTAATATGGCTTCCCCTCTGGTCGGTTCATGAACCAGCTGCTCCAAGAAGCAGTCATTTATTTCATCTAGGAACTTTATCTCCCTAGCATGTCCTGACGTGACACTGACCCAGTCGATACCGGGGTAGTTGAAATCACCCATTATTATTACTGCGCTGTAACTTTTGTTAGCTTCCTTGATTTCTTTGAACATTTCATCATCCATTTGGTCATTCTGGCCAGGCGGTCGATAGTACACCCCCACTGCCATCGCCTTCCCCCTTTTACATGGAATTTCAATCCATATAGATTTTACAGCAGATTTTGTTTCCTGCAAAACTTTAATCCTTTCTGACTCAATGCCCTCTCTAAAATATAGAGCAACCCCTCCACCAATTTGATCAGCTCTATCATTATGATATAGTATGTACCCAGGTATCACAGTGTCCCACTGGTTGTCCTCTTTCCACCATGTCTCTGATATTCCAATCATATCTAACCTTTCATTTAGTGCTATATATTCTAACTCTCCCATCTTATTTTTTAGACTTCTAGCATTTGCATACAAGCATTTTAGAGAATGTATTTTATTCATATTAATTTGGCTATTGTTAGACATGGGTAATTTATTATTATTTATTATTTATTATTAGTTTTTCTATACCGCACTATTCGGAATCAGGAATTTGGGATCTTTAAGCTCTGTCTGCTCCATATTTGAGGGCATTTGGGCTAGTTTACTCTTTTATGGAACCTCTCTGCTTTTGGTAGTATCCTTCAAAGATACATTCTTCCGAACCATCCGCTCTTGGGCGACTGTCGGCTTTCCCCTAATATCTAGTTTAAAAGCTGCTCTATCTCCTTTTTAAAGGTTAATGCTAGCAGCCTGGTTCCATCCCGGTTAAGGTGAAGTCCATCCCTTCGGAAGAGCCCCTCCTTTCCCCAGAATGTTCCCCAGTTCCTAACAAATCCAAAACCCTCATCTCTGCACCATTGTCTTATCCACGCATTGAGACTCCGGAGCTATGCCTGCCTTTTGGGTCCTGCGCGTGGAACAGGAAGCATTTCTGAGAACGCTACCCTGGAAGTTCTGGATTTCAACTTCCTACCTAAAAGCCTAAATTTAGCCTCCAGAACCTCCCTACCACATTTTCCTATATCATTGGTACTGACATGTACCAAGACAGCAGACTCCTCCCCAGCACTATCTAAGACCTTATCTAGGTGGCGCGTGAGGTCCGCTACCTTCGCACCAGGCAGGCATGTTACCAGGCGATCCTCACGTCCACCAGCCACCCAGCTATCTACATGCCTAATGATCGAATCACCAACTATAACGGCTGTCCTAACCCTTCCCTCATGGGCACATGGCCCTGGAGAAACTTCCTCAGTGCGAGAGGGTTTTACATCACCTGGAGGACAGGTCCTAGTTACAGGATCACTTCCTGCCACACCAGGTTGATGCTCTCCTGTCACGTGACCTCTCTCCTCCATGGCAACAGGGATGCTGCCAGACTGGAGGTGGGACCTCAGGACTATATCCCTGTAGGTCTCGTCTATGTACCTCTCTGTCTGTCTTATGCTTTCCAAGTCTGCTACTTTAGCTTCTAGAGAACAGACTCATTCCCTGAGAGCAAAGAGCTCCTTGCACCTAGTGCACACTTAAGACCTCTCGCCAACTGGGAGAAAATCGTACATGTGACACTCAATGCAAAAGACTGGAAAGCCCCCATCCCGCTGCTGGACTGCTGTCTACATCTTAGTTTTAAGTTTGTGTTTAGATCTAAGTTCTTTACTTACTAAGGGTTGCTATGGATATTTATACTAATAAAACTGTACCTAATACGTGTAATATACCTTGTTCACCTGAAGCTTAACTAATTTTAGGTCCTTAGTATATGATTGATTTGGGTAACGAGCTTCACCTGAGAGCACCTCCTGCCTTTTAAGATGTGTAAGTACCTATAAAGCTACGATTATCCCAGGGGTGGGTGGATGTGGGGAGGGAGGGAGGGAAATAATACTTATAAAAGAGGGCTGCTACACAGTACCCTGTCTTGTGCTGCTGAGGTAAGCTATATTCTGATTTGATTTAAATTATAGCTCTTAGTTCTCCTCTGTGTTTTAAATTTAAACTTAAACTGCTGCTACTAGGCCCTGACTGATTTAACAAAAAATAGTGGGTTCACAGATTAATTAGCTTTAATACAAAGAATTCCTTTTAGAAAATTACCAGAAGTATATACTCACAGTTGCAGATCTCTCTCCAGAAGTAGCAGTCCCTTTTTCTAGTCCTTCAAGACCAAAGGCCAAGGCTCTTCATCCTGGAAAAGAGATGGCTGAGGGGAGATATGATACAGGTCTATAAACTAATGAATGGAGTGTAACGAGTAAATGCAGATTGTTTATAGCATCAAAATGTAGAAAGACTAGGGGGACATGCAATGAAGCTACAGTGTAACCCATAGAAGACTAATAAGAGAAAATATTTTTTCACTCAATGTGTAATCAAACTCTGGAATTCGTTACCGGAGGATGTAGTAAAAGCTGTTAGTGTAGATGGGTTTTAAAAAAAGGTTTGGACAAGTTCCTGGATAAAAGGTCCATAAACCATTATTAAAGGGGGCCCAGGAAATTCACTGCTTATCTCAATACAAGCATTGTGGAACCTGTGTGTCTTTTTGGGAAACTGCTAGGTACTTGTGACTTGGACTGGCCACTGTTGGAAACAGGACACTGGGCTTGAAGGACTCTGGTATGACCCAGTATGGCATATCTTATGTTTTTATGTAAGATTCCATTCTACTTTACCACAAGGGATAAGCAGTGGCTTTGCCCAAGCTTACCTTAATAACAATTAAGAAGTTTTCCTCCAGGAATTTTCTAAAGCTTTTTTAAACTCAGCTACACTAACTGTTTTGACCACATCCTCTGGCAATGAGTTCCAGAGTTTAACTATGCACCATCTGAAAAGATAACTCTTTGAATTTGTTTTAAATGTACTACTTAGTAACTTCATGGTGCGTACTGTGGATTTTGTACTTTCTGAAATAGTAAACAATTGATTTGCACTTATCTGTTCCACTAAACTCAGGATTTTATATCTTCCCTCAGCCATCTCTTCTTCAAGCTGAAGCTCCCCAGACTCTTAGTTTATCCTCATATGATAGTCGGTCAATACCTTTTATCATTTTGTTCCCCCTTCTCTGTATCTTTTTCTAATTCTGCTATATCTTTTTTGAGCTACAGTGACCAGAAGTGCACTCAGTACTCAAGGTGCAGTCACATCATGGAGCGATACAGATGCTTTATGATTTTCTTTGTTTTATTCTGTTAGTTTCCCAATAATTCCTAACATTCTGTTTGCTGTTTTGGATGCTGCCGCACACTGAAGAGGAGATTTCAGCGTACTGTATACAATTGCACCTAGATCGTTTTCCTGAGTGGTGGCTCCTAATGGTGTAGCCATCATTTCAATTATAATTCCCTACATACTGTGCATTTCCACTTACCCACATTAAATTTAATCTCCCATTTGGATGCCCATTCTTTCTGTCTCCCAATATCCTCCTGCAATTTTTCACAATCTACATGCAATTTAACAGCTTTTAATAATTTTCTGTCATCAGATTTTGATACTTGTTCTCATTTCCAGATGATTTATAAATATTAAAATATGCTGGATCCCCATGTTCACCTTCCTCCATTGAGAAACATGGACATTTAACCCTACTCTCAGTCTTCCATTTTTTTACCTTTTTCCAGTACACAATAGGACATTATCTCCTATTCCATGACTTAATGTCATCACAAGACTCTCATGAGTGGCTTTCAAATGTTTTCTGAAAATACAGATACATTATATCAACCATCTCCCTTTATCTACAGATTTATTCATGCCGTCAAAAACACGTAGCAAATTAGTGAGGCAAAACTTCCCTTGGCAAAGTCCATGAAAACTCAGTCCCATTAAAATCATGTCTATCTATGTGTTCAGAAATGTTTGTTGTTTATAATAGTTTCTATCATTTTGCTTTTGTTCTGACATCAGGCTCATTGGTCTGTTGTATCCTGGATCACCCCTGAAATCCTTTTTAAAAAAATGGTGTTACACTGGTTGCTATCCAATCTTCAGGTACTAATGATAGGCTACAGATTACTAATAGTAGCTTAAACTCATTGGGAACCACATGATGTTTGAGAAAAACAGACTAGCTGTTTTGAAGATAGGACTGTCATCAAGCATCAAGAGAAGAGAAGAGTGATCAACAAACTAGAGGGAAAGCTGAGTGGGATGGGAGAAGGGACAGAATGGGGTAGCTGACTGGTGGGAGAGTTGGGTGGGGATTAAAACTGCTGAGAGGATTGGAGAGAGTGTGTTTTATTGGAAGAGAGTACGTGGGGGAGAGGAGATGAGCAATGGAGGGAAATGAACTAGAAAAGAGTGATGTAAGGGAGATGGAGAGGGGGAGACGGGTTGAGGGAGAGAGAGAGGGAGAAAGAAAGTGATAGTGGGACTGCAACGTACACTCCACTGCAAGCTCAATACTTAACCAACCCAACTAGACTCACGACACCATCAAGATAAATGGTGTTGTCTTAATGTTGTCAAATATCCTCATGTTAAATGTTGTAAAGCACCCACATGTTGAATGTATCCCAATTGTGATGTGATGTATACCACCTTATCCTACAATCAAAGTGGTTACAAGTATGTCTAAATAAATAAATAGTGTTTAGGGAGGGCTCTGAAGGAGAGTGTGGGGAAGATGATGTCAATTTAGTTACACAAATTGCTTTGACTATGCCTTAAGAGCTAAGCTGGCCCCATCATTGTAGAAGAGCCCTGAGCCAGAGTTGTGTCATTAGAGTACACCTCCTTGCTTAGGGTACCAGCTGCTTTATCCTGTGATGTTCCTGGCTCTCACACTGAAGGTTTTGTGCTAAAGTAGTCCTTGCTTGGAAATACTGAAGATCACCGCCATAGATAATACAGTTGTCACGGTTTATTCAGTTCCCTTGGAAGCCGAGAACATTTTGGTGAATACAAATTCCTTGTGCACACAGTTACCTATAAATTAATGCATGTACAACTGATTTGCGTGTGCAAAAATGTTCTAGTGTGCATAGAAAACTCGTATCTAAGGTTCATTTTATATGGAGTCACTTGTGAACAATTCACATAAATTCCAGTATTTCAGACCTATGCATGTGCTTTCACTATGGGCATGCACATGGACAGAGTTTGGGCAAAGCATGGGCAATGTGAACAATTGAATATCTAGATTATAAAACTCTTCCATTTATGAGCGTATTTGCAAAAAAGAAGGTGTGGTCATTTACACCAGCTCTAGGGCTGGTGTAACTTATTGTGCCTTAAGATACATTTGTATTTGGGAACTTAAACTCTGTTTTATAAAGTCAAGTGCATGCCTACTTACTTGGCTTTATAAATAGGTGCAAAGTATGCACATGAAAACACCAGATTATAAAATGACCCTTTTAAAAGGCTTGAGCACAAAAACAACCACAAAAATTACAAAATTTTCATTTAAAGCACAGACTAACCAAACTGTTTTTTGACCATGTGCATCCCTATAAACAACTTCCATCTCCCATGGCAGAGCTCTTTTAAGCATCATTGGTACTGTGATGAGATTCGCAGGGCCAGGAATATCATGTTTCACAGTGCTGCCAATAAATCCCAGCGGCTGCAGGTTACTGGGTAGGGTCATGCCAGCGACAACTCTAATAAATTCTTCCCCCCACAGCTCCCTACTCACTCCCTCTCTAGATAGCTTTAAGAATATCTCTGTGTCGACAAACAACTTATTAATTATAGTTATCACCATGTAATACATATGTTCGCTGCTGTAACTTTATTTACTTTTTTGGCAATTTTAAGAACAAAGTTCATTTTTTTGAAAAATGAGTTTATTTTCTTTAGTGCTCATCTTATAAAAGGTAGAGTGAAACATTCAAAACTTTGAATTTAAAGCAAATGCAATAATTTATGAGCTTGTTCAATTTCATTCTAGAATATAGTTGTAGGACTATGCAGTGATATGAGCAGTCTGCAGTAAGTTACAAGGAGATGTCTTGTGGTGAGTTTCAATGACTTCGGAGATCTGGAGTATCTGAAAAGATATGGATGAACTTGCAAGGATGAGTAGTAATTCTTCTGCTGGAGGGTACAGATAGTTTCTACTAAATCTTAACATCTACAGCCCTACTTTTCATTTAGTAATATATCATCTGCAAATGTTACTTTCAGTCCTTCCAAGCTAAGGATGTTCATTTAAATTTCAGTATGGGCAGGAACATTTATTCCTGAACATATTATGTAATAATCACCTGTGAATCCCAGACAAACTACCCTAATCTAGATTATATTTTACCAATTAATTTTCAGTGACACTAACTAACCCTTAACCCTGTTTTTTTTATAGTAGACTACTGGGTCCACCAACAGAAATGATCTCCATAGACTTTAATGGAGCATCCACAGGAAAAAACTTACACATTACAAGCGAGAGCTAAATTTATATTTCCGAGTTTGAGAAGCTAAAAGCCACAAAATATTAATATGTGCTACAGTTAGAGCTTCTAAATGTAGGTTGAGGGAGGAGTGGCCTAGTGGTTGGGGCAAGGTACCACAGGCTGGAAGATCAGTGGTTCAAATCTCCCTAGAGGACAGCAACCTTGGGCCAGAAGGACTGGGGTTTCAAATCCCACAGGTCCTCCTTGTAGTCTTGGGCAAGCTACTTAACCCTCCATTGTCCATGTTCCCTGTAAGTATTAGGGTATCTGTCTCATATCCCCTTGTGTTAAATGTATCCCCCAATTGTGTTGTGTTCATTTTGATTGAAGGATAAGGTGGTATACAAAACTGTCTAAATAAATAGGTTGTTAACCAATAAACACTGCTAAAACATCCTCACACAAAAATTAGGCATATTAATTTTCGTACAAATAGAAAAATCAACAAAAATTGCTATTTTCAGTTCATCCCAGCATCAACTAACTCAGCATGCCTGCTCAAAAAATGTGCTCACATCAGCATTTGTGAACTTCATGTTAGTTATGCATGCATGCATGGCCAGACATGCTAGAGCCAATCTGGAAGAGGGAGGAGGTCAAGGAGGGGTCACCAGGAGCCAGCACAAGGCATTTGAGCCAAACATGATGTTACCCTCCCTGTAAAACATGATGTTACCCTCCCTGTATATAACCCCTTGTACATAGCTCATCCTATAAATAGCACACCATGAAATCATCCACATCACTCACACAAATACCCACACATGTTAACACATGAGGAGTGGCTCAGTGGTTGGGACAGGTTATCTCAGGCTGGAAGGCTGGGGGTTCAATTCCCACATGGGGACAAGCAACTTCAGGTTGGAGGTACTGAGGTCTCTAGTCCCATGGCCACTCCTTGTGGCTTTGGGCAAGCCACTTAACCCTCCATTGCCTCAGGTACACTTAGATTTTGAGCCCTTCAGGGATAAGGGAATAAAAAGTACCTGTTAGCATATACATGTAAACCGATTGTAAAGAGTACAGTATAAAAAATAAATAAAATAAATGCCTACCCCTACTGACACTGATCATTGATTGTCTGAAGTGTAAACCACTTTGATTTCAGGACAAAGTGGTATATAAATCCTTATAAATAAATCCTTAACAGCCAGAGAAACATATACCTGCCTGAGTTCTGCAAATCCCATGGCTGATGAAGTCAAACAGAGCTGGAACCCACATCTCAGTCCAAGCCCCAGAGAACCACTGGAAAGCTGGCTGGGTTTTAGGATTGAAAGGGAGAAATAAAATAGCAGTTTGGTTGTGGCTGTGGTTTAGGATTGGAAAGAAGAAAATAAAAACATAGCAACTTGGCTAGGGGTGCATCTAAGATTAAGGAGAATTTTGAATGAGACAAGACGGACAGCTTCAAGCCTAATGCTGAGGCACTGAGAGACTGGTGGCTGGGGCTGCTTGACTTGCTATTTAAAAGCACATAAGAACATAAGATAGCCATATGGGTAGACCAAGGTCCATCAAGGCCCCAGTATCCTAATTAACAACAGTGGGCCAATCCAGGTCACAAGTACCTGGCAGTTCCCCAAAAAGAAACACAGGTTCCACAATGCTTGTACTGGGGCAAGCAGTGGTTTTCCTGGGTCCTCTTTAATAATGGTTTATGGACCTTTCCTCCAGAAACTTGTCCAACCTTTTTTTAAACCCAGCTACACTAATAGCTTTTTCTACGTCCTCTGGTATCAAATTTCAGAGTGATTACACATTGAGTGAAAACATATTTTCTCTTATTTGTCCTAAATGGATTACACTGTAGCTTCATTGTATGTCCCCTAGTCTTTCTACTTTTTGATGGCAAAACAATCAATCTATGTTTACCCGTTCCATTCTATTCATTAATTATAGACCTCTATCATATCTTCCCTCAGCCGTCTATTCCAGGTTGAAGAGTCTTAGCCTTTTAAGCCTCTCCTCATAGATGTATCCATGCAGCCTCTTTACCATTTGGTGGTTCTTCTCTATACCCTTTCTAATTCCACTATATCCTTTTTAAAATACAGCGACCAGAACTGCACATAATATTCAAGGTGGATCGCACCATGAAACTATACAGAGGCATTATAATATCCTTTGTTTTATTCTCCATTCCTTTCCTTATGATTCCTAGCAGTCTATTTGCATCTTGGCTGCTGCTGCACTGTGGGCAGAGGTCTCACCGTGTTATCCACGATGATGTCAATCTTTTTACTGGGTGGTGGTTCCTAATGTGAAACCATGCATCGTGTAACCATAGTTTGGGTTTGTTCTTTTCTAAGGTGCATAACTTTGCAACTGTCTACTTTAAATTTCATCTGCCATTTGAATGTCCAGTCTTCCAATTTATCAAGGTCCTCTTGCCAATTTTTCACAATTCGCTTTGGTTTAACAACTTTGAATACTTTTGTGTCATCTGCAAATTTGATTACCTCACTCAATTATTCCCATTTTCAGGTCATTTAATGAATATGATAAACAGCAGCGGACCCAACACAGATCCCTGGGTTACTCACTATTCACCTTTCTCCATTGGAAAAATTAGTCATTTAGCCCTACCTTCTGCTTTCTATCTTTCAAACAGTTTCTGATCCTCAGTAGTACACTGCCGCCAATCCCATGACTTTTTAATTTCACCAAGAATCTCATGAGGGACCTTGTCAAAAACTGTGTGAAAATCCAGATACACTATATTGATTGGCTCACCTTTGTCTACCTGTTTATTCACATCTTCAAAAAAAAATATTACAGATAAGTAATACAAGTCTTCCTTGGCTAAATCCATGTTGTTTTTCTCTCATTAAACCATGATTATCTACAGGTTCAGTAAGTTTTTATAAATGGTTTCTACCATTTTGGCCCTCCGGTGACTGACGTTCAGGTCTCATCTACCTGCTCTTCTGATCCTTTGTCCGATCCATCTCTCTAAGCCCATCTCTTACACTGTGTCCCTTCCAATCTCCTCATATTCTCAACTTATTGTTATCCACTGCAGATGTCGATGCACCCTTCAAGCATTGCTGTAGTTGCATCTCTCCTCAAGAAACCCTCACTTGATCCTATCTGTCAACCCATCTCCATCCTCCCCTTTATTTCTAAACTACTTGAATGTGTGGTTCACCACTTTGTTGCCTTGACATTTCTCTCTCACTCAAGCCCTACTGGATTCTTTACAATTTGGCATTCAGATCCTTTACATTTCTACTGATAAATGGTGCTTGCCAAAGTCTCTAATGACTTGGACTGGCAAAACCCAAGAGGCCTTTACTCTGTCCTCATCCTTCATGACCTCTCTGGTGGCTTTGACAATGTTGACCACAACCTTCTCCTGAATATCCTGTCCTCGTTTGGTTTTTGTTGAAAGGGCTCTGTACTATCCTTTTTCTTCTCTTAGCTCTCCCATTGCTCTTTCGTGTTTGTTCTGGTGGATCCTCCTCCTATGTTCTGCTATTCCCGCTTCTCAGTTGGTGTATCCCAAGGAATCTGTCTTGGGTCCCACTCCTTTCTCTCTATATACCCAGTCCCTTGGTGTACTCATCTCTTCCCATGGCTTGTGCATTACCATTCTAATGCTGATGGACTCCCAGATCTACCGCGCTACACCTGAAATCTCTCTGGCAATCCAGGACCCAGATCCTCTGCCTGCCTTTATGACATTAGTGTTTGGATTTGTTTCACCACTGCTGGAAAATGAACCATGGCCAAAACTGAGCTTCTTATTTTTTCCCCTAAAAACCTTCCTCTCCCCTTCTTCCTTTGTCAGTCCTCTTCTTGAATAAACTGTATATTCTTAAGTTTCATTGGGCTCACAAACCTGGGGTCATCTTTGATCCTCTTATTTCCTTCCAAATCCACACACATCCATCTGTAACATCACCAAAATCCACCCATTCCTTTTCTGAACCTACTACTAAGACACTTAGCCACGCTTAATCATGTCCCTTAGTGACCTGATTGTAACCTATTACTTGCTGGTCTCCTGCGAACTCATCTCTCTCCCCTTCCATCTGTTCAACACTTCTGCTGGAATGCACTTTATTGCGTTACAACACGGATGTTAGGGCAGTGGTGGAGGACGAGGTTACTGTATCTAAAATCTATGATATTTTATTGTATAACCTGAAGATACACTGCAATAAATTATTTTGCAACAGTCCTGTTCATCTTTTGTCTGTCACCGAGCTGCTGGAGGTAAGAGGGCACCCTGTCTATTCCATGGTATGTTCATAGAATACATTTAAATAAAGATCAAAAAAAATAAGCAGTCCCCAGGTCCTCAGAATGCTGAGAATCCAGTCCCATTTTTTTTTTTTTTTTAGGAAGCATCATGGCAGGGCAACCACCATTCTTCTTCGTTTCACCGTCCTTGAAGAGTGTCAGGTTGTCACTAGTAAGGGGAGTTCACTCATGGGGGTTTTAAAGAGAGTCAAAGGATGAGGTCATTACCAGTAGTGTGCCACAGGGATTTGTTCTTAGTCCGATTTTTTTTTTAAAATTCTTGTAAGCGATATTGTAAAATGGCCATCAGAAAAGGTTTGCACCATGATAGACACTCTGGAAGATATGAACAACATGAGGAGGAATCTGGTGGAGCTTAAAGAAATGTTTCAAAATTAGCAACTAAGATTGTTAAGTTTAAGAAATGCAGGTTCATGCAGTTTGGGCTGCAAAAATCCAAGGGAAGCGGGGGTACAGTATGGGGGGTTAGGTACTTCTGGTGCACTTAACGAAGAGTAGATAGTCTTCATATCTGATCGACTTAAAGGGGTCAACATGCTTAGTACCAAGGTGAAAGGTAAAACCAGAAGAATGTTTGGCTGCATAGGGGAGGAGTAGAGTAGGCCAGCAGGAAAAAGGAGGTAATAGTACCTCTGGTTCTAAGTTGGCTGTTAAGATTTTCATTTGGAGTACTGTGTGCAATTCTGAAGGACCACACTTTCAAAAGGGATATAAGTAGGATGGAATTCTGTTTTACAGAGGGCAGCTGCTTAAAATGGTCAGTGGTCTTCATTCATAAAGGCATAGGGACAGCCTTTAAAAAGGATCTCAATGGGCCCAATATGATCAGGGCCCGGCTAGGTGCTCCTGCGAGTGCCTAGCCGTCGCCTTGCCTACCTTTAATCCCAGATATTCAATACTGGGTCATAATACGACACAGCCGCACTGAATATCCAGGGTCACCGCATAGCCTCCGCAAGCTGCAGAACAGAAGAAACTAACCATGGTAGCGGCGGATATTGAGCCGCTGCCCAGTTTTAGATTCCTACGGGTTAAGCTAGGCCAGTTTGCTGTGCCTAGCTTTACACATGTGTTGTTAAGCAGGTAGAGGTACAATAACGCCGCTACCTGGCTAAGTAAATGCCAACAGCCCACAACACGCCCCGATTCTAAGCAACGTTAGCATCGGGGCAGTACCAGTCAGGGGGGAGGAATATTCAGCTACACTAACCGGGTTAGTGCCATTGAATATTCCGTTCAGGGGCATTTACACGGTTTACAGGTCTGTAAAACAGTTTAAATGCCTTTGAACATCGGGCCCAATAGGTTATACTTTGGAAGAAAGGCGGAAAAGAAGGCGGAAATATGATAGAGACATTTAAATAACTGTCGTAGAAATTGAACAGGGAAGCTGTGGATACGCAGATAGCATAGAATGAAGGTGCAAAGGAATCTAGACTCACGACGGTGGCCAGATGCATTGACCGGTTCTTCCAGCAGAGGTGATGAACTGAACAGTAACTGTCAGTTCTATCCAAGCAGCACGTATCCAGTTCGTAACAATACGATCCAGATAAGTGCTG